>CM044963.1:7136381-7571243 GCA_024516035.1 Bactericera cockerelli | reverse complement strand
ACTTCTCATATGTTTATATTTCTTCTCTTTCTCTTTCTCTCGCTCTTTCTCTTTCTCTCTGTCTGTCTCTTTCTCTTTCGCTTTCTCTTTCTCGTTCTCTCTCTCTTTCTCTTTCTCTCTGTCTTTCTCTTTCTCTGAGCTAATCGCGCACTAATTCTGGTTTATTCGGAAGCACCCCAAAACATAATCCCACAGGCAGCGCCTGCACCCGACAATCCATAGGTAGCAGCTGGAAGGTAGAAACGAGTGTCGGAGAGAGAAGACAGCTTATCTTGAATAGTCAAATCCTAAAACTAAAACATCTAATACAATAAAACTGCATTCTTTACTATAAAAATTTGAACCCACCCTGAAACTTTCTGTTCACGATAGAAAAATAATGATAATGATAATTGTGGTAGTATGAATATCAAATTTTCAGGTTCCCACCAAATTTGGTTCAAATTTTAATCAAGAGATGTCGCCACTCCGTTTTAAATCTTCAGCTGAGATTGTTTGGAGGTTTATTTCACAGACAGTTCGGCCATGCCTCAGTCGCGCAAAAGCGGTCAGAGAATTTTAAGAATCCCTTGTATGTACACATTAAAAAATAATTTGGTGTCCTTGAGATAGGCTTTTACCTATTTCTCGGTGGTGTAAGACATGTCAGGGGACCCAATGGCCCCTGACATGTTGTAACTTACTATTATTATTAGCATTTGGACACCCTGTGGTTTGTACAGAATTTGATGAACTCCCTGTAGTAGATTATTATTATTATTAGATTTAATCTACGACGCATGCGCGTAGTTATAACTTTATAGCTGTTCATGTAGGCGCAATCAATAACATTCCCTCTCCCTCCCTCTGTCTCTCCCTTCCTCTCTCTCTCTCCTCTCTCTCTCTCTCTCTCTCTCCTCTCTCTCTCTCTCTCTCTCTCTTTTATCTCTTTTTTTTCTCTCTCTCCCCCTTTCTTTTATTCTATTTTCTTTTCTCTCTCTGTCTTCCTCTCTTTCTTTTATTCTCTCTCCCATGTTTCTCTCTCTTCTTCTCTCTCTTTATGTCTTTTCTTTCTTATTTATTTTTTTTTTTCTCTCTCTCTATTTCTCCTTTATCTCTCCTCTCTTACTCACTTTCTATTTCTATCTTTTTTCCTTTCTCTCTCTCTCTCTCTCTCCCTCGCTCTTTCCCTCTCTCTCCCTATTTATTTTTCTTTCTTTATATATCTCTCTCTCTCCCTCTCTTCCCTTTCCATTTATGATCCTCCCCATCTTTCTCTCACTTCTCTCTCTCTTTCTCCTTTATCTCTCCTTTCTTTCTCTTTTTTCCCTTTATTCCTTAGTTTTTTTTGTCTCTCCCTATCGCCCCCTCCCCTTCTTTAATACTATTTCTCTCTCTGTGTGTGTCTCCCATTCTCCCTCTCTTTCCCTTTTTTTTCTCTCTCCCCCTCTTCCTCATTCCTTCCGCCAATTTCTCTCTCTTTATAACTCAGTATCTCCTTCTCTCTCTTCTCCTTATCCTCCCCACCCTTCTGGATTTTTCACTTCTCTCGTTCTCATCTCTATATTTTCGTTCCATCTCTTGTTATTATTATTATTAAACACTTTATTAGTTATAAAAAGACACATATACAGTACAATTAATTATTATAACAATTAAAAATGGAAACGATACATATACAGCAACTTCTCACTTTTCTGTTTATACTGCTTAAAATAGAGAGGTTAGTTAATGGCATGGATATTTAGAACTATTACCTGCTGATGAGAGCAAACAAGCTCGAAACAGCTGTCCAGGTATGTTCTGATATTCATGTACAATTGTACATACATCTAGTACAACTTCTCACTTTTCTGTTTATACTGATTATACTGATTATACAATAAAAAGGAAAAATAATAGAAAAATATGTAAATAATGTAAACATATTATGTCTTAACTGAAGGGCGGGGTTATTGTCAATGGCTAATAATTGACAAGGGCCCCCAGAACCAAGCCAATGCTGGTCTACTCCCTGTTTATAGTCCCCCAGCCAGACTGCTGGTCTACTCCCTGTTTAAAGTCCCCCAACCAAACTTTATGTACATTCTAAATTAATATCAAACGTACTTTTACAATGCAGTGAATTATTGGAACTACTCTGTATATTGGAACTACTCTGAACATTGGAACCACTCTGTATATTATGAACTACGAGTATGTGAGACACACTGTGTCTTCTATATGTGTGTTTCTGTTTTATTGCATTGAACTCTTGAAAAGTGGTTTGAATTCGCGCATAGAAGCATCTCGCGCGCTTTTTGCAAAGAGAGAGAGACAGCGAGAAACAGTGTGTGTGTGAGAGAGAGAGAGAGAGAGAGAGAGAGAGAGAGAGAGAAACAGAGAGAGAGAGAGAGAAGAGGAATGTGGCAGGATAAAAATTCTAATTTAATAATACTTTCAAATCCAGTACCTTTATCTGACTTTTTTGCTTAACATTTTTTAACATCAAGGTCATTCGATTCGAGATGGAAGTTTTAACCTCCACTCGCTGCAAACTCACGAACCAGCTAGCCACATCAACCTCACCCAGCTTCCATTGGGCCGGAAATAGCTAGCATCACGAGGGCTCAAATTTCATTGGTCCTCTAACCTCGTTAGGCTAATCTGATTTTTTGGTGATATGATTTGGGGCCGAATTATGAAACAGGATTAAAGTTAAGCTAAGCCAGACATGCCCTCAAGTCGCAATTTTCAACCAATCACAGCTCACTATAGCCCGACTTGAGGGACAGTCTGGCTTATCTCAAATTTAATCCTGTTTTATAATTTTTTGTCCAGAACCGAAATGGGAAGTATTGTGTCACTTCTCGCCCATCAGAGGGGAGATATACTATGGGATGGGACAGGTACAACACAGACCACGAGCGTCTACAGTATTAGCTCCTGTTTCATGGCTACGAAATATAAAAAAAGCTGTAAACTCTAATAATAATATAAATAACGTCCAGATATATGAAAAAAATTGAAATCGTAGGTATTTTTTTTACAAAAACGAACACAATAATTTTGATTTCTAATATTAGAAATTTCTCGGAAGTAAAAGGTTGTAAAACACCAATCTTAAAAAAAAACCCTTAGACTCACCCTGTACAAGTGTACATAGAGTGTTCAATTCTGGGGGGAATTCCAGTCAAAAGCCCCACATCCCTCAGCCAATCAAAAGTTATATTCGCCCTGTTTCAACTTTGCCCTATGTGAAACCGTAATAATTCATTTCTTCACTGAAATGATTGACATTCCCTAGAGCTTTCATAAGCTCCCAGGCAGAGTGTTGGTTACTTCTGAAAGACCGACCTCAGTAGCTGGATCGATAAGGCGGCGGACTCGTAACCTGGAGGTCGGTGGTTCGAGTCCCATATTGTGTCCATAATTGGCAGTGTTTTTTTTTTTTTTTTTTTTACTGGACAGTTCTGAAAAATTGCTGGCTTGGACAGTCCTGACACTAATACCTATCTGTAATACGCATGACCGCGTTTATCTCAGCGACCGAAATGCATTTGGTTGCAGTAGATTGGATGCCTGCAAACCAGTTTCAATGAGAAGATTGAGATCCCGAATAATCTCTGCTGTACCTACTGTGTTCCATGACAGCAGGTAATGTATGTTTTTGGATTCGTTGTGTTTTTATATCACAAAGGGTGCAATAATTGTCAAAGCATTTTCTACCACCTAACCCTCAGAGTCTTATTTTTATGTGGTCACAAACTCAAATTAATGAGTAAATTATTCATGCACTGGGTGGGATTCGAACCATCGGATGCCCATGCCACCTGGATTACCAGACTAGCGCCTTAACCACCTAAATATCGGTGCACAGTGCACATTATATCACAAAGGGTGCAATAATTGTAAAAAAAAAAAGTTAAAAAAGAAACTTATCATGTTCGTATGAATCACTTTTGTGATAGACTTATAAGATAAGTCATAAAAGACAAGTTGCCACTCGAAGACAGTCATTATAAGAGATGACACATAGTTGATATGTCCACTAAAAATTGGTGTTTCCACTAAAAAGTCAAACTCGTGATGTTTCTAAAAATCGTGGAATGACAATTGCTCAAACTCGTTTCACTAAAAGTCTGTGCTTAACTTGGGACTCGAACTACCGACCTCCAGGTTACAAGCCTGCCGTGCCTTATCGATCAAGCTACTGAGGTCGGTTCAATAGCTGTAAATAAAGAAAACAGCACATAGGAATTTCCTTTAGAAAAGACCCCCCAGAAATATAATGTAAGCTATTAAATGAATTGGTAGTCACCGTGGCCGAGTGAGTTAAGGCGCTAGGCATTGCACGAACGGTGGACCTGGGTTCGATCCCCAGCGGGGCAGGATTTTTTCTGCTCTGTACTTGGGTGTTTGGGGTTTACTCATACCTCGTGAGGAAAAATGAGTAGCTGCTTTAATGTTAGCAGCGACCAGTGGCGGAATTATAGGCAAAAATAAGATATTAGGATTTTAATCCTAATATCTTAGTCTCCTGATTAGCTCCCCTGATTAGCTCTCAACGGCCGCCCCTGATTAGGGCACGCCCCTTTCATCTATGTCATCTATGTATGTGCCAATTCCATCTGCCATGGGACCTTGACTAACCTATTAAACCGTCTATCTTATCTCCGATGTATTGAGTGATGGAGGAGAAGCTAGCTATCCAATTTACTGTGGTGTGCACAATTTGGCACAATCGTCATTTGTGACTTTGTGTTTGTACAAGCGTTTTGCACAGATAAAGTTTATATCAAAAATAATAATGCTAATACATGAAAGTAAAAGCCGACCTCAGTAGCTTGATCGATAAAGCGGTGGACTTGTAACCTGGAGGTCGGTGCTTCAAATCCCGGACTCAGCGTGGATTTAGTAAAGCTTGAGTTTGAGTAGTTGTGATATCAAGAAAGTGATTAACACGAATACGATAACTTTAAACATAAAAGTAAAAATGTTATTTAAAATTTGAAGAAAACAAAAATTAAGATGATGGTAAGAAGGCTAATGCCAGCAGGTGCCCCCTTTCAATTGTCCAACAGGGGTGGATGAGAGATATTACAAAAAAGTAAAAAGTTATCAAATAAATGTGTGATAATCACTTTACTAAAGTTTTGCTTAACTTGGGACTCGAACCACCGATTTCCATGTTACCAGTCCCCCAGTCCGCCTCCTTATCGATCAAGCTACTGAGGACGATAATAATAGAAAATGACAATCATCATACTTTTTGATTATCTGAAAGGAGCCTATAGATAATAATAATTCTACTCTTTAGTGGAAGGTAACCACCAGGCAAGGTTAATACCGAACACATAAAATATTTAAATGTCTCTGTTCTTTAATGTAGATAACTACTCTATTAATAATAACACTCTTTAATAGAAGGTAACAACCAGGCAAGGCTAATTAATGCTTAGAGCATTTTTTACCACCTAACCCTGAGAGTCTCATTATTATGTGGTCACAAACTCAAATTAATGAGAAAAAATTCATGCATTGGGTGAAATTCAAACCAACGGATCCCTACGCTACCTGGATTGCCAAAATAGCGCGTTAACCACTTATAATCCTCTCACCCCCTATATATCTAACGGAATTATTGTTATCATATTTTTTAAAATATATAGGTTAGATAGTGTGTCGTTTAGGGTTTTCACTTTGGCGCGGCAGTCTCTTCCACCTAACCATAGTCTGGTGGTCTGGTGACAACCAGCTGGTGTCGTAACTCTAGCCTCATTAGTCATTGGGTTCAATTACCTGCACTCAGAGACTGGCGTACAAGGTCGCCGGCGTAGACCTGTCTAGAGTTCCGGTGAGTAGACGGCGCGGCGGGCGACTGTATTGTCAAGTAACACTTACACACACGGTGACCTGGGTTCGATTCTTTGCTGTGTAAAGAAAAAATCTACTCTGTACATTGGATGTCGGGGGTCCGTTATTATTATTATATTATGCTTTATTAGGTAAGACAAAGTATTTTTTTTTTTTGGCATTGGTAGGCAAGTCCATTCCATACAGCCAAAGACAAAGTAAAATATATACAGTAAAACACAATGAAATTATAAACAAAAAATAAATAGATTGAACAAAAAAAAAAAAAAACAAGAACAAAAAAGAGACTAGAGACAATGTTATTGCCTGTAGCAATCTCTTCCATCCAACCCTTCATGAGGAAAAATAAGTAGTTACCTGCTTGAGTTTGGCGGCCAGTGATGGCATTACTATTAGGAATATGTTCATTAAGCAAATAATAATGCTGAGTTACACTTTATTAATAGGACATATTATATACACAAATAATTACAAATTAAAATACAAATAATTACAAATTAAAATACAATATAAGAGAAGAAAAAAAAAAGAAAAAATAAATACATAATATATGTCCTAACTTAAGGGCGGGGTTATTGCCTTTGGCAATCTCTTCCACCCAACCCAACTCTTCCCTTGAGTTCTCTTATATCCAGGTTTGACTGTAATAGCACAAAATTACCTATTACACATTAGCGCACGATTAGCTCAGTGGTTAAGCATAAGCACTCGCTTGCCATGCGGAAGGTCCCGGGTTCGATACCCCAAGCCGACAAAAATGTGTCTTATTAATTCAGTTACAATATTGTTTGTAAAGGATACCTTCCGGTGCGCTCATGTTGACCCAACACCTAAATGGGATGCACTATGTCACTTCTCGCCCATCAGAGGGGAGCCATACTACGGGATGGGCAAGCTACAACATAGACCACAAGCGTCTAAAGTAGCTCCTGTTTCATGGCTACGAAATAGAAAAGGCTGTGAAACGCTCATCTTTAAAAAAAATCTAGAATTATTAATCCATAATTATTATGATTTGCATGGTGAACATTATGATTTCCATAGTTAGTATGATTTGCATGGCTGTGAAACACTCATCTTTAAAAAAAATCTAGAATTATTCCATAATTATTATGATTTGCATGGTAAACATTATGATTTCCATAGTTAGTATAATTTGCATGGCTGTGAAACACTCATCTAAAAAATCTAGAATTATTAATCCATAATTATTATGATTTGCATGGTAAACATTATGATTTCCATAGTTAGTATGATTTCATGGCTGTGAAACACTCATCTTAAAAAAAAAAAAAAAAAAAAAAAACAACAGATACGTGCTGTAGGTTGAAGTTATTGTCCATGGCAACCTCTTCCACCCAACCCTTAGGCCGCGCCGCCCACATTTTGCACACACAGACCAGACACAAAAACCTTGTGTTTTTATGTTTCCGTAACTCTAGACTCAACGTTAGACGTCAAGTATGAATTGCATGCATTACGCTAATGATACTCCAGGGCCGTTGCTTTTGCTGGAGTATCGTATTTGCTGGTGCTACTAGCTGCTAACTCTTACATCGCCACGTACTTGACGTACTAAATTTAAATAAAAATTATACCCACACAATGTTTTATAAGAATAATGATAATATCGCCTCATTTATACTGCCCGATTCAGGCAATAATAATAAAAATAATAACACTCTTTAGTGGAAGGTAACCACCAGGCGAGGTTAATGTTCAAAGCATTTTCTACCACCTAACCCTCAGAGTCTTATTATTATGTGGCAATTTTGGCAACTCAAAAAAATAAGGAAAAATTCATGCACTAGGTGGGATTCGAACTTACAGATCTCTAAGCTACCTGGATTACCAGACTAGCGCGTTAACCACTTGACTACCAGAGCAAGATTTACCAACCTAACACCTTAATAGTTAGGACCATTAATGCATAATTAAGGCAAAATTAAAAATTAGATACAAAAAAAATTGATTGACTTTGTTTATATAAATATTTTTTTTAGAAATATTACTCTTTGTTCGTATCTAGCCTCTACTCAAGCGCAAATTCCAAATAATGTTTAGCCAAAACTGTCCTTATGAGAAAAACACTTAGGTATGTGACTAGGATTCAAATTGAAAATGACTAGTCACATGTACATAAGTGTTTTTCTCATGAGATCACAGTAGGATGTCCAATCCATAGACATGGTTTTAAATTCTAAAAACTCTTTTTGTCTCTCTCTCTCTCTCTCTCTCTCGCACATACAATCCAGATAAGGACCTAATAGATAATTAGAAACCTATTAGATACCAACCATAATACTCATCTATGCATCAATATGTGCATGACGTCCTTGAATTTCAGAAACTAATGCAGATCCGATGGCATTTATACGTCGACATTTATCTAAGTTTAACGCTCAGTTAATAAAAGATCATTTAGTCAAGAGACTTTAAGCAAAAAAAAAAGATAATTTATTACTTTATTCAGTAAAGGTCTGTTATATGTATAATATAAACCATGAAGGATGTGCAAGGCTCTAGTGATTTACGTCGCAATTGTTGTATGTCACAATTGTCACACAGTCACTGCATGATCATGGTTACCATGGAAACTGATTGTAAATAAGATCATGATTATTATGGAAACTGATTGTAAATAAGATCATCGTTACCGTGGCATCTGATTGTAAATAAGATCATGGTTACTATGGAAACTGATTGTAAATAAGATCATGATTACTATGGAAACTGATTGTAAATAAGATCATTACTATGGAAACTGATTGTAAATAAGATCATGGTTAATATGGAAACTGATTATAAATAAGATCATGGTTGCTATGGAAACTGATTGTAAATAAAATCATGGTTGCTATGGAAACTGATTATAAATAAAATCATGGTTACGGTGGTAACTGATTGTAAATATGATCATGGTTACTATGGAAACTGATTGTAAATAAAATCATGGTTACGGTGGCAACTGATTGTAAATAAGATCATGGTTACTATGGAAACTGATCTCAAAAATTCAAGCTTGGTCGTCACGAGAAAGCATGGCCGTAAATATACCTCTGATGTAGTCCTGTATATTCTAGTGACAAAGCTCTTTTGAAATTGCCTACAGTTCTACACCGCCTTAATTTACGCTGGACAAATCTAAAACCATAATAAGCTATCAAAATGAATTCACTTCGGAAACTTGAATTATTTTAATATTATTATCATCATTTATTACTATACATATTTCTTATTATTTTCATCACTAGTTCATTATTTTTAATGCTCAATTGGTCCTTAATGATCCATTGTTCTTATTACTTAGAAAAGATCAAGACCAATCAAAACTATTGGCTCAAAATCAAAAGTTCGGTAGTATTCAAACATATGCGCGGGAAAAAGCGAAAAAACAATTTTTACCTGAAAGACTGGTGGAGATTTCAATGACCCAATGGAGATGGTCCAAATGCAGATGGTCAGTTTTACCTTATCTAATAAAGTGTTTAATAATAATAATGATAAATATAAATCATGGAGTAAATTTGGCAACATTGTTATCTCAACTTACATGATTATATTTACGGATTATTTATACATAGTTACATACATACATACGAGTATACATATGAATTATATGAACTACTTAGCTTCCTGGCACTTTGCCCAAATTTCCTGTCAGCTTAAGACTTGGGTCTTCAATCTTCTTATAGTCTTCAGCCCTTTACTTTCAAATTCTCAGTAAATTGCTGAAAATCTCTGTCTCTCCTTTTTCCCTCTCTCTCTCTCTCTCTCTCTCTTTCTTTCCCTCTCTCTCTTTTTCTTTCTTTACCTCTCTCTTTTTCCTCTTAACTCTATTTCTTTTCTTTTTCCTCCTCTCTCTTCATCCTTCTCAATTCTTCTTTCTTCCCCTTTGTCTTTCTTTCTTCTAACTATCTCTCTCTCTCTCTCTTACTTTCTTTATCTCTCCTCTCTACTCTCCCTCTCTCTCTGTGTCCCCCTCTCCCCCTTCCTCTTTCTTTCTTCTTTTCTCTCTCTAACCGTAGTCTCTCTCCTTTTGTATTTTCTTTCTCCCCATATCTCATTTTCTCTATCAATCTCTTCTTCCTCTGCTATCTTTTACCTAACTCATTATTTCCTTTTCTTAAATTATACCTCACCCTGTAGCTTGTTTGATAACGTGGCGAACTTGTAATATGGAGGTCGGTGGTTCGAGTCTCAAGTTGGGCTCAAATTTAGGAAAGCGTGATTAAATAATTGATATGAAATCAGGATTTTGTAACAGAACAGTCCATTAAAGACCTTTAATGTATTTTTATTATAGATTTTTTAATACAATTTTTGTGGAATCTATTTATTTTTTTCCACGATCTTGAATGGACTTCAAAAAAAAGTTGAATGGTCACCCATCCAAGTACTAACCTCGCTGGACGTTCTTTGACTTCAGTGACAGAACGAGAACTGGTGTAGTTATTCAACATGCCAGCGACAAAAAAAAAAACGATGTATTTTGTGAAGCACTGGTCCATAAAAAAAGATAGTAAAGTTCTTGTGTTGTATACCGATCTTCATGTTCATCTCATAGCTAATGAATCCAGATACCATTACGCAATGAACATGCACATAATCACCACTATCAAGCCAGTTGCGTGTGATTAGGTCATACTGATAACTTAGCCCAATTCCGGAGTTTTATCTTACTGATAACTTAGCCCAATTCCTGAGTTTGTCTTACTGATAGCTTAGCCCAATTCCTGGGTTTTGTCATCCTGATGACTTAGCTCAATTCCTGAGTTTTGTCATACTGATAACTTAGCCCAATTCCTGAGTTTTATCATACCGATAACTTAGCCCAATTCCTGAGTTTCGTTATACTGATAACTCAACCCAATTTCTGAATTTTAGAAAGAAAAAGCAATAATATTACCTATTTATCAGAGACTTAGAAGATAAATTATAAGAAACAAGATGGCACTTGAAGACTTAATAAAAGATGATACTTAATTGATATGTCCACTAAAAAGTGAAAATTCTGTTTCCACTGTAAATTCAAACCGGTGTTTATAATACTCGAGGATTTACAATTACTCAAACTCGCTTCACTAAAGCCTTGCTCTTCTTGAGACGTGAACCACCGAACTCCTGTTTATAAGTCCGCCGCCTTAACGTTCCAGCTACTGAGGTCGGTGATTGATTGTCCACCATTTTACTTTCCTCTTTTTAAATCAAATATTATTACCTAATATTGTATTTCGCGTCACCTATTTATAAAGCTTAGGTTTTTTTTTAATTAATCTTTATATATATATATATATTTTAAAGATGAGTGTTTCACAGCCGTTTTTATTTCGTAGCCATGAAACAGGTGTAGACGCTTGTGGTCTGTGTCGCAGCATGCCCATCCCGTATTATACCTCCCCTCTGATGGGCGAGAAGTGACACAATACTTCCCATTTAGGTACTGGCTCAACACGAATGCACCGGTAGGTATCCTTTACAAAGACTGTAACCAAATAATTAATACAAATTTTTGACGGCACTGGTGTTCGAACCCGGAACCTTCCGCATGGTAAGCGACTGCTTAATCACTGGCCTATTCGTGCGCTATTCGGTCTAACTGTGATCCTGCTGCATTGTGCTATAGCTGATGGAGGCCCGAATGTATTAATTAGGAAATTGACCGGAAGTAAAAGGGCATTACTTCCAGGAATGGCAGGGGGTTACGAATCAGAAAATGGACCGGAAGCGAAAGGTCATTGTTTCCAGGAATATAATATCGCCTCATACTTACTTCTTGTCAAATACACCTCTTGTGATTTAGGTGGTAGAAAATGCTTTGAACATAAATAATAATATAACACTCTTTAGTGGAAGGTAACCACCAGGCGAGGTTAATGCTCAAAGGATTTTCTATCACCTAACCCTCAGAGTTTTATTATTATGTGGTCTCAAACTCAAATTAATGAGGAAAATTTTATTGATGGCAGATTTATTTACAAAACTTCCTGCAACAAAATTACATAACAAGTTACCATCTACTGTTTGAACGTAGGATAGGTATTAAATTAATTTATCTCTATATATTATATAAAACAGAAAAAAGGACTACCTACCTACCTATGTTTGTTTGTTTGTTTGTCCGGAGTTGTTTAGCCAAAACGGTAAGAGATAGCGAAAAATGTCTCAGAATTGACCCCCCCAAAACCATTATCGCTTTGTCCAGAAAAATTATAAAAAGTTCAAAAAGGCATTGCTGTCCAGCAGTACGGCCATGCCTTAGTAAATTTGAAATTTAGTCCCGTTGCAAAGCACGGGCAAACGGCTAGTTAGGTAATAAATATTGACATTAATTTTATTGTCCTCTTAGAGATTTCGAGAATCGAACCCGGAACTGGAGAACTGTCGGCGCCATTTATTACTTCTCTCTCTTTCTTTCTCTCTTTTTCTCTCTATCTATTTCTCTCTTTCTCTCTCTCTCTCTCTCTCTCTCTCTATTTCTCTCTTTCTCTCTCTCTCTCTCTGTCTCTCTTTCTCTCTCTCTTTCCCATCTTTTCAAGGACAAATTCATTAAATTTAATTGAATTTTTGTATCATAGGTGGTTGTTGTTACCATGACAACGGTGTTGATGTTTAACTGTTGATGATTTTCGGTTCTTGTAGGCGTACTACAAGCTGTACTTGTTGGTACTATCTTCTTTCTTTTTCTCTCTTCTTTTAAAAGGGAGACATGATGGGAGCCCACTCATATTTCCTCACGAGGTATGAGTAGAACGGGGACATCTTTGAAATAAATTGAATCAATCAGAGGCCGGTATTTGTTGAAAGAGGGACCATCAGCTGTTCAAAGTTGGACGCATAAATTTGTTCAGTTCGAGATAGGGAAGGTTCCCTCTATGTTATATGATCTCAGTGGCGAGAAGTGACACAATACGTCCGATTTAGGTGCTGGGTCAACACGAGCGCACCCGGAAGGTATCCCTTAAAAACAACTGTAGGCCAATTTTGATTCTTGAACAGCGTTTCTCAACTTTTCATATCTTACGTAACCAGCTAATAAAAAAAGTCAGACCGGTCTCAGTAGCTTGATCGATAAGGCGGCGGACTTGTAACCTGGAGGTCGGTGGTTCAAGTCCCAAGTTCAGGAAAAATATAGTAAACCAAGTTTGAATAATTTTGATATCACGATTTTTCTAAGATCGTTGACCTATTGATGTATTTAGGAAAAACAGCAACAGGAAAAAAAACTGTTTTCCCTGACAAGTGTTTGAATAACGGATGCCTAATTTCCGATAGAATCTCATTAAAAAAACTGAACGATTGTTGAACATTTATTTTTGTCTGAAACAAGGTAAAATTTCCAAGAATTTTTCCGACTTAGTATTGATTTTTTCAAGGTTAAAACCTTGAAATTTGCATTAAAGTTGCTAGGTTATGAAACAGAAGCTACTGTAGCCGCTTGTGGTCTGTGTTATATCCTGCGCCCATCCCGTAGTATGCCCCCCTCTGATGGGTGAGACGTGACACAGTACTTCCCATTTGGGTGCTGGGTCAACACGAGCGCACCGGAAGGTATCCCTTACAAACAACTGTAACCAAATTTTGAATAAAATTTTTTGTCAGCGCGGGGGTTCGAACGCAGTACCTTCCGCATGGCAAGCGAGTGCTTAACCACTGACCTATTCGTTCGCTCGAGTGCTTTACCTTCACTGGGATGTGGGATTTCTACCCACTAAAACCCACCTTTAGTAGACCACGCTTGGAACCGAAAAATATTGGGCTTGTTTCGTTTTTACTTCGAATAATTTCTAATATTAGAAATGGGGTATTGTGTTCATTTTTTTATTATTTTGCTCCGATTTCAATTTTTTTCATATTTCTGGACGTTTCATAACCTCCTGAGCAACTTTTTTTTTGTATACAAACCCAATGTTGAGCACCATAAGCCTCACCGGACCATATTTTAGGCTCACTTCACTTAGTTCACATCACTCGCAGCTGTCATAACATCAGGAGTTCAGGAGTTTGTTTTTTTTTCTACTCCTCTCACTTTCAGGCGCGGATGGTGGGAAAATGTTTTGGGGCGCTCCCATATAAAGTCTAGCTGGGGGACTAAAAACAGGGAGTAGACCAGCAGTCTGGCTGGGGGACTATAAACAGGGAGTAGATCAACAGCCTGGCTGGGGGACCATAAACAGGGAGTAGACCATAAATGGCTATTAGGCTCCTTGTAAAGATAGTGGTAGAAGTGCTGAGTCATTCCTCCCACTGTCTGGCTACCATCGTTCACGATGACGCTACCCTATGATGATGCCATATAAACGGGACTAAAATGGGATTCATATAGAGTCGCCTTTCCAGCATCTAAAGAGTTTGAGTTTGTTCACTATTCAAATCATAATAATTATGGATTTTTTTTAAAAAAAAGAGGAGTGTTTGTCAGCCTTTTTTATTTCGTGGCCATGAAACAGGAGCTACTGGCTACTGTAGACGCTTGTGGTCTGTGTTGTAGCCTGCCCATCCCGTAGTAGACCTCCCCTCTGATGGGCGAGAAGTGACACAATACTTCCCATTTAGGTGCTGGGTCAACTTGTGATAATTTTGACATTTTCATGTCTTTGCTCTGGCACATAACCAAAATTATGTGACGAAATTATGTAACGAAATTATGTAACGATATTATGTAACGATATTATGTAACGAAATATCGAATTGTAAAGGGAGAGAAGTCTTCTAATATCGGATATCGATATTATGGTTTCGATATTATCGATATACCTAATATCGATATTTTCGTTTCGATATTGCAACCCTAAGAGAAGAGAGAAGGTATGTGTCATGCGCACAATACGAAATTTGGTCAGTTGGGTTTTGGACCTTGAATAGTAAAGATGAAAATGTCCCAATGCTTGCAGACTCGTATGCAAGCGTTTTTTTTTTTGAGACTAAAAATCTATTTTAAATGGATTTTTAGAGATGATGGATTTAATCTATCAGGAGCTCTCATTAATGCAATATTGAAGATAACATTTATTTAAAAGAAAGAAAGAAAAAAAACTAATCTCTGAGAAGAAGCCAAAAATAATACCCATCTTCTTTAGGACAGCAGACGTTAAAAACTTTCACAAGACTGAGGTTAGAAATAATTTATTGTGTACGAGCTAGGACTTGAGACTATCCTCTCTATTTCTTTTTTTGTCTGGAAGTGCTGCAGTTCCGCAGCTCCTGAGCACCGGCCGCGTCTGGTTAGTGTCCTCTCTTGTCAACAGAAATAGCTGCGGGTTCAAGGCTAGTTTATCTGAGCTATCCTGAACCTCTTATCGGTACTATCGGGGGAACGGAAATATGATTATTGGGACTATTTTGAGGATCTAGGCTAGGATTCTAGGTCTATCTATGACACACAATCCTGTGTCCCCTATCAGTAGAATTATTATAGTATGCTTTATTAAGAAGACAAAAATATATACAGTTAAATACAATGAAATTATAAAGATAAAGTACATACATTGAACAAAGAAACAAGAACAAAAAAGACAATGATGCTTATTTCCTACCTCTTCTACCCAACAACTCGAACGCACGATGAGCTCTGTGGTAAGATACTCGCTTGCCATACTGAAGGTCTCGGGTTCGAACTCCGGAGCCAACAAAAAAATGTAATAAAAATTTGGTTACTGTTGAGGAATGCCTAGTGAACTGGTAGTCAAGTGGTTCACGCGCTAGTCTGGTAATTCATCAGGTAGCGTAAGGATGAGTTGGTTCGAATCCCACCCAATGCATGTTATTTTCCTCATTCATTTGAGTTTGTTGCCACATAATAATAAGACTCTGAGGGTTAGATAGTTGAAATTGTAGAAAATGCTTTGAGCATTAACCTCGCCTGGTGCTTGCCTTCTACTAGGTTTCGAACCCACGATCGTTGGGTTACCAGACCAACGCGACATTACCTAGTGTAAAACCTGTTGTTGTTTTCAAAATGCTATAGGTGTTGTCATTTTGCCTGTCATGTGGACTTAGTCAATAACAACAAATTATTAGTAATGCATTTAGTAGTATTAATGCGTTTAGTACTTCCTCACTTTAGTCATGAGTTTGTTAGGTATTTGGGTTTAACGCCGCTTTCAACTGCATAGTCATATCACGACTGGGTGTTACCGTCCATTCGCAGGAAACTCACTAACCTGCTACCCACATTAACCTCACCCAGCCTGGGTTGTGCATCACGTCTTCACCTCGCCGGACGTTGCTTAACTGCGGTGATCGTAACGGTGAAATGGTGCATTCAATGCGCCATCGACGCTGGCTGACTGACTTTTTTTTAAATGATATTTATTTGCAGAGGAGACTTGACAATCAGAGACCTTGCTCCTTCAATGACTGACTTTAATTTCATCAATGACTTCAACTTTGAATGACCTCAGTTTTGAATGACTCCAAGGAATGACAGCATCTCCATTCATCTATGTTTATCTTCGCCCAATGACGCATAAGGTCAGCTTACATAGAAATTCCTAGAATCACTCCGAATCCATGTAGGAATTCCTGGAATTTTAGCCGGGCAGTTTTATCCAGGTGAAAGATTTTCCGGTCAAGGTTTTTTCAGACGAATTGGAAGTTGGGTCTGTGTGTTTTAAATATGTGATTCATGTTGTGGTAGTCATTTTAAATGTTGTAGAGAGGGGTGAAAGGGAGTGAGAGAGAGGATAAGAAAGAAAGAGAGGGAGAGAGAGGAGGAAGGTGGGAAAGGTCGAAGAGAGGGAGGCAGAGAAGGAGTGAAGCTAGCAGCACTGATAGTCAAGTGGTTAACGCGCTAGTCTGGGATCCGTTGGTTCGAATCCCATCCAGTGCATGAATTTTTCCTCATTAATTTGAGTTTGTTATACCACTTAATAATAATACTTTGAGGGTTAGATGGTAGAAAATGCTTTGAGCATTAACCTCGCCTGGTGGTTACCATCCACTAAAGAGTGATATTATTATTATTATGTTGTACTTGTTTTGTGGAAGCAAATATTCACATTGCTCCAAACACAGGTGTCATTTGCAATTAGGGCTCTGTGAAAGGGTTTTCTATCCCTCTAAAAAACCTCCCAGAACAAGTTTTTCTATTATTTTTTTTCCCCGGAACTGATTTTTCATTACTTCTGGGCAATCTATGTGGTTTATTTTTTAAACTGCACATAATATGTTTAAAAAACTGTTCAAATTTCTCCAGGAGAGGGAGAGAGAGAGTGAGAGTGAGAGAGAGAGTGACAGAGACAGGGAGAGAGAGTAAAAAATGAGGGGGAGAACCTATGGAAAGAAGACAGATGAGGAGAGAGGGGGGGGAGGAGGAGGGGAGGAGAAAGAGGAAATAAAGCTGTCTCTCTTGATAAAATATTTGTTTTCAATTAGATCTCTCTATGGAAGAGACTATGTAACGATCTATGGACTAGGCATATAATATACATAGTGCTATATGTGTACAGTAAATATATGTATTTATATTGTGTATGTACATTGTACATAAATAGAAGAGGGGGTGGGGAGAAAAAACATGGAGGGAAGGGGTTAAGATAAACAAGGGGAGATGAGAGAGAGAGACAGAGAGAGAGGAGCAGAGGAAATCTTTATAAGCTTTCGAAGCAAATGGGATGGAATATGGGGTGGGGTAGAGAGAGCGAGCGAGTGAGACAGATAAAAATATAGAGAGAATGAGAGAGAGAGCGAGTGAGACAGATAAAAAAAGATAGAGAGAGAAAGAGAGAGAGAGTTGGGGGAGACTGAATTAGAGGAATAAGAAGGGAGTGTAGACTAATTGACAAATATTTGATCAGCTCTTATTTAGATCTCTCACCCTCTCACTCTCACCCACTCACCCCCCCACCCCCCCCCCCCCTCCTCATAAATTCATACCCCCCTCTCCACCCTCATACGTAAGTCTTGACGTAAACCGACAAGGATGTATAATTGTACATATTTATATATGTACCTAGATTTTACAACGATGTACGTTATTTTTTCAGGGCTGAGAAATGTTCTATTATTATTAGTGTCAGGCAAGGACTCTAGTGTTACAAACCTCTCTTTAAATAAATATTCTTTTAAAAAAAAACTGCTGATCACTGCTGGGATCACCAAATGTTTCCGGGTATGTTGTCTCTAAAACGGGGAGATGGGTTTAAAAAGAAAGACCTCCCCTATTATTTTGGTTTTCGCAGCATCATCAAAACATTAGCAGCATCCCCAAAACATTAGCAGCATCCCCAAAACATTAGCAGCATCCCCAAAATTTTAGGAAATATTTTTCAAATTATCAGTTTTAATTGCATCTTTTCAACACATACACCATAGACTACACACTGGACACGGAAGGAGCCCAGAACACTGGTTCTGGGCGTCCAAAGGGTTCACCCATATCAATCCTTCCACCACCATGACATCACACATGGACACGGAAAGTAAGTAATCCCCAAAACATTAGCAGCATCCCCAAAACATTAGCAGCATCCCCAAAACATTAGCAGGATCCCCAAAACATTAGCAGCATCCCCAAAACATTAGCAGGATCTCCAAAACATTAGCACCATCCCCAAAACATTAGCACCATCCCCAAAACATTAGCAGCATCCCCAAAACATTAGCACCATCCCCAAAACATTAGCACCATCCCCAAAACATTAGCAGCATCCCCAAAACATTAGCACCATCCCCAAAACATTAGCAGCATCCCCAAAACATTAGCAGCATCCCCAAAACATTAGCAGCATCCCCAAAACATTAGCAGGATCCCTAAAACATTAGCAGCATCCCCAAAACATTAGCAGCATCCCCAAAACATTAGCAGCATCCCCAAAACATTAGCAGCATCCCCAAAACATTAGCAGCATCCCCAAAACATTAGCAGCATCCCCAAAACATTAGCAGAATCCCCAAAACATTATCCACCGGCGGTGGCCGCGCCTGGTCGTCTGACCATATTTTGTTTGATCTCTGTGTACAACTTTTACTATACTGACAGAAAATATTACAGTAAATCCATGGGTTCCCATGAGTTTTGGAAAAGACACTCTGACAGAAATACCAGCGGAGCAATTGTAGATACACGGGCAGGTAATGCATCAGGTATCCATGGTGGAATAAATAAATCCCAGTGCACGACATGGGCCACAGTGGCGGAGACACGTCCAAGTTGTGGTGGTCAAGTGGTTAACGCGCTAGTTTGTTAATCCAGGTAGTGTAGGCATCCGTTGGTTCGAATCCCACCCAGTGCATGAATTTTCCTCATGAATTTGATTTTGTGACCACATAATAATGAGACTCTGAGGGTTTGGCGGAGAAAATGCTTTGAGCATTAACCTCGCCTGGTGGTTACCTTCCACTAAACAGTATTATTATTTTGTGATAGGTGAAATCACAGGTCTCCAATATGCGGCAAAAATCATGTTTTGGGTGGAATTCGAACAATTGGAACCTGACTACACCAGAAATAGGTACTAAATAATAATCTTGTTATATTGTTTCAGCGTAGATTTAGTAAAGCGAGCTGTAGTTGTGATATCACGAAAGTGATTAACAGGAATGTGATAATGATAACTATGTACGAGTATATTCTAATACAACTTCTCACTTTTCTGTTTATACTGACTGATACTGATATTGTTCAAGCGACGCCACTGGTGGTATTACAACTAAAACTCGTATAATTTACTGTGAAACCAGTTCGCCCGAACTGAATATTGAAATCCATTAATTCCGACTGGATTGTCTGTCACGAGCGAGTCACGAACCCAACGACCTCCGAAGTAAAAGGTGTTCTGTGCTGGGGAGGTGTAGGTACGTTTTTGTTGAAGAAATAGTCTGGCATTTACAAATGAATGTGGCCTGTCATTTAAAAATAAGGAAAATATAAAATGATGTTTTTATAAAGGAAAGGCGGGGAAAAATCTTTTAACCCTTTGACGCCGGAATTAATTTGGCCGGGGGAAAAAAATCGCAACCAACTTTTCTTTCATCCTGATGGTTTTCTAAGACTTTTGGCGTTGGTTTCAGCTTTCTAGCTTTTACCGGTAAAAAGTTATGAATCCGTGTCGAAAACGACACACCGGGCTTTAAAGGAACAAGAATGTAGAAAAAACTGATTTTGTTAAAAAAGTATAAAATGACGATTTTTTAGTGATTTTAAAACGAGTTAAAGGAAACACTTGAAGGAGAACGTTAGTGATGATGGGAATGGGAATGGGCGCTAAAATAGGTGGGCTAAGTCTAGCACTAGCTGCAGTTGTGATAGGAATGGGAGCTACAATAGGTGGGCTGGGTCTAGCACTAGCTGCAGTTGTGATAGGAATGGGAGCTACAATAGGAGGGCTGGGTCTAGCACTAGCTGCAGTTATGATAGGAATGGGAGCTACAATTAGGAGGGCTGGGTCTAGCACTAGCTGCAGTTGTGATAGGAATGGGAGGTACAATAGGAGGGCTGGATCTAGCACTAGCTGCAGTTGTGATAGGAATGGGAGCTACAATAGGAGGGCTGGGTCTAGCACTAGCTGCACTTGTGATAGGAATGGGAGCTACAATAAGAGGGCTGGGTCTACCATTAGCTGCGTAGTGGTATATTGTCACTCATTTTCCTAGTTTTGACTCAATAATCAACCTAAAATCAGAAGAAATCAGGAAAAAACAGTAAAACTATTTCTTTGGAAAAAACGTTCTTTTAATACCGGATGTGTCGTTTTCGACACGGCAGAAAATTGGACAAAAGCAGCTACCTACCAATTACTTATTACAATTTTCTTTAAAAATATATGTTAATAAGCATATCAGCTACCTCTATTAATTTTTCCAGTAAAATAATCGACCAGGAAACACAAGAAATAACTTACCAAAGTCGGCAAAACTCCATGCGATGATGCACTCTCGAAATCGCAGCAACAAATGAAAATTTAGAAATGTAAACAAAACAATTCAAAAATTGCGCTGGATGGATTTGAAAAAAAAGAAGTCAAGGAACTGTTTCACACTGAAACGATAATGATACTGTATTCTAGTGAATAATTATTGAATCTCAAAGTACCTGTGTCGAAAACAACACGCTCGGCGTCACAGGGTTAAAGACACCCAGGTCTTAGCCTTTGGTGTGGGATTTCCACCCACTAAAAACCCACTATTCCTGGTAGCATACTGCACTTGGAACTGAAATATTTTATTACTTCAAGAGCAGTGCTAATAATAAATATTATTTATAAACTCGCTGGGGGACTATAAACAGGGAGTAGTACAGCAGTCTGCTGGGGGACTATAAACAGGGAGTGGACCAGCGTTGGCTTGGTTCCGGGGGCCCTTGTCAATTATTAGCCTCCTTGTAAAGACAGTGGTACAAGTGCTGAGTCATTACTCCACTGTCTGGCTACCATCGTTCACGATGACACCACCCTATGAAGATGAATAATTCCTTTAGTAACCCATTATTTGTCAGGCACGAGTATTTCAACCATACTCCCATACATATTAACCTTATCGACGTCAGAATTTCTGTCACAATTGACTGATCAGTATTTAAAGGTCACTAAAATCTTTTGAACGGTCAGAAAAAACGTGAGTAAAATCTGAGTTTTCTGGACACTCTGTTGATAAAATGCGCTTGTCTTGCTTGGACTTTGCTTTTCGTAGAACTGATTCCTCGTCAAGCATCCAAAGCGGTCGACGTTAAAAAATCCAAATATATCTATAAAAGTTATCATATTTGAGGCGGCCGCTAGAAAAAGGGCATATACCCGGTATGTGCCCTTTTTTAAACTTTACATTTTGGATTTAACTTTGATATTAAGTAAAACAAATATGTGTTTTTAAGAGAAAAGCGTATGGTGAAAATAATTTCCCTTTACGAAAATACCGTAATACTACTCATAGATAAGTTATTTAACTTTGAAAACTTTAAACTCGTTTTTCATTTATGTGCCCTTTTTCCAGCGGCCGCCTCATTTGTGATTACAAAATTAGGTGATATCAAAATTACTCAAACTAGCTTTACTAAAGCTTTACTGAACTTGGGACTTGAACCACCGACCTTCAGGTTACAAGTCCGCAGCTTTATCGATCAAGCTAATACTGAGGTCGGAATAGCTCTAAAATAAATAAAAGCCCACAGGAAGAAGGACTTTGGACAAATTTTAACCCTAGCTAAAAAGAGATGATGAAAGTTCTTGTATCAAAGAGGAGCGTGCTGGGATAATTTTGCGGGTGGACACTAGGGTTGCCAGATCATTTCCAGCCCAAAACGGGACAAGAGACCTAAAACGTCCAAAAAAACGGGATTTTGGATGAAAATACGGGACAAGCCCTTTTTAACACCTCCCCCCCCCCACATCCTGCAATGTTCGGAAGAAAGAAAAAAGCTTTATTTTTAAAAACAACTTTTTACTATTCAGATTTATTTATTACTTCTCATATTTTTGATTAGACTGTATTTTTTTGACAAAATCTTTTTTACCATTGAGATATTGGTAAAATTGGGTACAAGTGATATTGTAGTTGAACATTATTTTTAGTTCAGTTGAAATCATGTCAGCCGAACACCTGTTCCTGATGTCTGTCCATTTCAGGTTCATTTGAGAGAAAACTCTCTCTACGTAACAGTTCGAGCTAGGAATGCTTATTACAAATGATACAATTTTGAATACATTTTGCACATTTTGTAAATTTAAATTTTTAAAAATCAACTGCCACTTATTTTGGGAATTAATGTCTATTTTAGGAAAGATCTGTTCAATACTCGGTTTTAATATTTGGAATTCTTCGTACATTACATCTTCGTCAACGTTGATTTTTAAAACTTCCGCCGCCGCAACTAACTCAGAGTAACAAATTTCTTTATCTAGGTTCATAAACAATAACATTGAAAGGATATTACTATCTGAGAAATCATACCTTTTTTTCAGGTAAGCAATTACATTAGTACATTACTATAAAAGGTAGAGAAATTACCAGAGGAGATGGTGAAACTGGGGAAAATACGGGACACGCGTGTCCCGTACGGGACATTTTGAAAAGTGCCCAAAATACGGGACGTCCCGGGAAATACGGGACGTCTGGCAACCCTAGTGGACACATAACTTTGCGACACTAATCTTCAAAAGGAAATCTCCCCTCAAAGGAAATTAAAAAATCTTCGAAATCTCAGAGGACAAAATTCCACAAATTCCAAATACAAAGTTACAAACTCCCTCTGCAGCACAGATTAAACCCCTTGTTTTTTTTGTAAGAGAGATTACAAATTACAATATGGTGGGAGTCCATATAAGCTACGCAGTTATCCAGATTTCTGATTTGTCACAGTTTGGCGGCATGTGACGATAGTTAAAATATTAGTTTACATTAACTCAAAATGTTTTTTATATCAACATATTTTCAACCACGACTACTTGACCGATAAGGCGGCGGACTTGTAACCTGGAGGTCGGTGGTTCAAGTACCGGATTCTGCGTGGATTTAGTAAAGCGAGTTTGAATAGTTGTGATATCACGAAAGTGATTGACACAAATATGATAACTTATAATGAATTACAATTTATTAATGTATATTTGATTTTTATTTACAAGGCAATTTTTATGTCACAACGACATCACCTAAGTCCTAAGTGATTGACACAAATATGATGACTTTTTTTTTAACCAGTCTATTTGTTCATTCCCTTCACGGACTATAAGTATTAAAAGCCGCCTTTTTTTCGGAACCGTGGAAACGCTTCCAAATTTTTAATTTATTTCAAGCCGTGACTTTGTGTGTGACTTACACGATGTGTGTGTGTGTGTGTGTGAGAGAGAGAGAGAGAGAGAGAGAGAGAGAGAGAGAGTGTCGGCGTTAATAATTACAAGGAGTTAATTTAACATATTTCATGTTGTCACCCAGCGCTGTAATTTTCCTATGTCTACTTGTATCACTATCATAAATTCATAAAATAAATATCACTAGTTCCTTGAACTGAATTGTGATCATTATCAACAGAAATCCTCTTAGGATGGGTACGTGCAAAAGTTTCCATTGCTGCGCAGCGTGCAGCAAGTATGTGTATAAGAAGAGCTAGGAGAAGATGGAGGAGTGGAGAGTCGTTGTTGGGGTATAAAGATGGAATTGATCATTGGAAAAGAGAGTAGAGACTGTGAAGGAAATATTTCAACTGAACGTTTTAAATACATAATTATTATATGACTAATGTTTTATCAACAGAAATAATATACTATCATCATTCTACTGAATCATTACTCAGTAGCTTGATAGTTAAGACTTGTAACCTCGAGGTCAGTGGTTCAAGTCCCGCGGTTTCAGCGTTTTTGATCGTTCCGGTTTGATCGTTCGATAATTATAATTATGTTCTTTTATTATTACCTTTTAACCAACTTACCGAGTTCAGTAGCTTTATCGATAAGGCGGTGGACTTGTAACCTAGAGGTCGGTGGTTCAAGTCCCGGTTTCAGCGTAGATTTAGTAAAGCGAGTTTGAGTAGTTTTCACTATATGTACTAAAATGCATGATTTTTATTTATAAGTAAAACAAGGTGTCATCTTCTCTTTTCATCGGAAGCACTGCTAATATGATAACTAATCATGAATGCAGTGAATTAATGATAATAATAATACTCACTAATGAACTAATAACACCATCTGACTTAATAGGCTCTTTACAGTTTCCGCTTGTTACCGCCTGTATTACAAGCATGATTATTAGAGAAGGCCGACTCATAAATTAAACCAAGGTGGTTCGGGTTTTCAGTAAGGCAATTTTTTTGTGAAAATATTATTTTGACAAAAAATGAACTGTGTTATTTTTTAAATTTATTTATTTATTTTTATTTTCAAGTGCAATACAATTTTTTATTAGATATGCAACATTACATATTATAAAGGAATTAAATGTAACAATACTAGCATAAATATATATATAGGTTATAATAATAATTATGTACCTACTCTGTGAAAGGTAACCACCAGGCGAGGTTAATGCTCAAAGCATTTTCTACCACCTAACCCTCAGAGTCTTATTATTATGTGGTCACAAACTCAAGTAAATGAGGATAAATTCATGCTCTGGGTGGGATTCAAACCAACGGACCCCTACACTACCTGGATTACTAGACTAGCGCGTTAACCACTTGACTACCAGTGTATGAGTGCACTATGATTGCCATTCACGAGGAAGTATTTTCATCAGTATAGTTTCTTTTTCGTACGGTTAGAGTAGATAGATTTTATTGTCGATTTGACTTTTGTATAAAAATAGAAGTGACTTTTTTTTTCTCAAATCAACAACATTCTGCGGTGACCGCTTTGATGTAATGTTGAGATTGATGAGCCAGTCATTCTATATATTTTTTTTTTTTTTAACATTAACTATAAGACAAACACTTCATTCAGAGAATTTGTGAAAGGGAATGAGCCCACAATGCTGGCTGCATGCCCCCTGTTTGATAGTTTGACATGCCCCATACTTGCTTCAATCGGTTTAACTTTGTTTAACATTTTGGTAGCTAATCACCTATTCACCGAGGTGAGAGCTGCCTTCAGTACTTACTATCAGCTCAGTTCAAATTTACCTACTGTCCCATTCATCTAGGGTTTCGTTCTCTCGTAGTCAATACATTGATTCCAGCACACCCCCCCCCCTAAATGTATTTAAGTAAAAACACTAAATCAACAACATTCCTTCATTTGGAGATCATCTCACTACCAGATCAAGGATACTGACCGCGTATTCTTGGTTCCCCTCTGGATGTCCAGGGCAAAAACTTGTGTTAAGAAGTTTGGTGTGCGGGTGTCACCTGTAAAATGTATCAAACATGGCCACCTTGTATAATAAAACAAAATTGTTCACCCCTAGGTTGTTTTCGCGTCGCGTCTGATTTGTTCTGCTTCATTATTTCAGTGATGAATGACCTATGACTCCGATGTCGCATTGGTGATCATTGCGCATGACCACTCGATGCTCCATTGGTGCTCATACCGCCCCTCGAAACCCCGGACCTTCGTGTCTGATTCAAAAAACACGTACGTTATAGAGTTACTTGTAAAATTTACTGTACGTTTCTCTGTTAAAATGTGCATTATCATTCTATCTGATGTTTCCTCTCCCGAGTCAAGAAAGTGTTCCCTTTTTAATAATAATAACACTTTTTAGTGGAAGGTAACCACCAGGTGAGGTTAATGCTCAAAGCATTTTCTACTACCTAACCCTTCGAGTCTTATTATTATGTGGTCACAAACTCATATTAATGAGGAAAAATTCATGTACTGAGTGGAATTCGAACCAACGGATCCCTACATTACCTGAATTACCAGACTAACGTGTTAACCACTTGACTACCAGTGCACTTTTTTCCTGCTATTCTCGTTCTTAGAGTAACTAAAAATTATGAAAAAATCCTTCACAATCTACCGCCACAAAACTCACATATATTAGATATCCTCTAGCTAGCCCACTAGCCCACCAGAAACCCATCATATATCATCATTCCTTTGTACCCCCAGAAGCTCCAACTGGCTCTCCCCTCAAAAACCAATATATCTTCTCTCCACACCCCCAAAAACCTCAACCCTCTGCCCCCTCTCCCATCAAATACCCATGTACCAAAACTCTCAACCCCCCCTCCCCCCCAAACCACCCGCTACGCCCAATATAGTTAAACGAAAAAGCCACACAAGGAGAAAATGTAATTCATGTTTTTTCGCCAATACCACGTAGAAAATTTCATGTTTGGGGGACATCATCTAACCCCCCTCCTGATGATATATTGACAGTATAGCTGTTATAAATGGTTGTATCTCTAATATATTTTGTGTGCTATATTCTAATATACAGGATAAGAGCATACCTCAGTAACGAGATCGATAGTTTACTATGGCGGACTCGATAGGTTACGGATTCGGTAGAGGTCGGTGGTTCGAGTCCCAAGTTCAGCAGAGCTTTTCCAAGTCGAGAGGCGAGTTTGAGTTACTATTGTGACTTCGTGATGCTGGCATTCTGGCTCAACCGAGGCTGGGTGTGAGGTTAATATAGGTAGCAGGTTTGTGAGTTTCCTGCGAATGAAGGTAAAACCCCCGTCGCATATGACAATGGAGTTTAAAAACGACGTAAAACTCTTATAAAATTACCAATTTTAATTTGTTTTTTTTTATATACTGGGTGGGTTATAGTCACGTTCGCGAGTTTCTTTTAATGTGATATCACTATTATAAAATGATTCACACAAATATTATAGTTTGTTTTTCATATACAGGGTGGTTTATAGTACTGATTAAAAAGATGTAGTGACGGGTTGGCATTTGAAATAAGTAATGGGAAAGTTGTACTAACTGTTTTTTTAGAGCAAAGAGAGAGGGAGAAAAATAGAGAGAGAAATTAAAAACAAAGAAAAAAGGGATATAGAAGTCAAAGATAAAGAGAGAGAGAGACAGAGAGAGAAGTTAAAGAGAGAGAGAGTTTTAAAAAAAAAATCTAGAAAAAATAGTTCCTATTTCTAATATTAGACATTTCTCTGAAGTAAAAATTTGAAGAAGATGGGGACGGATGGGGGGAGAAAGAAAGATGAAGAGAGAGAGAGAGAGAGAGAGAAAGATGAAGAGAGAGACGAGAGAGAGAGAGAGAGAGGAGAGAGAGAGAGAGAGAGAGAGAGAGAAAGAGAGAGGGAGAAAAATAAAGAATATAGAATAGAATATAAAGATAATTGTATTTATCAGTGAAAATTTTACAATGGTGGTTGGCAGATTAATACAAAAAAAGATATGTATATACATTTAAAAAATAAAAATTTAGGTCCTAGTAACAGAAAAATTCGATCTCACAATAGAAACCAACGGCTATCCCCAGGCAGCCGGATCACACATGACATAAACCCCAAGGCAGCAGAGAAACAGATCAAGAAGTCCTCAGGGGCACATCCCGCCCGCATTCGGTCGGATAATCCGTCCGCCCAATCAAGAGAAAAATAAAGAGAGAAATTAAGAAAGTTAAAAAAAAAGAAAAAAGGGAGATATAAGTCAAAGATAGAGACAGAGAGAGAGAATTCAAAACAAAAAAAAATCTAGAAAAAAAATAGTTCCGATTTCTAATATTAGACATTTCTCTGAAGTAAAAATTTGAAGAAGATGGGGACGGAGGGGGGGGTGAGAGAAAGATGAAGAGAGAGAGAGAGAAAACAATAGTTTCTATACCTTATAGGTAATAGAAAGTAAAACACTACAAACAGAGATTTGATGGGGTCAGAAGAGAGGGAGGATGTAGATAGAAGGCAAGAGATATTCGAGAAGAAATACTAAAAAACTAGAAAGAGATAGAGAGAGAAGAGAGAGATAGAAGAGAGAGAGAGAGGAGAGAGAGAAAAGAGAGAGAAAGAGAAAGAGAGGGATAGAAAGAGAGAGATAGACAGAGAGAGAGAGGAGAGAGAGAAAGAGAAAGAGAGGGATAGAAAGAGAGAGATAGACAGAGAGAGAGAGATAGATAGATAGATAGATAGATAGAGAGAGAGAGGGAGAAAAAGAGAGAGGGAGGAGAGAGAGAGACAGAAAGAGAGAGATAGAGAGAAAGAGAGAGAGAGAGAGAGAGAGAAAGAGAGAGAGAGAGAGAGAGAGAAAAAGAGAAAGAAAGAGAAGAGAGAGAAGAGCGAGAGGAGAGAGAGAAGAGAGAGAGAGAGAGAATAGCTGTCAATCAATACGGGAAATTAATAGCATGAAGCTTCAAGTGTTGTGGAATGGCTGGAGAGTGGTGGCCCTCTGCTTCCTGGAATATCAGCAAGAAGAGGAAGCAAAAAACACGAGATACATGAGAAATAGAACTGTCACGTAAACAAACTGATAACAGCTATCCACTATGGCTACCGGGGGCTTCATGGCTACCATTATTACCTCCGAACATGTGAGGCTGACGATTCCGGCCCTACCCAGGCTGGGTGAGGTTAATGTGGGTAGCTGGTACGATTCCCAGCGAATGGAGGGTCTACCTCAAGTCAGGACGTCAAAACCAAATAGAATCAATGGACATGAAAGGAGCCTAGACATTGGATTTGGGCGTCCATATAATCCTCTCACCACCGTGATTTAGGTATGAATACCTACCTCACGGACATGGAATTATTATTACCTTAGAAAAAAGCCACAGTCTCTAACCTCGCCCTTGGTTCACTCCATATTCTATTGAGTTCTTTTTATTTCATGCCCTAGGTTGCAGTATTTTTTATGTAGTTAGCCAATAGTACCGAATACCGGAAGAATTATAATCATGTCAAAGTAAGAAGAATTTGTTCTTGGGATTTCCTCTATATTTCATCCATCTATACCCAAAATGGCTAATTTTAAGTGACAGATTCATTGCCATGAGATATACATATGTAGGTATAGATATATGTATGTGAGATATAGCTCCCTCCATGGAATCGAACCCAAGATCTCTGGCCTGAACCGGACAATTCCACCTAAGTTGGGGGCACGGAGACATGGTATTAATAATAATATGTAATAGCACTCTTTATTTATTTATTTACACTTTATTAGGTAATAGGACATATACAATACAAATAATTACAAATGAAAATACAATATACAATATAACAGAAGAAAAAAATAAAGAAAAAATAAATAAATATATACATAATATATGTCCTAACTAAAGGGCGGGGTTATTGCCTTAGGCAATCTCTTCCACCCAACCCTTTAGTGCAAAGTAAACACCAGGCGAGTTTATTATTAAACATGTTGGATCAAGTTTTATTATAAACGACATAGCATATTAAGAAAACAAAACTTGATCAAGGGCGGTGCTAATGCCAGCGGCCAGAGGTTAATAGTCAAAGCATTTTGTACCACCTAACCCTTAGAGTCTCTAATTGGTCACAAACTCAAATTCTTCTTCTTTTACTCTGTCTTATCCCGGTCAAGCAGGGTCGACGTTGTTCAACCTCATGGTTCAGGATGATTGGTTTTGGCACTTTTTTTACGGCTGGATGCCCTTCCTAACGCCAACGATTCTATTTGATTTAACGTCCTGGATTAGGACGGTGGTTTTACCCTCCATTCGCTGGGAATCGTGCCAGCTACCCACATTAAAACCTCACCCAGCCTGGGTAGGGCCGGAAATGCCAGCCTCACATGTACCTAATACGGATGGAACAGAATTTTTAGTGCGAAAAGTTTGCTCTGACCGGGGATCGAACTCAGGATCTCTCGACTACGGGCAGTAGTCAAGACCGTTACGCCTCGGAGGTTACAAACTCAAATTAATGAGGAAAAATTCACGTACTGGTCGGGAATTCGAACCAACGGATACCTACGCCACTTTGATAACCACTTCACTATCAGTGCACATCAGGTGTTGATACTGTTTAACATTTAATATATTCTTTTACAGATAATGGACCTTTTAATAAATTGAATTTCTCCAGGAATTCTTCCCTCTCAAAGAAATCCTCTCAGAACTCTCAATAAATACACATCCATTAGGGGAAATGCAAATTGGATCAAGTTCCTGATTGAATGGATAAGAATGGAAGAGATATTAGAAGTGGCAAGTGAGAGAGAGATAGTGTGAGTGAAGAAGAGAGTGAGAGGGAGATAGTGTGAGTGAAGAAGAGAGTGAGAGGGAGATAGTGTGAGTGAAGAAGAGAGTGAGAGGGAGATAGTGTGAGTGAAGAAGAGAGTGAGAGGGAGATAGTGTGAGTGAAGAAGAGAGTGAGAGGGAGATAGTGTGAGTGAAGAAGAGAGTGGGAGAGAAGAGACACATAGAAGAGAAGAAAAGTGAGAGAGAGAGAGAGAGAGAGAGAGAGAGAGAGAGAGAAAGAAAAATGAAGAGAGAATGAAAGAAAGGGAAAGAGATTGTGCGAGAAAGAGAGAGAAATATAAGGAAAGGGACATAGTAGGAGAGAGTAAGAGGGAGAGAGGGAAAGTTCTAGGCAATAATTAGTTGTGTTGGAAGTTGGGTAGAGAGAGAAAGAGAGCGAGAGAGAGAGTTAGAGAGAGAGAGAAGAGAGAGAGAGAGAGAAGAGAGAGAGAGAAAGAAGGAGAGAGTAAAGAAAGAAAAAGAGAGAGAAAGAGAGATTATGTGTGTGTGAGAGAGAGAGAGAGAGAGACAAGCGAGGGAATATATAAAAGACACCCACGTATCTTTTACAATGTTGATATCACCTCCTATTTTTAGCTGGAAGAGAAAACCAGTGAAACACGTCCATTAGGATCCATTGTGGAGGTGTGGAAATGGATGTGAAGGATATTTATTTTAAGTCTATGGAGTCAAGCTCCTCCATTGGTATACATTAAAAAAAAAAGGGTTGGGTGGAAGAGATTGCCACAGGCAACAACCCCGCCTTTTAGTTAGGACATAAAATGTTTACCCATAATATATATATTTTTCTATTATTTTTCCTTTTTATTGTATAGGTATTTTGTTTCCATTTTTGTCATTGTTATAATAATTATATTTGTACTGTACATAATGTCTTTTTATATCTAATAAAGTATTTAATAATAATAATAGGTAATGATAATAATAATTAACATCACCCCATATTTTATCTGAAGCAACCCCATTTCCAAATTGAAAGGCTGGCACAAACTTTCAAGGGACACATTAGTCTTGGAAAGTTGGACTTTTAAAAAGTTTTTATGATTAAATTGAAATAAAAAAACAAACGTCTGTTTTAATAATTCTAAATCGGTCTTTTTTGGGACTAAACTTTTTTAAGAGCACTCTTAGTTTTATGGTTTTCAAGCAAAACTTTAAATAAGTTTTGTTTCTTATTTCCTGTTTCTACATTTTATAAAGTGAGGAGGTTGAGCAATGCCGACCTCAAGTAGGTTTGTGAAAAGACAAAGTGAAAGAAGACGAAGATTAAGGGTTGGGTGGAAGAGGTTCCCATAGCCAATAACCCCGCCCTTTAGTTAGGACATATGTTATTTGTATTGTACAAATGTCTTCTTATCTAATAAAGTGTTTAATAATAATAATAATAATAAGAGCCAAATTATGAAACAGGATTGGATTTAATCTGTGTGTATATCTATGACTTAACACGCCCTCTAGTGGGAATTTCAACCAATCACAGCGCACAATAGTCAGGTGATAGTGTCCATCTAATCCTGTTTCACAATTCGGACCTAAGAGAAGTTTCTACCGACCTCAGTAGCTTGATCGATAAGGCGGCGGACTTGTAACCTAGAGGTCGGTGGTTCGAGTCCCGGTTTCAGCGTAGATTTAGTAAAGCGAGTTTGAGTAGTTGTGATATCAAGAGATTGATTTAACACAAATATTATACCTTTTTTAATTATAAACTTCTTCATGAACATCCTGTTAATTTGTGAGATCCATTTCTTACACCCTGTTTAACTTTAATAAATATTAAATTTTATTTATCCTTTCCTGCTAATCACTAATTATAATTATGCTGTGTCCGTGAGATAGGTAGGTAAAGATAACTATATTGGTGGTGGAAGGTTTATATGGACGGCCATTTCTAATAGGCTCCTTTCATGTCCAATATAATATGCCCTGGTTGTAAGGTTTTAGGAATCTTTATAAATTTACCACTGTGACCTAATCAGATATATTTTGACAAGTTGATACTAACATGGTTGTTCGTATCAACTACTAACATGGTTGTTACAGTCAACTAAGGGTTGGGTGGAAGAGATTGCCACAGGCAATAACCCCGCCCTTTAGGTAGCACATTAGCTTTTTTCTCTTTTTTGTTCTTGTTTCTTTGTTCGATCTATTTATTTTTTCTTTATAATTTAATTTTATTTTACTGTATTATATTTTACTTTGTCTTACCTAAACAATCTAAACATGAATATGGTTTCATCGTCCTGATTTGAGGTAATAGTCAGGAGAAGGTTTCACTTTCCACTAGCTGAGAATCGTACCAAGTACTTACACATTAACCTTATTACCCAGCCTGGGTTGGGCCGAAAATGCCAGCCTTATGTGTTTTTGAAGGGAAAATAGGGAACAGATTTTTTTGTAACAGAATTCTGCCTAACCCAGAATCGAACCCTGGACCTCTGGACCACGGGCAATGGTCACAACCGTTACACCATGGAGGCTGATGACTCTTGGATCCCTGTGCACCATTAGTCTGTCCCTTTAGCTCAGTAAAGGCGCCACTCTGTGAATCGTGAATCTAGAGATTCCCGTGGTGGGTTCGACACCCTGCCGGGACATGACAAGTTATCCTCCCATTTGGGATTATGACTACATAATAATATGTTTTGGACTTACTGCTGGAATCTTCTTCTTCTTTTACTTTGTCTTATCCCGCTCAAGCAGTGTTGACGTTGTTCAACCTCATGGTTGAGTTTGATTGGTTTTGGCACATTTTTTACGGCTGGATGCCCTTCCTAACGCCAACGATTTTATTTGATTTAACGTCTTGGATTAGGACGGGGGTTTTACCCTCCATTCGCTGGGGATGGACGGTAAAACGCCCGATTAGGAATTAATAGTCCTAATCGGTCAGTAGAAAAATAAGGCGATATTATAGAATGCACCCTGTATATTTGACATGACTGTTTTATTTTCCTAATCACTAATTGAATCCTTAATTAAAGCCATACCTGCAGCAGGTAATTAGCTGTAATTATGCAGCGTACTCCATCAATTGCGTCGCTAACAATGGTTAATGGTAATCCACAGCTGTTGCCTTGTTAGGAGACACAGACGTGGAAAGCTGGCTGAGGCATGTTCACGTCTCTGAGGCATGGCCAGAACATGTAAATGTTCACGTCTCTGAGGCATGGCCAGATCATGTAAAAAATAAATGTCTATTGCAGAATAATAATTTCATACGCCATTTCCCAATGGCGTATGAAATTCAGGACTTACAGGTTCGAATGTCCCGTAGCTAGTTTATAATTATATTCCGCTAGCTCAGTGGTAAAGGCGGCACTCTGTGAATCCAAAGATTCCAGAGTTCGTGGGTTCGAAACCCAGTCGGGACATGACAAGTTCTCCCATTCGGGATTTTTACCACATAATATGTCAGACTTTAACAGTCCTAACTGGGCAGCATAAATAAGGCGATTTTATTATATTATATAACTAATATAACTGTATGTATTATATTTCTTCCAAAATTGAAAAACGTTGTTGAAGTAGCTATCCTCTCAAGAGGAGGGAGAGAAGAGAGATAGAAATAAAAATCCCCGGGATAAAGGTTTCTGATTGACACATTTAAAACATCGATTGGAGGAACCGCCGCAAATGAAATGATGTTTATGTACCTCCCCTCCTCTCTCTCTTTCCCTGCCTTTCCCTTCCCTCTCTCTCTCTCTTCTCCTTTATCCTCCATCTATTCCCTCTCTCTTTCTCTCTCTTTCTCTCTCTCTCTATCTCTCTTCATCCCTCCCTCCCACTCTTCCTCTTCCATCTCCCTTTCCTCTCTCTCTCCCTGTCTTCCCCCTCCTCTCTCTTCTCTCCCTAACTCCCTCTCTCCCTGTCTTTCCACTGCCTCTTTCTCTTTTTTCCCTCCCTCCCTCCCTCTATTCCTCCTTCCATCTCCCTTTCCTCTCCCTGTCTTCCCCCTGCCTCTCTCTCTTCTTTCCCTCCCTCCCTCTCTCTCTCTTCTCCCTCTCCTTTTCCTCTCTCTCTCTACCTTTCTCTCCCCAGCCCTACATTCCAATCTTATAATAATAATATTAGTGGAAGGTACCGACCAGGCGAGGTTAATGTTCAAAGTATTTTCTACCACCTAACCCTCAGAGTCTTATTATTATGTGGTCACTAACTCAAATTAAGAGGAAAAATTCATGCACTGAGTGGGATTCGAACCAACGGATCCCTACGCTACCTGGATTACCAGACTAGCGCGTTAACCACTTGACCACCAGTGCACATAGCTTCACTCCTTCTCTGCCTCCCTCTCTTCCACCTTTCCAATCTTCCTCCTCTCTCTCCCTCTCTTTCCTTGTTATTCTCTCTCTCTCACTCCCCTTCACTATCCTTTCTCACCCCCCTCCCCCCAACATTTCTGAACTCGCAACTCTTGCAAACCTCGAAGCGAAAATCGAGAGAGAAAAAAAAAAAACCCTTCAATTCCTCAAACTGCAACATTTCCTGACAGGGCCTCGGGGACGCATGCGCAAAGCGGTGCGCGAATTTCCCCTCTCTGTATTGATCCGAACGTGATCAAGGCGGGGAGGGGAAATCGGTGTCCCCTTCCGCACCGCCCACAATTTTTCCCCCTCTCTTCATATTTCCCCTCTCTCCTCCTATCCGCCCACCCCTCACGTCGTATAAGGGAGGTACCGTATACGAGCAGAGAGAGGGAGGGAAATTTTACGTCTCGTAGTTTGAGGGAGGGATAATTTCTCCACCCCTACTTGTCCAGCCTCTTTTTTTCCCTCCATACAACTCGCAGGGTGGGAAATTGTACCTCGTGTTGAACACATTGAGGAGGCAAATTTTACCTCGTGTTGTAGATATCAAAGAGGGAAATTTTACCTCGTGTTGAACATACAGTAGAGGGTAATTTTACTTCGTGTTGAATATATAGTAGAGGGAAATTTTACCTCGTTTTGAACATAATTATAGTAGAAGGAAATTTCACCTCGTATTGAACATACGAATATAGTAGAAGGTATTTTACCTTGTGACAACCATATTGGAGAGGAAAATTTCACCTGTCTTTGCGTACGATAATAAAATTCTCCCACGAATTTTTCTCAAACAGGAAGCGTTTTTTCCCGCGTCGCTCCTACGAGGGAGCAATACCCGCACGAAACAACCTTTCGTACGCGGGATTTATTCCCTTCCCTTTCCCTCGGATTACTCGTTAAGCCCTTGTCCGTCCCTCGGTTGTAGGTGCGTCATTAGACAAGCTGTCTGTTTGTTTTAGCCCTTCCTTTTACCCTTGCCCCCATTTTACTTCCGAGACTTTATTTCTAATATTAAAAAATCGGAAGTATTGTGTTCATTTTTGTAAAAAAAATGTATTTCTTTGCTCTGATTTCAATTTTTTTCATATTTCTGGACGTTTCACAACGTCCTGAGCAACTTTTTTTTTGTGTCTATCTGTCTGTCGGTTAAAAACAATCCTTGTTACACGCAAATCTCAGAATCTACTGAACGGATTTCGACGACATTTTGTAAACATTTAGGAGACATTCTGTAGATGGTCCCATTTTAAATTCATCAATTTCGCACTAGCGGTTCTGGGTGACAGAGACCATGCGCCTGATGACTCACTTTTTACTTGAACGCTTATAATTATCTCGTGAACGGTATACACTCGATGTTGATGAAATTTTGTATGTATATATGCGTATTAGCGTTTTACATGTGCAATTTTTTGTAGAATCTAGAACGGTATTCTACCATTTAAAACAAATTTGAAGACATAATAGGTAATAATAATAATCTTTAGTGGAAGGTAACCACCAGGCGAGGTTAATGCTCAAAGCATTTTCCACCACCTAACCCTTAGAGTCTTATTATTATGTGGTCACAATTTCAAATGAATGTCGAAAAATTCATGCACTGGGTGGAATTCGTACCCACGGATCCCTACGCTACCTGGATTACCAGACTAGCGCGCTAACCACTTGACTACCAGTGCACATCACATCATAGTGGGTAGCTCAGTATGACAAAACTCATTTTCATTTTTCTCGTAATGCCACCACCATCACAAGGGGTCGCTGTCTCTCTGTATGCAGATACTCATTTTTTCTCTTTTTTTTGATGGTTACGAGGAAAATGGAAATTTCGGCGGCCATCTTGGATTTTGGACGATTTCATGTGAGCGGAATTTCCGCGATTTTTAGGGGGTTTTTCAAGGCTCAAGATACTTTAAAGAGTTTTAAGCAAAAACGGTTCCGCTATTGTTGAAATAATAAGGTTTGGGTGGAAGAGATTGCCACAGGCAATAACCCGGCCTTTTATTTAGGACACAAGTACCTATCTGCATCTTCTTCGTTATTTATTTATATATTTTAAATATTATTTTATCTTTTATTTATTTTTTTAATTTAATACTGTACCTAAATATTGTGTCCTCCTAATAAAGATTAAAATAATAATAAATATAATCTTATGACACAGTTGAAATTGGACTCTGATACAGTGGCGGCTCCTGACTTCAAGACTAGGTGAAGACAAATTATACCCAGAAGTATTGAAAAAATAAAATTATTAATTTATCAGATCTTAGTTCTTATGGTCTCATAAACACAGCCCATTGTAAGTTATGGCTGTTTCCCTGCAGAGCATGGTTTTCTCTCATACCAGTTTTGCATCATAGTTTTTATAGGTACTTTTTTTGGAGAACACTTGGTACTTAATAAATAAACAAGGCCAGCAGAACAATTTGTCAACACTTGAGCTGGTACACAGCCATTCATTTTTCATAAGCCATTCAGGCTTGAACTGTATGGCTGTGGGACAGGCATTTGCTTTACTTTTTTAGTGGTGGTTATAGTAATTGGAGAAATTGGACATCCAGTAATCATAATATCTTTCTTATCCTCATTACTTCTTAATCTGAATGGGGTTACTTTTAATGTTTGAACCCCATGATTTTGTGGGAATCTCATTGTTTCTTTGAAATATTGTTATTAGTTATTCATCGTAATAAAAAATATTAACTGAAAGTTGGTAAAAAGGAATTAAAATAAAAATATTAGGATTATACCTCAGTAGATAGGTAGGTACAACATTTTAAAGAGGGGTTAGAACTGGGAAGGAAAGAAAGTTAGTTGAAGACTAAAAATTACAATCCAAAACTGGAAGAAAATCCACCACCAGATTACAAAATAAATCTAAGAAAACATACTTACTACAAATATATAAAATCAGCTTAAATTTCTGTTACCATTGATGTTTAAATGACTATTTATGAAAAACACAGATATTGCCTTATAATTTTAAGTACTTCACTGGAAGCTGTGTGCTTAGCTACCTGCAACCTGCATAATTATAATGTTATTACTGACACTGAAAGAAGTACATAGATACTTCATATTCAACTTATTATGAAAAGCACAGGTCAGATCAGGTAGGAATAATGTTTCTATCCTGTATCAAATACTGGGAAATAACTTTATTAACTAGTTACACCAATTAAAAGTCACTTGATTACCGTTGAAAAGATTTGAAAATAATCCAATAAAATTTAAAAAGTGTGCACCAAGTTTTGTTTACATTCTAAAGATAAGAGATACAATGTTGCCAAGTTAATTTCATAGCTAAATTTCTACAAACTTCAAGAGCTATATTTTAAATTTAAAGAAATCCCTCAAATCATGTAAGACGTATTTATTTATTTAAAAAAATAATACTACACCGCCTAAACAGAATTTTCTCTTGAGAATTTCATTTCAACACGTCTAAATTCATGATTTTTTTTTAAAGTGGTTCCATAGTCAGGATCTTAAACAGGACCACCATTGTCCCTATTTAAAAACATCTTGGAACAACTAGATACCAGATTATCTTATTTGGCTCAATTTCGGTACCTACATTAAATAATTATTTCCGAGATTTGACTTCAATCGATATGTCCTTTTTAAGACTATAGTTGACAAGATACATAAATAGTTAAAATTTATTGGTATCGGCTATCGTTTAGGAACTATGTACAAAACTAGAACCAAAAAAATGAGAAATAATATCCAAAATTCCTGACACAAAATAATGCTTTCCTAACGCCTACGTTATTATTATTATTATTTATTTTGTTTTTTAATATTACAAGATTGTGCTAGATATGGGAGGCTAAATCATTGACTGGTTTCCTAGGTCTGGCATAATGCTACTGGCAACAATGTTAATATCAAAAACACATGACATCGCACATGGTATGTGGCTTCGTGACATTTCGTATGAGTTCGTGTAGATATTGTAAACTGAATACAACTGAAGACTGTCTTCAGTAGCATATTACATAGATATAGTTCTTGCCTAATATTTCATGATACCTACTTGGAAATACTCAACTCTGATTGGTTGATTCAAGGACAACTGAAGACAATTTCGAATTGTCTTCACATTTGGTGTTCTCCTTGGAAAGTAACATGAATTGTTAAGTAGCATTGATCTATTTTACACAAAGCTTACTCTTTTTTTTTTTTTTTTTTTTTTTTTCTTTGAGTTAGATCAATTGTGCCATGTTCAAGGGATTATGAGTAGTGTTTTCACTGTTCAAAATTAGGTGAAAATGTCTTCAGTGTCTTCACCCGACGAGCCGCCACTGCTCTGATATTTGAAATTCTAAATTCGTCCAAAAAATTAATGACAAAATAAAAACGTGTTAACGATTTCAGATCGGTCACATAAAATGTTGGGTGTAAAAGTGTCCATGATAGGATGTGTCGTAAAATTATTTATATTCCATCAAAGTGCGAATTGCTAGTTGATGCCCAGATATTATATCTTTATTATGATTATATTTTTACAAGATTTTGGCGTACTCAGTACTCATATAAACTGTACCGTTCAGAAACAAAAACGTGTTTTGGCACTGAAAATTGACTATTGAAAATTTTGTGTGATTTCATTACTCTTCTGACTATATGTATAGGATAAGGAAAGTAAAAAGGAGTACTACATAAATGTAGTTATGTAGTATATGTACTCATCTTTTTCCAAGAGGTTTTGGTTCTCGAGCGTCTCTTATGATACTCTAATTTTAGGACATCAAATTTCATTTCCAATTTTATCTCTCCCTTTATTTTATTTTATCTTTTCTCCAATTCCAACATCTCTAATAGATCTTATACTGTCCTATCATGTTTCTATTCTTCACTTTCTCTCTTCTCTTCTGTCTCTCTTATCTTTTCTTTCTCTCTTATCTTCTTTCTCTCTTCTATTCTTTTATTATTATTATAAAAAGAATATAGAAAATATATAAAAATATATGTCCTAACTAAAGGGCGGGGTTATTGCCTATGGCAATCTCTTCCACCCAACCCTTTTATTTCTCTCTTCTATTCTGTTATTTATCTCTTCTATTCTTTCTCTCTTCTCTTTTTTCTCTCTTTCCATCTTTCTCTCTTCTCTTCTGTTATTTCTCTCTTCTATTCTTTCTCCCTTCTCTTCTCTTCACTTCTCGACCCTGCCTTATAAAAGTGTTTAAGCCTCACTAATTGTTTTTTTTGTTTGTTGATACTTTGAACATTTTCGACCCCACCCAGATCAACTTTTAGAATTTCTATTTTTCTCTTAACTCTTTCTTCAATTTCACTTTCTTCTATTTCATTTTTTATTTTTCTCTTTTAGTATTTTTTTCCCCTCTTTCCTCTTTTTTCCTCATTCTCGTTTTACGTTTTTTTTTTTTTTTCATCTCCATAGCCACTTCACATTTATGACATGACGGAATGTTCTCGTGTTTCTATGCGCCCGAGTTTTATCTCCGAATTAGAAATGCCCGAGCAAGGGGGAGGCATTTTTATCTTCACGCTCGCCCGTCCTGCTAGAGGCGGCTCTGACCAGTCTGACCACCGTGGTCCCATCTATATATGTGTGTGTGTGTGTGTGTTTGTGTGTTTGTGTGTGTGTTTGTGTGTGTTTGTGTGTGTGTGTGTGTTTGTGTGTGTGTGTGTGTGTGTGTGTGTTTGTGTGTGGGGAGTCCTCCGCCTTATCAATCGAACTACTGTGTTCTGTCAATTACCGACTATTGCGACGGAGCCATTCGAGTTCAACGACCCTAAGGAATTTTCCTATTCCGGATTGATCCAGAAAACAGTATAATATTGTAGCTATGTACTTCAGAGTATCATACATACATTAGGTACTCTGATTAGAAAAATGTGCGTATGTCACAAACACAATACATTGTATACCGGGTGGTTGTTAGTAGATATAAAAGTATGGTCATTTCCTTAGAATCTGATATGAAAATTATTGTCATTTCCTTAGATATAAAAAGTATGGTCATTTCCTTAGATATAAAAAGTATGATCATTTCCTCTCGGTCATTTTCTTATAAAGTCCAATGTTGCCACACGTTCTAACAGCACATCTTTCCCTCTCTCTTTGTTGCAGCCAGGAGAAGCCGTATCGAAACAGCAGCGCCCTGGTGGCAGTAAGTGGCAGTGGACAACGCCCGTCACAATCAACAAATGAGGAAGCGGCCCAAAGAGTGTGACTGGCGGACATTTTGGCGGTGTGTGCGGCGTCTAAAGTTAACCAATGGCGGACTGTTGACCAGAGCGAGGGCGGAGTACACCGGTGTCTCCTTCTAAAGGACATTATTGCGCGACTGGCGGAATCTTTGGCGGCGTCTAAAGTTAACCAGTGGCGGACTGTTGACCAGAGCCAGGGCAGGGTACACCGGTATTACTTCTGGTTTAGGCTGCTCAAATGAACGATTACAAATGTACATGTTTTACTTCGTAAATACATAGACTTGGAAAGTTGATAACGAACTCTGGTCGAGAACTGAAGCACCCCTTCTGCATAGGAAATAGCATAGAACTGCCTCAATAGAAAATGGCGGACACCATGACGTGTTCGACATTTTTTTTTTCTCTTGAGGAAGTGCTTCACATAAGATGTCCAGAGAGCATTGAGAGTTGTTTATTGTTTTAAAATTCTATATACATATAAGTATAAGTTATCATATCGATACCTTTTTGCCAAAATGTGAATTATCCAAAATTTCAATTTTCGTTTTATTTCAGATTCTTAATCAGTTTTAAAAGCTCTTTCGGATGAACTCACTGCCAAGTTTCTATCTAGTATAGTTTTAATTTTAAGTTTTCATTTTTTTGGTCAAAATTTGAGATTTATCCAGCTAAAACGTGAAAAGTTTTCGTTTTTTTCTTTTACATTATACGAGAATGTGAAAAATCCGATAATATATCGATACCTTTTTGCCAAAATGTGAAATATCCAAAATTTCAATTTTCGCTTTATTTCAGTGTCGCTTTTCACAATTGAGAGGTTGAAAAAGAATTCGCCAAAAAGTGGAAAACGCCATCTTTCTTTGTCTAAGTATTAGCCTTTCTTCCTAGTTTTTCTTTTCAGATGTTCTCATTACTATTTAAACATTAAAGGGTTGTTATTAAAAAACAAAACAACAGGATTTTCAAAATGCTATATACGTTAGTGCGGCTAAAATATCTTCCATTCGATTCAGGGTTTCAAACTATCAGTATCAGTATAAAAAGAAAAGTGAGAAGTTGTATTAGATGTACATAAATATCTATGTCCGGATTCAATTTCCGCCGCAATAACAAATGATGAATTTTCTGTATTCATTAATATAATAGGGCCCGCCAAAAAAAGGAGCCACTCAGAATATCTAGAGAACGGATAAAAATTTTAAAAAATGCTAAAACACGTGTACCATTCTATAGCAGGGGAAACCTTTTCTACTAGGTATTGGTTTTTTTATCATTACCAGGGGCGGCCCCAGGGGTGTCAACTTTGGAATCTTAAAAGGAACCACCATATTTGTAAGACATTTCCAAAAAGTAGTTGACATTAAAAAATACAATTTATTTCTTATTAAAAAAATTACTGAAACCTGATGTGAAATAAAATGTACGATATCTCCGACCTGTTATGATTAAAAATCTCAAACTTGTCTTAAAATAATTTTAATCATCTTCTTTTCAAAAATGTATTTCAAATAGGGATATTTCATTTAAGATTCCAAAGTTGACTCCCTTGGGGCCACCCCTGGTGATGATAAAAAAAAAATCAGAACCTAATAGATAAGGTTTCCCCTCGATATAATGGTACAGGTTTTTTTTTGCATTAAAAAAAAAAATAATAATAATCCGTTCTCTAGATATTTCGAGCGGCTCTTTTTTTCTGGCGGATCCTGTATGAAAAAGTAATAATCCCTAAAAAAATACCCCTTCACGGTATAAAAATTACCCGCCCAGTCATCAGCCCAAAAATATTCTGAAATAATGTTTGGGCCCCGCTTCATGTTTACTATCCTCTCATGTACTATCGTTTATTATCTACTCGACTTACACTTAGAGCTATCTTATAGAGATAAGTTAGTAGTAATCAAGTAGTTAGTATTTTCACACGTTTTTGTATGTTTTCAAAAGGAAATAATATAGAGACATTTAGGATAAAATATTTGAAGTTTGTATTAGAAATACCCCCAGGCACCTTCTGACAAGAAAGATGTCTTCTTTAAATGCATACACACACAATCACACCAGTGCATTATCGCCCTACGATGTACGTAAAAGTATTTTAGTCTGTTCGTACAGGTATGTCTATATTGTCTATCTAAATATCTGCCTGTATGTCTGTACGTATACGTACAGGTATGTGTCTGTTTTAGGCGCGGCCGGTGGGGAAATGTTTTGGGGGTACTGCATACCGGACTAAAGAATTTATAATAGTTAAGTTATGCATTAATTTTTCTAGAAATGTGTGATAATTTTTATTGTGTATTGTGTACGACTTGAGAAAATCCTCTCTTTTTTATTTTTAGTCTGGGGGTGCTGGAGCTCCGCAGCTCCTTAGCACCGGCCGCGCCTGGTCTGTTCATATGTCTGAACCTAAGTATGTTTGTATGTCTGTCTGTTTGTCTATGTGTATGTCTACTCAGTGATAAATATGCTTCACTTTACAATTAAAATAACACCTCATAAGGTTATATCCATCAAATAATTATGTCTGCCTGTATGTCCGTCTTTTGTATATCCGTAGGTCTGTCTGTCTGTTTATATGTTTTTTTGTACTTAATGATGTATGTGCTTGACTAAGAATAAAAGGGCGACTCATAAATTTATATACATCAAAGAACTATGTCTGTCGGTCTGCTTTTATGTATGATTTTACTCATTGATGAATTTTATTTTTCATTACAATTAAAATTGCACCTCAATCGTCAATATCTGTAAAGTTCTCTGGAAAATATAAAATTTCTATTAATATTTGTACATCAATTAGTGGGTTTTTTAGAATTATGGGGCTGAAGTGCCCATTTTGGGGCTATATAAGTACTCAAAGGCACATCTGCCACCAAAGACGAGAAAAACAAGATCAAATTCATACATCAAAATTGGCCCAGTGGTTTAGGCTGTAGCCCGGTCAAGATCGAATAAGAACATCAAGCAGCAGAAAGTGAAAAATGGTTTTTTTCACCATTGATTATCAACGGTTTAAGTCAAGCGTTTTTGATGATTCTCTTATTAATCTTCATTCGAAAGCTTGCTTCTTTTCAGTAAATAATTCATCCTTTGTAGTGTTTTAGTTTTCATTCATCCTTTGTAGTTAGTTATTCCGATACAGAGGCGTGAAATTGGCACTTTGTGCTGTGACGTATAATATCTCTTGGTGCCCTCTTCTTAATTTTTGACTTGGCGTTGCGGAACGCCATCGCGTTCTTTAATAATAATCATTATTACAGTTACTATACGCACAAATTATGCACTATTTATTGTTCTTATATGTCGCTTTTCACAAATTTATTGTATTCCATATGGCACTTTTCACATTTTACGTAAACCACTTGTACTTAAAACCCAAAAAATCGGGCGTTTTTCACATTCTGGTTTAGCAGGCAGAGTTTTAGGAGTGGATTTTTCACATTTTGGCTAAACCAACTTTACTTAAAACCCGAAAAATCGGGCGTTTTTCACATTCTGGTTAGTAGGCTGAAGAACAAGAGTGGACAATTCACTTTTTGGCTAATACCTAAACAAAGAAAGATGGAGTTTTTCACTTTTTGGCGAATTCTTTTTCAACCTCTCAATTGTGAAAAGCGACACTATCTCAATAACTAAAGGCATTTCGCAGTTAAAATTATCAGGAATATTTAAAGCAAACAGTTTCAAGTATTATATCCAAATTTGGTATAAATCGTACGTAGGACAACTGAGTAATGAAACTTTTTTTGAAAAAAACAACTTTTTATTTTTTCAAACCTCTCTCCTGAAAAATTTGATTTTGGCGCAATTCACATTTTGGCAAAAAGGTATCGATATTTGTGTTAATCACTCTCGTGATATCACAACTACTCAAACTCGCTTCACTAAATATACGCTGAATCCGGGACTTGAACCACCGACCTCCAGGTTACAAGTCCGCCGCCTTATCGATCAAAATACTGAGGTTGGTTAAATCTATGCATATAATAATATTATACATATTTATAGAGAAAATTTTACTAATGGAAGTGTTGTTGTTGTTGTAGCCAGCTTGGCTACAGATGGAGGGGTGAGTGATGGTCTCCAGCCAACTTTATTTCAAAGTTGGCTCGCCCTGAACCACAAATTTCTATGTGCGATCAACCATCATGAGGACTTGGGCTTTTCTTATAAGCCTGGCTTGTAAGGGTTGGCTGGTCTGTTCTCTGTTTATTGTCCTCTAAAGAGACACTGCTCTTCTCCCTGTTGAACGTCCCCCAGCTAGACTTACCTACCTACTTCTGTGAAACTTGAAACGTGAAACGCAAAATCAAGACTTAATTTTGCGTATTGTTTTCAATGGAGAAAATTAAGAGACGACTTAAACTCATGTTACAAATGGCCTGTGTTGTTCTGAACTAGCTCTCATTCGCAGGAAATTCTGCTTAGTTGAAGCCTAAAACTTTGTCTGTCTCTTCGGTATTATTTTTTCATTTTCATCATTAGTCATTACAGATACCCACACAATTCTCTCTCTCACTCTCTCTCTTTCCTTGCCTTTCTCTCTCCCTCTCTCTCACTCACTCAATCACTCTCTTTCTGTCTCTCTCTCACACACACAACTTTCTGCTTAATTTAGCCAGAAAGAAAAGCAATGTAGAACTCTCAGCTCATTAGCAGCTGCTAAAAAAAGCGAAAAACATAGAGGAAAAGTTGGAGAAATAGGAAGGGAGGTAGAGAAGAGAGATGGAGAAGGGAGAGGGAGAGAAGAGAGGGAGATAGAGAGAGAAGAGAGAGGGAGAGAAGAGAGGTAGAGATGGAGTGATAGAGGAAAGGCAAGAGAAACAGGGAGCGATGGAGGAAGAGAGAGATGGAGAAAATTGATGTGGAGAGATAGAAATAGAGAGAGGGAGAAGGAAAAGAAATGAGAGAAGAAAGGGAGGTCTAAAAAATAATTACTTGTGTAATGTGATAGAAAGCGAGAGTGAGACAGATAGGAGAGAGAGGGGAGAGCGAGAGAGGAAAAAGATAGAGAGGGGGGAGGGAGAGAAAGGGGAGAGAGAGAGGGAGAGTGGGGAGAGAGAAAAAATAAAGAAAGGGAGGTCTAACCAATAATTACTTTTGCAATGAGATAGAAAGAGAGAGAGAGACATACAAGAGGAAAAGACAATAAAGGAGAAGGAGAAAGAGATTGTGAGAGAAAGAGACAGAAATACATATAAGGAAAGGGATATATTAGGAGAGAGCAAGAGGGAGAGAGGACAAGTTCCAGGCAATAATTAGTTGTGTTGGAAGATGGGTAGAGAGAGAGAGAAAGAGAGAGAGACAGAGCAAAAAAGAGAGAGAGAAAGAGAAGAGGGATGAAGGAAAAAGGCGGGAGGGTTTAGAAATAAAACTTGTGTAATGAGCTTCACTAATGAACTTGCTTCTAGCTGTTCTGAGACACATAGTCCTCTCTCTCTCTCTCTCTCTCTCTCTCTCTCTCTCTCTCTCTCTCTCTCTCTCTTTCTCTTTCTCTCTCTCTCTCTTTCTCTCTCTCTCTCACACTCTTTCTCTCTCTCCCTTCTTCTCTTTGTCTCCTTCTACTAAGTTTTTCTGCTAATATTCGTCAGGTTTTTCCAAATCTCTTTCTTTTCTTTTTCAAAAAAATGACAAAAAAAAAACTTATAATGAAATTTGCTCAAAAAAAAATTTGGAAAAAAAATCCTGTTTTCACCTTTTTTTTCAACCCAAAATTCGTTCCCAATTTTCTTTTTTTTTTTTTTTTTTTTTTTTTTTTTTTTTTTTTTTTTTTCATCGACTCGACTTTCGTGATCAGGAATTTAAATTAAAAAATCTTTCAAGTAAAGTCAGCAATGAAAATTTAATTGGAATGAAGAAATTTTTCATATATAGCTTTTTTTTGGACTTTATATTATAATGAAATAAAAAATACAATAAAAGTTTGTGCAACAGAAAATTACTTCGATTTGCGAAACAAAAATTACATGGCATTCCCCTTTTTTCTGCTGGCTGTTCCCGGCCCTACTCAGGCTGAGTGAGATTAATTTGAGTAGCTGGATTGTTTGCCCGTATACCCAGCGAATGTTAGACTAAACTCCCGCCGCGCGCCGTGTTAATAATATGAGCCAATGACCGACCTCAGTAGCTGGATCGATAAGGCGGCGGACTTGTAACCTGGAGGTCGGTGGTTCAAGACCCAACTTCAGCGTAGATTTAGTAAAGTGGGTTTCTTTGGCATTGGTAGGCATGGCAATTCCATACAGCCATAAAGCGAGTTTGAGTAGTGACATCACGAAAGTGAATAAAACAAACATGATTCGATAACTCTTTACTTTCCTTACTTATTCTAATATGAGCAAAAGGCATGCTTCAGTTCTCAACCAGAGTTCGTTATCTACTTTCTAAATCTATGCTTGTGACTTACAGAAGACTTAAGTAGGTACCTATAAAACTATCTCCAATTGTGCATGAATGTCGCGATAAGATTCAACAATTGTTTGTGAATTCCTTATTTATATTTATTGAACTCCATATTATACAATCTATTTTTTATCTACAGCTTTGTATATTCCTTCATTTATCTATTTTATTTGTATTATAAACTTCTGTAAAGTGTTAGATTATACATATAATTGAATTTTGAACTTTTAGAATAACATTTTATATTTACTTGTAAAACTTTTAGAGGACTGATTGTATGCTTGAAATTTCTTAACTTCTTTGATGCTTTTTTAAGAACCGACAACCTTAAAAAAGCAGGTCAGGTTCGGAAAATTGTAGCAGAGTGAGCTTTAGAGCAATGGTCTTTGGAATACGTATATGTTGCACTATACTTTTTTAACAATACATATTTCCATTTATTTGGCAAAGATATTACAATAAAAAATAATCGAAAGACCAAACAACTGTTTTTTTCTTCGGTAGTACATAATAGTCTTGAGATTTGAAAAATTAATGTTAAAATAAGCCATTTTATTTTAATTTAAAAAATACTCTATTAAAAAAAAAAAACTAAAATTTCTCAAGAGGTTATGAGATGTCCAGAAATATGTAAAAATTGAAATCGGACAAAAAGATATTATTTTTTACAAAAACGATTTCTAATATTAGCATGCCATGCGTACAAAATTTCACGCATATAACAGTCCGTTTAAAAAATCTAGTCCTTCTTGTACATAAGCAAAACTATTTTTAAGTTTAGAAAAAAAATGAATAATATTATTTTGAAAAAAAGTACATGTGTACAGATAAATGTATTTTACATCCAATTTTTTAAATTATTTTTGATTTTTGAAAACGTAAATTTTACACCCATTTTCTGTACAGTTATAACTTTACACAACTCCTCATCAAAATACCTACATGTACGATAATTTCTTCTTCCTCAAATTAGGTGCAATTTTTCTTGAATTTAAGTGATGAAAAAAAAAAGAAAATGTTTGATTAAGTATTTTTTCCCCCTTTCTAGTTGTGTTTTCTTTTTGATTCTTGAAAAGTTTAAAGTATTTTTTAGTTGTATATGTTTTTTTATCAAGACTGATATTTCTTTATTATATTTATCTGTTGGGTCATTCTTTATGATAAAGATAGGATTGTTCTCTTTAGCTAAATATTCTTTATTCTATTTTTAAATAAAGCACTTGTAAAAAAAGTCTTTGATTTTCTTTTGTGAAGCACTTTGGATACAATAGCCTTTAATTAAACTATATGCCACCTGACACATATTGAAAGTGATATTAATTTCAAAGCTGGTTGAAATTATTTAGAATTGAGTCCATCCATGGGCTTGAATAGATCAATTTGCGCAAATGCGCTGAAGAAACATCAAGAACATTTTATCTTATGCTGGGTCCACACAGGTGCAACATGCAACATGTTGCTGCAACATGAATTCACTCTGTGTGGACGACTTCTGAATGAGGATGTCGGTTTTCTACCGAACATCTTTGATCTTTGTTGCTACTATGTTGCACGTGTGTGGACGGCACCTGAATTACTACTGAATGAAAACAGAATGGATCACTGCGAACATGAACTACAACCCGTTGCTGCAACAGTGTTCCAATTACCACACACATGTTGCAGCAACGTGTTGCATGTTGCACCTGTGTGGACCCAGCATGAGAGTAACATGGAACAAAAATATGCTTCAAATGTCACTGTGGCTTACATACAGTCTAGGTTATTGTAGCGTACTTCAGAAAACAACTGCCTCAGTGCATTGATGATATTTTTGAGACCGTAAAAAAACTATTTTTTCTTTAAATATATAATGTGTGCAGGAAAGCTGAATTTAGAATGGGCTTTTTGCAACTGGCCCTTCGTCTTGCATATCCCCTTAAAGATCGAACCACGTTGGGTATCGGCCCTGATGGTACAGCGTACAGCTGTTTCCTGTGTAAAAATTTCCCCCGTCATTCAAAATTTATCTTACTTAAAGCCTTGTCTTTCCCCCTCCCCCCTTTCTTTCGTTAATTTCAACTAGCTTTAAAAAAAAATGCCTGACTTCTTACCAACAAGGCGTTTTCACACTGAAATCTGAAAGTCTTTTAAGGTGCTTTTACACTATACTCTTTAGACCGGATGAAGATTCTTTTGGACGGGTCGAGACTCGACTGCTGGGTCCCATCAGCTCATGTAGATCAATCACATGCACTGGTAGTCAAGTGGTTAACGCGCTAGTCTGGTGATCCAGGTAGCGTAGGGATCCGTTGGTTTGAAGTCTTTTTTCGAACTTTTTTAAAGACTTTTTTTAATAAAAGTAGTTGCTCTCGAAGATCATGTCATCCTACATGTTAAACATGTCCTACATGTTAAAAAGACTTAAAGCGAAGAAAAAAAAGAAAAGTATTTCTTTTTTCGTTCGTTACAAAAGTTTGCAACAATAATCTTTGGCGGTTTGAGACAAAAGCATTTGAGTGAAGCGGTTTTGAGTTATTGTGAATATTGTGATATTATTCTTCTGCCAGACATGCAGGGTCAGTCATAGTTTAGAGCTACCGGGGTCAATATCCTTAGACCCGCTGTGGAGCCGTAAAGAGAAAAAAATGGTGGCCCAGAATGTAGCTCGTTTATGGGCCCAAAAAAGCTGTGGACGCATGCCAGATAGGATAACCTGTTAGGATACCATAGTCAAATTTGACGGTCAAATTAGCAGAAAAAGTACTCCTATATATCTCTGATTTTTCACTTTTAGTTTTTCCCCTGTTCTTTTTACCATTGTAAAAAAAAATATAAAAACTATCCAAACTTTTTTTTAAGATTAAAAAAAGAAATATTGTAATTAAACAAAATAAACCATTAGTCTAATCAACCTTCTCCTATTTAGGCTGTATCTATTTTATTTGAAAATAATATTTTAAAACATGTTTGAAAAAAAAGTTATTAAAAAAATATAAACCCTCTACGAGTAATTCTTATACGCAAATATTATCAACGAAATAAAATAATAAATAAGAATTTATTGTCAGGAAAATAATAATATGAAAATGTTGTCTAATTTATTTTCTCTTTCAGACATTTCAGTCAAGACCGACCTCAGTAGCTTGATCGATAAGGCGGCGGACTTGTAACTAGGAAATCGGTGGTTCAAGTCCCGCTTTCACCAAAGATTTAGTAAAGCGAGTTTGAGTATAGATGTGACATCGCGAAAGTGATTAACACATGTATGATAACTTTACTATTTCAGTCAAGTGGTTAAGTTCTAATCCAGGTAGCGTAGTGATATCGTGATTCGTTGGTTCGAATCCCACCCAATACATGAATATTTCCTCAATAATTTGAGTATATGACCACATACCTTTTGAACCAACTCCGATGGCACATTGAATAAACCAGTTCTCACTCAGGCACTCAATTTAACCATCATCCAGCGAGGCCAGGATATTGGCTATTTCCGACCCCACTCAGGTTGGGTGAGGTGAATTTGAGTAGCTGGTTTGTTAAACTCAAATTAAAAAAAAAACTGTAATCGGAGCATAAAATATCTCTTCACAAAAAAAAACACAAAATTACTTTTTGTATTAGAAATTTATCTTAAAAACTCGTGCGAACATCACACGACTTTTTATTAATCAGTATAAACAGAAAACTGAGAAGTTGTACTAGATGTACATGAATATCAGGACATACCTGGACAGCTGTTTCGAGCTGAGTTGCTCTCATCAGCAGGCAATAGTTCTGTTTATTCATGTCATCAACTAACCTCTCTCTCTATTTTAATCAGTATAAACAGAAAAGTGAGAAGTTGTATTAGATGTGAATATCAGAACATACATGGACAGCTGTTTCGAGCTTATTTGCTCTCATCAGCAGGCAATAGTTCTGTTTCTTTATATCATCAACTAACCTCTCTATTTTAATCAGTATGAACAGAAAAGTGAGAAGTTGTACTAGGGGGAAAGGGTTGTATTAGGGAGAATATTAATAATAATAATTATAGTCTTATTTATACTGCCCGATTAGGACTCTTAAAGTCCCATTATTCCAGCTGTAAGCCCAAGACATATTATTTATGTGGTAAAAATCCCAAATGGGAGGATAACTTGTCGTGTCCCGGCTGGGTTTCGAACCCACGACCTTTGGAATCTGTGGATTCACAGAGTGCCGCCTTTACCACTGAGCTACCGGGACAGACTAGTAATTAATAATTGGGAAAGTTTAAAAGATATCACATTTCGAGTGTTCTCGAGACACAAGCTCCCCGCCCCCGCCCCGCTCATGAGCGAGAGTGTTCTAGCGTGGGCGTAAAGTGACAAACCCCATGCAGTCCACAAGCCGCAGCAGTGTCCCATGGTCCCAGCCAGCGGCCCACGCATGGGACGCCCACACGCCCAACAATACAAATATAAGGTATGTGTTGAAAAGTTAAAAAGAGAGAGGAAAAAAAACCCATTCAGGATTTCGGTCCCGCCGTAGGTATTGTGCTCCTTTTAACCCATTAGGGGCCCCACGGTGTCATAGAAATGCATAGATATCTCTACTTCAAAACACACTTAGTTTCCTAATATTATCGTATGTTTGTTAGGGCGTTAGGCTATTGTAAATAAACAAGTTCAGATACAATTATAATTATGTAAATGCGTGCATACATACGAGAAATAGATAGAATAGAAATTACCTTGTTTATACTACCGAGGTGAGACCGTTAAAGTGTTAAATCCCTTTATTCCAGCAATCTAAACAAGGTCTCTTGTTTATTTTCAAATTTAAATAGACATTTTGTACATACATTTAATATTCTTAAGAAATGAGGAGTTCATGTTATTGCAACAATAGTATTGCTCCGAGAAATTTCTAATATTAGAAATCGGAAATATTGTGTTCATTTTTGTAAAAAAAAAAAATTTTGCTCCGATTTCAATTTTTTTCATATTTCTGGACGTTTCATAACCTCCTGAGCAACTTTGGTTTTGTGTCTGTCTGTCTGTTAAAAATATTCCTTGTAACGCGCAAATCTCGGAAACTACTAAACGGATTTCGATGAAATTTTGTACACATAAATAGGAGAAGTTCTGTAAATGGTTCCATTTCAAATTAATCCCACAAAAAACTACCGTTAAAAAAAGGGCCAAGTTCCAGAACTCCTATCCAAAAAGGTTTCGCCAATGAATGCAGTGATATCTTGTTTGCGACCAAGTTATCTTGGTACTAAACTATTTCTTTTATTAACACCCGTTTTCTGAGTTCCTCATTTTGTATGTTTTTAACTGCAAACCATCCTCTAACTTGGCCAGTTTCGCTCCTTGTGATGGTTATATTATTATTCTGTACCTATAAATATAGTGGTAATATTCCATACAACCGATGGCATAAAACTGGCCAAGTGAGAGGATAGTTTGCAGTTAAAAACATACAAAATGAGGAATTCAGAAAACGGGTGTTAATAAAAGAAATAGTTTAGTACCAAGATAACTTGGTCGCAAACAAGATATCACTGCATTCATTGGCGAAACCTTTTTGGATAGGAGTTCTGGAACTTGGCCCTTTTTTTAACGGTAGTTTTTTTGTGGGATATCATTACTTTTTGTAAAACTTCGTTTCACAGAAAATTTCATTATTTTTTATGAAAAATTTCATGATTCTTCACTTTAATATGCTCCCTAAAACGACACCCTTTAACAGCGAAAATAGTGCGAAAGTGCCGGTTTTCAGATTTTTCCCTGTACTTTTACAATGAACCCTAGCACCATACAAAGCTTTGTAGGTAGTAGGGAAGTGCCTCATAATTTATATGCATAATTGAGTATACTTCCTCCCTAAAACGACACCGTTTAACAGCATGAGAAGTGAAAAAGTTCCGGTTTTCAGATTTTTCCCTGTACTTTAAAATAAACCCTACCAGTATGCAAAATTTCAGCCTTATAGGTAGTAAGGAAGTGCCTCGTAATTTTATATACATAATATAGTATAGTTCCTCCCTAAAACGACACCGTTTAAATGTTTTCAGAACTTTTTCAGATTTTTCCCTGTACTTTTACAATAAACCCTACCATCATGCAAAATTTCATCTTTCTAGGTTGTCGGGAAGTGCTTCATAATTTAGATTCATAATCGATAATACATATTCCTCCCTAAAATGACACCGTTTAACAGCATAATAAATGCGAAAATTTCGGTTTTCAGATTTTTCCCTGTACTTTTACAATAAACCCTACCATCATGCAAAATTTCAGCTTTCTAGGTAGTCGGGAAGTGCCTCATAATTTTGATGATCTGTCAGTCAGTCAATCAGTCAGTCAGTATCAAAATCGCAAATTTCAAAATTACATTCCTCTGAAAGTTTTTTGTATAGAGTCTTGAAATTTTCAATGTCTTTTTAATGATATTAGGACAATCTTTGTTCCAAATTTCATATCTCTATAATCAATTGAACCGAAGATATGAGTGTGTGAAAAACCGGGTGAATCGGTTCGTGTAAAGATACACTGCCGTGCTTGCTGGAACTTGGCCTGGCGCACTGCCGTGCGCTCAGATCAACTTCGCACTAGCGGTTTGCGGTGATAGAGACCATGCGCCTGACCACTAACTTATTTATTTATTTACACTTAATTTTTTTTTTACAAAACGATCAACAACAACAAATCAATAACAATATTTTTTTTTAAAAAACTCAGAAATATGTAGGTACAAAAAAATATAGAACATTCAATATTAATTTTTAATTTAGAATTATTTTGTAATCCGGGGCGAAGTTAATGTCTTAGGCATTCTCTGCCACTTAACCCACTAAATTTTTATAAGCTTTTCTACGCAGCTGGGATTCGAACCCAGATCACCAGGATCCCAACGTAATATCTTTGACTTCCAGATGTTGACTGCTCCTAGATATTCTCTATGGTGCCTCTAGAATCCTAATGACCTCTTCTCTGTGTTTCGGGCGAGTCTTCAACTTCTGACATTTAAGACAAATGAGTTCAGGAGATATTCAATATAATAATAATGATAATAATAATATAGCCATATTTATACTACCTGAAGTGCTGGAGAAGGACTTATTGCTGGACTAATGAGTCTCATTATTCTAGCAGGAAGCCCCAGACGTATTATTATGTGGTCAAAATTCTAAATGGGAGGATAACTTGTCATGTCCCGGCTGGATTTCGAACCCACGACCTCCGGAATCTCTGGATTCATAGATTGCCACCTTTACCTTTTAGCTACCGGGACAAATGTTATCAGTTATCATATTTGTGTTGATCACTTTCGTGATGTCACAACTGCTGAAACTCGCTTTACTAATTTACACTGAAACCCGGACTTGAACCACCGACCTCCAGGTTACAAGTCCGCCGCCTTATCGATCAAGCTACTGAGGTCGGTTACCAGGACAAATGTTAAGGACTAATGAGTCCCATTACTCTAGCAGTATAAGCCCTAAACGTAATAAATATAAAACATGTTTGGTCAAAATTTCCAATGGATAACTTGTCATGTACTGGCTGAATGCTCTGAATACAGGCCTGCAAGGTCCCTCTGACTTTATTTCTCTCCTGGGGTGCCGTTGAGCTAAGAAGTCAAAGAAAATGGTGCTGCGATGGAGAAGAGGTTCCGGACCACTGGTTAAGGGGAAAGCGAGAGATATAGATCGGTGATTGAAATATGCTGAGGAAGATGAAAAATAAGGGAGGGATCAAAAAAAAAAAAATGGGAGAGAGAAGAGGAAGAGCCGCTCGAAGAGAAGGAAGAGAGAGAGAGAGAGGAAGGGAGGGAGAGAGAGAGAGAGAAAGAGCATGAGGTAGAGAGGGAGTAAGAGAGAGAGAAACAGAGAGAGAAGGGAGGCAGGAAGAGTGAGAGTAAAATGGAGAGAGATAATTATTGAGAGAGGAAGTAAGAGAGAGAGAGAGAAACAGAGAGAGAGGGTAGGGAGGAAGAGTGAGAGTGAAATGGAGAGAGAGAATTAGGGAGTAAGGGAGAGAAAAAGGGAAAGAAAGTAAGAGGAAAAGTGAGAAAGAAATAGAGAGAGAAAGAGTACGAGGGAGAGAGAGAGAAATAGAGAGAGAAAGAGTAAGAGGGACAGAGAAAAAAAGGGAGAGTGTAAGAGGAAGAGAGAGAGAGCAGGGGACACATCGTCCTATGGGGCTCTTTTTAATTGTTTCAATGGCGTCCCAATTAATCAATAGGAGCTTTCTTTTCTTCCTCTTGTTAATTAAAAAAATCCCCGACCCATGTTATTGAAGGGAAAACAATTAATATATACCCGGGCCTGGCGGGATATGACAGGGAGATTCTATACCAGACCAAAAAAAAAAAAAAAAAACAAAAAAAAAATCACAAAAACGAACATAATACTTCTGATTTCTAATGAAATTCCTCGGAAGTAATATCGTAGACTCTATATTTGTTTCAAAAGAAAAACGTCCATGGAGGAATTTTTTTTACTTTCCTTCTTTGTCGAACGGAATCCTAATATAGAAAGTATTTTCGTCGAAAATTTGTTTAATTTTAGGTTTAACGTCGCTTTCTACTGAATGGTCATATCGCAACGGGGCGTCACCCTCCATTTTCAGGAAACTCACAAACCTGCTACCCACATTAAACTCACCCAGCCTTGGATGGGGCCGGAATGTCAGCATCACGAAGTCTTCACCTCGCTGGACGTTGCTTAACTTTGGTGATCCCACGAGAACCGGTGCATATTACGCGCGATCGACGTTCGCTGTTAGGGGAAGCTTTTAGTTGTAATACGAGAAAGTAGGTAAATGAAGAAAGTAGGTACTTCTTTTTTTTTAGATTTTTAATTTGTTTACCAAGAGTTGTTTATAACTAGGCATTGTTATGTTCACCGAGGTGACCTATTTTCGTTATATTTTTTTGCAAAAAAAAAAAAAAAAAAAAAACATTTTCTAGTCATGGCTCTTATCTTAATTTGCTTTTGTAGATAGAGTAGGTACAATTTAACTACGTGTTATGTGAGGACATGGCTTATTAAAATATTTATTTACGACCTGTATTTATGGCCAACGCGATGGCGAGTCCTAGCAGGGTCGTTCATAGCTGTTCAGTACCCCGAGGCTGGTGGCTTATCCAGGGTTTCGTCCCTGAAACCTCTCCCCTCTCCCTCAGTGTAACTCGAGAACGATAGGGGTACAAAATAATTTTTTGCTGGCACAAAACGTTGAGCCTTATTTGGACAAAATCCATCTGGTGGGCTGTCAAGTTAAGATACTCGCCTACCATGCGGAAGGTCTCGGATTCAAATTTAAATAATAATAACACTCTTTCTCTTCTCCCTTTCCCTTTACTCTCTCTATCTTTCTCTCCCTCCCTCCCTCTATTCCTCCTCCCATCTCCCTTTCCTCTCCCTGTCTTCCCCCTACCTCTCTCTCTTCTTTCCCTCCCTCTCTCTCTCTCTTCTCCCTTTCCTCTCTCTCTGCCTTTCTCTCCCCAGCCCTACATTCCAATCTTATAATAATAATATTAGTGGAAGGTATAACCACCAGGCAAGGTTATTTCTCAAAGCATTTTCTACCACCACACCTTCAGAGGCTTATTATTATGTGGTCACAAACTCAAATTAATGAAGAAAAATCCATGCACTGGGTGGGATTCGAACCAACGGATCCCTAAGCTACCTGGATTACCAGACTAGCGCGTTACCCACTTAACTACCAGTACACAAAGGGGAGGCATACTACGGAATGGGTAAGCTACAACACAGACCACAAGCGTCTACAGATATAATAGCTGCTGTATGTGTGTATTCTGGTAACGATATAAAAAAAGGAAAACTTGTATTCTTAATTTGGTTACTGTTGTACAACCAAAATATTCACGAATAGCTCAGGGGTAATATACGTGCTTGCCATTCGGTAGGTCCCGCGTTCAAAACCCCGAGCCGACAAAAAAATGGTATTCAGAATTTGGTTACAATTGTTTGTAACGCACACCATCCGGTGCGCTCGTGTTGACCCAGTATCTAAATGGGAAGTATTGTGTCACTTCTCGCCCATCAGAGGGGAGCCATACTACGGTATGGGCAAGGTACAACACAGACCTGAATATCGCTACTAAGGTAGCTCCTGTTTCATTTACTTATTTATTTATTTACACTTTATTAATTGGACATGTTATATACAACACAAGTTATTACAAATTAAAATACAATATTTTATATACAAATTAAAATAAATTCACAGCCTATTTCTATTTCATGGCCACGAAATAGAAATAGGCTGTGAATTGGTAAAAAAAAGGCTCACTCTGATATAAGTTTAAATAAACCAATCACAGAGTGTGTTGTTCAGCAGTTGAAAGGGAGATTTAGAGATTATGAGAGAGATTTGTGGAGCGAGGCCCATGTTACCAATTTTTCTTTTATGATAGCCGGACCTACCCTTAATTATTTGCATTTGATCCTACAACACCCTGTACACTGAGGTATTGAGGAGTGTTTGTGTACATATAATATATGTACACATATATAATGTATGTTCAATATAAATATGTATGTATGCTCATATTGTCCATACACATGTAAGTAAATACCTTCGCCGACTCCTACATCAGTATAATCAGTATAAATCAATAACACCAAGGATACAGCTGGATATGCGGCAGAGGAGGCAAGCCGGAAAAAACACAATAAAATTATTGGTATCGCAAATCAAAACTACATTTTCACTCCTCTGGCGTATGAAACGATGGGTCCCTGGAGCAGAGAAACCAGGGCTATTGTGAAAAAGATTGGAGATGGATTGTCTCAGCTCACTGGTACTTCCAAATCCAAAGCGTTCCTAATGCAAAGACTGTCCATTGCAATACAGCGCGGGAATGCGGCTAGTGTGCTGGGCACACTTCCAGTTTGTTCTACTATGGAAGATGTGTATTATATGTTAGTAAATGTATTTAGTTGGTTCATTTAGTAAACAGAATGTATAATATTGTACAGTAGGTAAAATATATTTATCTACACAAAGCTAAGTGATAAATAAACATAATTGAGGCTAGTTTATTGATGTCATGCACTATATACATTATACCTTCTGTATGTCTGTATCACCTGTTTTATAGCTTTTCGTATGACATGCTAAATCTACAGATACAGAATAAAATGATTATAATGACACTCTTTATTGGAAGCGTAGTCACTGTGGCAGAGCGAGTTAGCGCGCTAGGCATTGCACACATGGTGACCTGGGTTCGATTCCCAGGGGGGGAGGATTTTTTCTGCTCTGTACTTGGATGTTCGGGGTCCACTCATACCTCGTGAGGAAAAATGAGTAGTTACTTGTATGAGTAACGACCAGTGGCGGCATTAACAGAGTAAAAAGAAATTAATGTAATAGAATAATTCGAAATGTAAAGGAGGCTCTTAGTAATGCTGCGCTACCCACAAAAATTGTGAAGAGGCCTTGTGCTTCACCACAAAGAAATTCGTACAATACAATACAATACTCTTTATTGGAAGGTAACCACCAGGCGAGCTCAAAGCATTTTCTACCGCCTAACCCTCAGAGTCTTATTATTACAATCCATGCACTGGGTGGGATGCGAACCATCGGATTCCTACGCTACCTGGATTACCAGACCAGCGCATTGACCACTTGACTAGCAGAATCAGAGAATATCTTCTTTTCTTCGTCTCTATCTTTCTACCTATATTTTCTCCCCTCTCTTTTTTACCTCTCTCTCTTCACTTCTATCCGTCATTCTCTTTTCCATGTCTCTCTATCTTTGTCTCCCCTTTCGACTCTCTCTTTCTCACGACCATACCCTCTATCTACAATCTACATATATGTATATGTTTCTCCATATTTTTCTCGAATTTTCCATTCCTCCTTCTTTGTTTTCATAACTCTCCCTCTCTCCCTCTCTCTCTCTCTCTCTCTCTCTCTCTCTCTCTCTCTCTCTCTCATGGTATCAGGTGTCAGTTCCAGCACGTCAGAGGGAAATGTTAGATGATGATGATGAATTATTCCCCTACATAAACTGAAAAAAATAGAAAGGGAAGAAAAAGAGAAAAAAATGGAAATGTGGAAGCACTGAAAGAAAAAGAGGAAGAAAAAAGAGGAGATGAGAAGAAGAACAAGAAGATGAAGAGGAGAAGGCGAAATAAAAAGAAAAGAGAAATGAAGGAAAAAATAAATTTCAATTAAAAAACAAATGTATTACAAAACGGATAATAATAAAAACAAGGAAATACATTAATATGTAATATACAGATGTCCTTACTAAAGGGCGGGGTTATTGCCTATGGCAATCTCTTCCACCTAACCCTCATGTAATAACACTCAGTGTGAATCCAGCCTTATGTGTCTCTAATTATTCCTTATTACTTGATGAGTTCCAAGATCGTCCACTGTACGACACATTCCCGGAAGCCTTGTGAGGCTGATTTAGGTCAAACTTAATTGACCACTTGTCCAGGCATTAATGAAATGCGTTACTTCCGCAAATTCCACGTTCCTGCATTCCCCGGTCGAAACAAGCAGTCGAATCTGGATATAGGAGAACTGGATATTCATAAGAGAACTGGATATAAGATAAACCTGGATATAAGAGAACTGATTGATGTAAGAGAACTGGATACCTATAAGATACTCGTAAACCTGGGAACTCGATATAAGAGAACGGGATGTAATAGAACTGAATATAAGAGAACTGAATGTAAGATAAACCTGGGTATAAGAGAACTGGATATAAGATAAACTTGTGGGTATAAAAGATCTGGATGCAAGAGAAACCTGGATATAAGAGAACTGAATATAAGAGAAACCTAGATATAAGAGAACTGGATGTATAAGATAAACTTAGATATAAGATAACTGGATGTAAGATAAACTTGGCTATAAAAGATCTGGATGTAAGAGAAGTGAATATAAGATAAACCTGGATATAAGAGAACTGGATATCGGATAAACTTGGGTATAAGAAAACTGAAAATAAGAGAAAGCTGGATATACGAGAGAAGAAATTCAGTTCTCTGAGTTCTCTTATATCCAGGTTCGACTGTAGACGTTTTATATCTTATACAGAGGTAATAATAATAATAATAAGAATAACAAAAATATTTCCTTATTTGTAATACTGCCCGACTAGGACACATAAGTCCCATTATTCCAGCAGTAAGTCCTAGACGTATTATTATGTCGGTCAAAATGAGACAAAGGAGCATAACTTCTCATGTCCCGGCTGGGTTTCGAACCCTGCAACCTCTGGATTACCAGACCAAGACCTTGACACTGAGCTACCGGGACAGGCAGAGCTAAAGTTCGTTTGCCAACGGGATTCGAACCCAGACCACCTGCGTGCAAGTCATGTGCGCTATATCTCCATGCTCAACGTAAGTTAACTTCAGTGTTCTGACGGGAAGATGTTATAAATAGTGTCTTCAACTGAGTTTTTTTTTTTTTTCAGGCGTTTCTAACATTTAGGTCCTTCGAGAATTTCGAGATGGGGATTTTAACCTCCTATCGGTGGAATCTTACAAAGGAGCTACCCATATTAACCTCACACAGCTTGGGTGAGGCTGGGAACAGCTAGCACCACGAACAATTAGAATTTGAGTGGTCACTGGTTATTCAGCAAGGCCCAATCTTGCTGGACGTTGCTTAACTTTAGTGATCTGACGAGAAATGGTAGATTCAACGCGCGACTCTGGTCAACAATAGATTTCCTCTCAGGTATTTCTAGAATTCAGCCACAGCGAAATCTAGCAACTATTTAGCCCAATTCAGTCTCTCACCCTCTCTCTCTCTCTCTCTCCTCAGTAGAGAGTTGTCATAACAACACTAGTCATTATAATGACAAAGTACCTACTGATGATGTTGATAATATCCAAAAAATACCTCTTCACTGTATAAAAAAGCCCCGCCAAGTCTTGGACCCAAAAAATTCCTGAATTCTTGTTTGGGACCTAGCCACCTAGCTGGGATTTCCAGACGTCAGGATTTCCCCAGACATGTCTGAGGATTTTTCACGTTTGTCCGGCGTTCAGGTGGATTTTTAAAAATAGGGAAATGTCCGGGTTTTTAATGATTAGACATTCTTCTTCTTCTTTTGCTCAGTCTTATCCCGCTTAAGCAGGGTCGACGTTTCTGGTCAGTCTCTTCCAGTTCAATCGATTTTGTGCATCAGCTGGTCTTACTCCTTTTTCTCTCATGTCCTCTATAAGACCTCTCATAATAATAAGAAGCACTTAACAATATTATAAAATATTATCATGAGAGAAAAGTGTGAACGAAAAAAGAACCACAAGACTTCAGATATGAAAAGGAAAATATTATAAGTCCGAATATTTTATGAAGTGTCTGTGTTTTTGAAACAAAAGGTCCTACTTTCAGATCCGTTTATATCGAAAATTATCAGACACGTGCCTAGGTCGCTAGGCATCAGCATTTTTGAGGGGCTCAAAAAATGGAAAAACAAAATTGCCATTGTTGTATCTGCATGCATCATTTACTGCCCCGAAAGCTTTTGAGTATTATATAAGATTTACTTGCATACCAAATTTCAACTCTCTTGCTCTTACCGTTTTAATTTAAATACAGTTAAACTTTCACAGTAAATACAGTTTCAACAATAATATCCAAATTTCTGATATTTCTGAAGACTTTAGTATTAGGATTAGGGTTCCTTTGTTATGATTAAGAACTAGAGGAAATCCTGTTTTTTTCTATATTAGTAACCAGCTCTGTGCGCCAGAGGGTCTTAACTCACCATTAATATCTGCTATGTTACTATACTCCTCTAAATCAACACTCCTCTAAATTGAACCTTTCAAATAATATAAATATCTTTAAGGAAGAATGTAAGCAACAACTAGATTTAGAAAATTTTAATCTTACCTAGGCTAAGTATTAAGTTCATGTAATTGCAGTGAAACACGTAGCGTTTGAACAATATAAAAAAAACTTGGATATAAGAGAACAATTTCCAGGTCCAATTTAATACCTCTCTATAAGGGAAAAAACCTCTTAATAAGAAAAACCCTGTTGTAAGAGAAAAAAGTTGTGGTAACTTGAGTTCTCTTATGTCCAGGTTCAAAAAAAAAGTCTCGACTGTAGTATGTTTTGGTAGGCTCTTTAACTTGGCGAAGCGGAGCGCTACTGGGCTCTTGAATAATAATAATGGTATTCTCAATGATAATGATAAGCATTAGTAATATGAGTATGATCTTGAAATCATCATTGAGAATACAACCTCTTCAATCCCCTCAGGAGGAAGTGGAAAACTTCAAGTAGTTCAATAGCGCGCGATTAGCTCAGTGGTTAGGCATTTGCTTGCCATGCGGAACGACCCGGGTTCCATGCCCAGAACCGACAAAAGATTTGTATTCGAAATTGGTTACAGTTGTTTGTAGGGGATACCTTCCGGTGCGCTTGTGTTGATCCATAACCTAAATGGGAAGTATTGTGTCACTTCTCGCCCTTCAGAGAGGAGACATATACTATAACTTACTAAGGGATGGGCAATTGGGCAAGCTACAACACAGACCACAAGCGTCTACAGTAGCTCCTGTTTCATGGCTACGAAATAAAAACGGCTGTGAAACTTTAAAAAAATAAATAATAAAATAAAGTGGCCTCAACATCAGGATCCAGCCTCAACAGAAGGATCAATTAACAGAAATATGATAACTTTTTTTTAGGTTATTTTTCATCAAATTTAATAAAGTTTATTTTATTTTTGTTTTTAAAACAAATACAAGTTATTGTAATTTTAGAGACATACCGACCTCAGTAGCTTGATCGATAAGGCGGCGGACTTGTTACCTGGAGGTCGGTGGTTCAAGTCCCGGTTTCAGCGTAGATTTAGTAAAGCTAGTTTGAGTAATTGCGATATCACGAAAGTGATTAACACAATTATGATAACTATTTTACTTTACTCTTGTCTATTTCTTTGCATTTGTTTTCTAAATTTGGTTACAGTTTGTGATTAACACTTCTATCTTTTTCCAAGCATTCCTAAAAGTGGCCTCTCTCGCAGTCGAACCGAGGACTCCGGGGCACGGAAGAGGTCAGAACTGAAAGTATGACAGGAGAAGGCTGAAGGCAGGGTCAACGACTTGCCGGTGTCATGGACAGGCGAAACGACACGGGCGCTCTCTCGTGGCAGTAAGGCGAACCTCGCAAAGATGGACGCAACTTTCTGTCCTCTCAACTGGACGCTGGCTGTCTGCTGGCTTCTGGCTCGATTGGCTTTCAGGAGTTCCGGACTAGGGAGGTGCAGGAAAGGATGAAAAAAAAAATCTGACACTTAGGATGGACAGAAAAAAATGGTAAAGTCACTACTTTACCATTTTTTTTAGTTAGGGCGAAATTACTAGACAAAATCGATAACTTAAGTCTTTTATTTATTTACACTTTATTTTTTATACAAGACAAACAAAAATAAATTATTAACAGAGATAATAAAAAAATTAACAATATTTACATAATAAGGTACAAAAAAAATATTTAAATTTTAATGTGCAATTGTCTTGTAATCCGGGGCGAAGTTAATGCCTTAGGCATTCTCTGCCACTTTATATCAGTCATTGCTTAGTATCAGTCACTTAGGATAGACAGGAGTCATTACCTTTCCATTTAATTAGTTAAGGCGAAATCAATGGACAAAATCGATAACTTAAGTCATTGCTTAGTATCAGTCAATTAGGATAGACAGAAGTCACCACTTTCCCATTTATTTAGTTAGGGCGAAATCAATGGACAAAATTGATGACTTAAGTCATTGCTTAGTATCGGTTCTCCTTATCTTAGACAGAACGCAATCCGAGACTTAGCGCCACAGAGGTGTTACAAAAGCGTCTATTAAATCCGCCCTTCATTGTCTTAGCAATAAAGCTATGTATTTGTAGATTTCCCATTAAATCATCATCATATTGTATAATAATAATAATACTTAAATTAATGATGTAGTTACCGTGACAGAGTAAAGTAGCGTGCTAGGCTTGCACGGACGGTGACCTGGGTTCGATACCCAGCAGGGCAGGAATGGTTATGACCTAGACCCAAGTGCATAGTTGCTACTGAACAGATTAAATCAATGAACATTATACACAATCAAATAAATGGCTAATGGCCGTGCTTAATCAGGCTGTTAAGTTAGGGACAATCCAGCCACTATAGGTCCCATTATTATTATTACTATACAATGCTTTATTAGGTACATACAAGTAGTCATGTACAAAACAAATAATTATTATATACCTATTTTTTTTAATGGAAACAATATAAACACTGAAAATTGAAGAATAAAATAGATTAATGTATACCTATGGCCTAACTAAAGAGCGGGGTTATTACCTTTGCCAATCTCTTCCACCCAACCCTTGTAATTTTTTTGCAGTTGCTAAAAAAAATACTCAGAGTACGAGTACACAGCTGGTTAAAAATGAGAGCTTATAAAAAACGGTATACTGCTAGTGCACTCTGTGAGCGGTTTTCCTAAACTGTGAGAAGACTGTGGATTTTTGAAGAACAAAATTATTTTCTAGTATAGAAGAAAAGTTCTGCCAGCCTCCTAGGCATAATGGTAGAGACTAGTGCCCGTAGTCCAGAGATCCTGAGTTCGATTCCCGGTCGGAGCAGACTTTTCACACAGAAAATTCTGTTCCCTCCGTACATGCGAGGCTGCCATTTCCGGGCTTACCCAGGCTGGTTGAGGTTAATGTTCGTAGCTGGTACGATTCCCAGCGAACCCCCGTTCTAATACAGGACGGTAAATCAAATAGAACCGTTGGCGTTAGGAAGGGGATCCAGCTGTAAAAATGTGCCATAACCAACCAACCTCAACCACATGAGGTTGAACAACGTCGACGTCGTCGACCCTGCTTAAGAGGGATAAGACAGAGTGAAAGGAAAGTATATAAGACAAGACAATAGTATAGTATACCTTCCTGTCAGCCTCGTTTGAAACTTTGTTTCAGCTCTAAACAATCAGTTATCAGTATAAACAGAAAAGGGAGAAGTTGTATTAGATGTACATGAATATCAGAACATACCTGGACAGCTGTTTCGTGCTTATTTGCTCTCATCAGCAGGTAATAGTTCTGATTATCCATGTTATGAACTAACCTCTCTATTTTAATCAGTATAAACAGAAAAGTGAGAATAACAACCTTACTGTAAGTTAAAAAGTGTTGAATAGAAGCTGACCGTTAGCTCCCGGGAATAAGTAATTCGGGAGATGAAAGCTTCTATCTGCAAAGAAAATTTTGAATGATTCAACCAAACTAGCTAAGGGCATTGTGTGAGCTGTTGTAGTAAGTAGGTACCAAAGACCTAGGGCAGAATTAATAGACGTTTTTGTAATACCTCTGTGGCGCTAAGTCACGGATTGCGTACTGTGTAAAATAGAAAAAAACGACGCTTAGCAATGACTTGTGATGATCGTCACCCTCTTTTTAACCATCAAGAAACTGAACCAAGACTTAAATCAAGGAAAAGCTTTATGAAGACCACAGAATCATATGCCACACGACCTGAAGAACGAAGAATAGAACTGTGGAAGGAAAAGATCATAGACCCTGTTGTAGAACTCAGAGAAGTTATATCTGCTGGATCAGAGCTAAAGTATACAATCTGGAAGAGCTTAAATAGACTGAGAACAAAAACAAGCAGATGCAAAGTTAATTTAGTAAGATGGAAAATTTTAGAAGAAGGAAATGATAGATGTGACTGCAATGCACTACAAGATGAGGAACACTTACTAGTTTGTCCTAACTTACCTGAAACTTGCACTCGTGAGGACCTTAGAGTAGCAAATAGTAGAGCCATTAGAGTAGCTGAACACTGGGCAAATACTATCTAGAATTATTGTTGTATTACTCTAACTAACACAAATTTAATACACTTACTTGATTTTTGGATTTTACTTAATTGTGTTTTTACCTACCCACCGATATGTGACACTATGCTTGCACTGTTTTTGAACTGTACTTTGCTTCTCAATCTAAGAGACTAGTACAAATAATTATTAGAAGTGTTTTGTTTTGGTTTTGTTTTGTTTTGTTTTTTTTTTTTTTTTTTTAATCCATCAGATATACCATATTACTTTGTACAATTGTTTAATTTTCTTACATCTTTCTGTTCTTTTTAACTGTACTAATTTGAAAATAAAGGCGTCAAATCTGGACACGTAATAATAATAATGACTTGTGATATAGAATTTGTCTATTAATTTCGCCCTAATAGACTTTTTTGTAATACCTCTGTGGTGCTTAGTCACGGATTGCGTACTGTGTAAGATAGGGAAAACCGACGCTTAGCAATGACTTTTGATATGGAATTTGAGTCACGGATTGCATAATGTGTAAGATAGGGAAAATCCACGCTTAGCAATGACTTGAGTTATAGATTTTGTCTTTTCATTTCGCCCTAAATTTATCTTAGATAAGCCAGTGCCAGAATCTCCGTCATGGTAGGACTTTAGGGAGTTGTGATTGGTTGAAAGTTCAATTCTTGGGGGCGTGTCTGGCTTAACTTCAATTTTTATCCTGTTCTATGATACGGCCCCTAGTAGTCTTAAAAGCAAGACCTTGAAGTAACCTTGAGGCACAAACTTGACATATCTTCAAAGGTCCTCATTACATGTCCTCTTTTGAACTATGAAAATGATCTCGGAGCAGATTTTTTTTATTTCCACCAGGGACCGAGTAATCGCGCTGGTTCGCTTGAAATGAGACACCCTGTATAGATATGTATATATCTATAATTCTCTACAAGGTGTCTAAGTTTTTTTATAGAAAATTTCAGAATTCTATTAGAAGAAATTCTAAGACTAAGAGCGGAATTAATAGACGTTTTTGTAATACCTCTGTGGCGCTGAGTCACAAGATTGCGTACTGTGTAAGATAGGGAAAATCGACACTTACCAACGACTTAAGTCATCAATAACTTAATTGTCTATTAATTCCGCCCTAAAAATTCTAAGGGCGGAATTATTAGACAAAATCGATAACTTAAGTCGTTGCTAAGCGTCGGTTTTTCCTATCTTACACAGTACGCAATCCGTGACTTAGCGCCACAGAGGTATTACAAAAACGTCTATTAATTTCGCCCTATTAAGATCATTTTTCGAACTGAGGCGTGGAACTGAGCTATGAACAATATAATAACTCAGTTATTAATGCAAATAGGTTTAAAATGTTAGGTATTAGGTATTTTCTTGGGAAATTTACTCATATAAGTAGAATATATAATAGTAATAAGCACTCGTACATACATAGAAAGACGCATGAGAACCATTTTCACTTCTTTTCAACTAAGTCAAGTTTAGGTAATTTTCAGGTGAAAACTTTTTTTCAAGTGATTTTTTTAGTCTTAGAAAGTCTCCTGGATTTGATTTTAATTTTTTCTAAAAACCTAAGTAGACAGCCATACTAAAAAAGTTGATTTTAGCCAGCGTCGATGGCATGTTGAATACACCGGTTCCCTTCAGAACACCGAAGTTAAGCGACATCCAGCGAGGTTAAGACTTGGATGGGTGACCATTTAAATTCTAATTCTCGTGACGCTGGCTTTTCCCGGCCCCACTCAGGCTGGGTGAGGTCAATGTGAGTAGCAGGTTTGTGAGTTTCCTGCGAATGGAGGGTAAAACCCCCGTCGTGATATGACCATGGCAGTTGAAAGCGACGTTAAACCCCACTTAAAAAAAAAGTTGATTTTAAAATAAAACTTGGACAATGGACACCCTGTATATTACAACCTACAATATACCTCCTTAGTGGATATGGTTTTACATACATATACACTTATGTATGTATGTATAAGTACATACATAGTTTCAACACAACCAGCACACTGGCCAATGAAAGCTCAACACCAAAATCAATACCAGAGCTAGCCCGACACCTATGCACAGTAACCTTATCTATGTAGGGTTTGAATGAAGGTTAAAAATGCTCGACTCTGATTGGTCGAACGTGTCCTTGAATAATCTTCATCCCTTTGGAAGGGTGAAAGGGTGCGGGAGAGGGGAGGGGTGGGGGAAGAGAGGGAGAGAGGGGGGGGGGGGAGGGGTGGAAAGCTGAAAGCCGTTTTCTGAGCGCTGTTTTTTTTTGTTGTTGTCATTTCTGACTTTACGTTGGTCGGAAGCACGCCGAAAGCATTGACGCGTTTTTTTTTGTCTAATTTATTTATGAATCCTGCGAAATTTTGCACTCTTTAAGTTGTGTTTTAGTATATAAAAAAATTAAATATATAAAATACATTAATTTCTGTACAAAATTATTGACAGTGAATGGAGTGACTTGTTCTTGAATTTCGACAGTTCAAAGGAATTTTGATAAGCCGGTATGTATATTTGTATAACGGCAATAGGTGAGTTCGGTGCGAAGATTACCCGCACCTTTTTCGCATGTATGAATTCGGTGCCGCCGAAAAAAGGTTATGTATGAGTTCGGTGCGGTCCTAATGACTTATTAATTGATTGTTTTTTATAATGTACTCTGTTACTTGTTAACAGTCATCCTGCTGTTATTAAGTTAGTAGATTATGTTGTAGACAGTTACATTCAGCAAGGCTGTCCATTTCCTCCTTGAAGGCCATGCCTAGGGTTAATAGTAGGCTTAGGTAAAATACAATGAAGGCCATGCCTTGGGTTTATAGTAGGGTTAGGTAAAATACAATGAAGGCCATGCCTTGGGTTTATAGTAGGGTTAGGTAAAATACAATGAAGGCCATGCCTTGGGTTTATAGTAGGGTTAGGTAAAATACAATGAAGGCCATGCCTTGGGTTTATAGTAGGGTTAGGTAAAATACAATGAAGGCCATGCCTTGGGTTTATAGGAGGGTTAGGTAAAATACAATGAAGGCCATGCCTTGGGTTTATAGTAGGGTTAGGTAAAATACATTGAAGGCCATGCCTATAAGGAAAAAAATACTATAATTACCTGATCATCAGGGCAAGTACCAGGGCACCGAATTCATACATGACCTTTTTTAGGCGGCACCGAATTCATACATGACCTTTTTTAGGCGGCACCGAACTCATACATTTTTTTATTTTCCGCACCGAACTCATACGTAGCCTTGTATAACGTATAGCTCCAAGTGAATTTTCTAGGAACTAAGTGAATTATTATTACATACTATTTACTTCTATGTAATGTATGTGGGTACATAACTTGTGTTTGCCATTCTCCGTTCAATGGCCACCACGTGTGACGTCATGCGAGATTATTATTTTGCCAGCTTCACAACGATGGTTGCAATTTGTTCAGGAAAAGTTGTTTGAGCTAAAATTAAAATTAAAATGAGACTCAAACATTTGAAGTTTGAAGGCCTAGGACCTTTGAAGAGTTTCAAGACTTCCAAGGCTCAACTTTACCTATTAAATACATTTTAAAATTAATAATAATAATAATAACAACACTCTTTAGTGGAAGGTAACCACCAAGCGTGGATAATATTCAAAGCATTTTCTACTATCTAACCCTAAGATTCTTATTATTATGTGGTCACAAACTCAAATTGATGAGGAAAAATTCATGCACTGGGTGGGATTCGAACCAACGGAACCTTACGCTACCTGGATATCTAGACTAGCGCGTTAACCAATTGACTACCAGTGCTTTATTACTTTTAGTTTCCTCGCTAAGTGCGGAACCGCGCGGAAGAGCTAGTAGCTATTATAACTATAGTGTCCTGCCTTTGCCATTTATTCCAGATGGTAGATATTAGCAGAAAAACAATGGCTGTTCCCTGTGGCGGACCCAGACCTGAATTTAAGCCACCTCAGATGAGTATCAGAAGTCTTTCAATGGAGTAAAGAACCGGCTACAGTAAGTTAATTATAGAACAGGATGTATAGAACAGGAATTATAGAACAGGATGTATAGAATAGGAGGTGTAGAACGGTAATTATAGAACAGGGTTAAATTTAAGATAAGCCAGGCCAGGCTCTTCTCTCGCACGCGCTCTCTCCTTCAATTATCAGGCTATAGTGAGCTCTGATTGGTTGAAACTCAGACTTGAGGGAGAGTCTGGCTTATCTTAAATTTAATCTTGTTTTATTATTCAACCTTAAGTCAAGAAGCGATTAGCTCATTGGTCCCGGGTTTACTCGCTTATACCATGCGGAAGGGTTTGAACGCCAGAGCCGATGATTTTTTTTTTTTTTGTAATTGGTTACAGTTGTTTTAAGGGATACCTTTCGGTGGGCTCGTTTTGACCCAGTACCTACATGGGAAGTGCTGTGTCACTTTTCACCCATCAGTGGGGAGGCATACTACGCGATGGGTAGGCTACAACATAGACCACAAGCACTTGAAGTAGCTGCTGTTTCATAGCTACGAAATAAAAATCACGAGGGTTCAAATTTGAATGGTCACCCATCCAAGTTGCTCGCTGGACGTATCTTAACTTCTGTGACAGAAGAAGAACTGTTGACGATAGCTCAAACTTGCTATAGTTTAGTTTACAACTTTACATGATTGATTACGTGTAAAGTTTCTAACATTTACATGTAATCAATATGTCAATAAATTATAATGTACGTATGTTTGTCCTAGGATAAACCAATTTGTCCTGAAAACTAAACAATTAAAACGAGACAAACAAATATCAAAATTACGTCACTAAATCTTTCACTCCCTCATTTCGTCAGGATTCCACAACCAACTCAGCGGTCATCAACCTGTGAGACCGATTCCGGAGAGACGCGAATTTCGCCGACCATGTCCGAGCTGCGACCGATTCTTCCCAAGGCCACGCCCCTCATCCCTCTGGCCAATAACGACATTTGTGTGACGTCACTGATCAAGGAGAAGATCCGGGAGTATATGATGAAGGGACAGAGCAAAGATGTGGAGGTGAGTTTTAGAGTAAAGTTGCGTAGTCGGTGTGACTTCGTCTTGTGGTCCAGAGGTCTCGAGTTCGAATCCCGGATGGGTAGAATTTTTTAAGCATGATGATGATGAAGGAAAAAGCAAAGAGATAATGAAAATTGTTGTGTTATATTTGTGTTTATAACAATTATTCAAACTCACACGGCAAAAGTTTTACCGAACTTGGGACTCGATCCAGCGTCCTCCAGGTTACAATCCGACACCTTATCGATCAAGCTACTGAGGTGGGCAAAGATATAAGTATATAAGTAGTCCTTTATTTAGACTGTCAGCGCAAGACAGGTAGTCCCATTATGCCAACAGTTTAACAAAGCACCTCTTTATTTATTTGAGTATAGATACAATGATTACAATGTATAGATATAAAGGCTAGAGCACTATATGAAATGGTTGAGATCATGGTCAATTGTAGAGTTATGCTTGTTCACAGTGACAAATGAGGCATAATGTATTAGGACCCAGGTGAACCTGCCCACCAAAATATTGGCGGTGCAAAAGAGAACTTACTCTCACGCCCAAAACTTAGTCGCAAAGCTGTGAAAGTCACAGGGTATAATAATAATAATATCGCCTTATTTATACTGTCCGATTAGGACTATTAAGTCCCATTATTCCCGCAGTAAGCCCAAGACGTATTATTGTGTGGTAAAAATCCCAACTGGGAGGATAACTTGTCTTGTCCCGGCTGGGTTTCGAACCCACGACCTCTGGAATCTCTGGATTCACACAGTGCCGCCTTTACCACTGAGCTACCGGGACAGACCGGGACAGAGGGTAGAGTTCAGTTTTGTACGAGTATGCTGTCTCCTGGTAGTTCAGAGGTCATGGCTTCGGTCTGGTAATCCAGAGATACTCGATTATCCGGATTCAAAAAATCCTAATAAAAAAAACACGCTGTTATTAAATAGGTGCTGGCGAAATCGATCCCATAGCACGCTGCTACTGATAATCAGAGCTCGAAGCGTAAGTGCATGCAGACTTCTTCTTATGATTCCTTGGATCAGGCAGTTTTCAAGTGGTTTTTGCAAGCAAGATCTACCGCACAACCTACGGCACAACCTGTTGCTGTGTGAAAAAGGCATTGAAGATTAACAAGAAACTAGGAGGGGACAAAACTTCTTATTATTATAAAAAATAGATATCAAAATACGTATACCTGTTTTTACAAAATATTAAAATGCTTTCTTTATCTTTTGTTTTATTAGGTCCTCTCGATTATTCGGACGTTTATATGGAACCTCGATTATCCGGAATACCCTAGCCCTAGCAGACATTAATCCGGACAATCGAAGTTCTATTGTATACAGATTTCTTTTCATCCATAGCTTATTGCATAGTTACTTTTTTTGAAGGGGTATTTTTTATGTATGTAAAACATTTATTCCATAACAAACTTTCCATAGCTTATTGTATTGTATAATTACTTTTTTAACTATGCTCTGCTCACCCAAGATTTAATGTACTAGTTTCCCGTTGGGGAGATCCCAGGTACAAAACCACAATCCAAAAAAAAAATTGCATTCATAATTTGGTTACTGTTGTTTAAAGGTCCCCAGTGGCTCATTACAGAAACACTTTCTACTCTCCAAATCCACGAATCTCCTTTTCAACCGTCACTCAAAGCACTCTGATTGGAATAGTGGTACTTAATAGTCCTAATCGGGCAGTATGATTAAGGCGATATTATTATTATTATAAACAGGTTTCTCATAAATATAGTCAGTTCACCGACCTCAGTAGCTTGATCGATAAGGCGGCGGACTTGTAACCTGGAGGTCGGTGGTTCAAGTCCCGCGCGGTTTCAGCGTAGATTTTGTTAAAGCGAGTTTGAGTACTTGTAACATTACGAAAGTGATTAATTAACACAAATATGATAACTTTAACTTTAATATAGTCAGTTCTCTATTACACTGAGAAAAACAAATTATCGAGGACATTCATCCTTCAGGATAACTTACTAGCTAACATCCTTGTTAGCTAGTAAGTTATCCCTAAGGATAAATGTCCTCGATATTTTTTTTCTCAGTGTACACATAAACAGGTGATCCAAGTACCGTAGATTTTTTTTTTATATATAAAGAGTTTTCTATTTACCTATATCCCGTACTTTTAGGTACATTCAGATTCGACTGTAACAGTTGTAACACAAATGTGATAACTAAGGGTTGGGTGGAAGAGATTGCCATAGGCAATAACCCCGCCCTTTAGTTAGGACTTATGTTTTACATATTTTCTATTCTTTTTCATTTTCATTGTATATACTGTTTCCATTTTTTTCATTGTTAAATTAATTATTTGTATGTACATAATGTCCATTTATACCTAATAAAGCGTTGTATAATAACATAAATAATAATACCTCTCCCCCCCAGAAAGGGCGCACGTATTCGACACTGAGCGTGAGCCCCCGCGAGCGTCCCTCCTCCTCTGCGTCCCTCCCCCCTCCCCTCGTGCCCAGACGAAGACCAGTGGCGACGCTACGACCCGTGGAGGGGCCGGAGCGGCCCCCCGTCCATACTATGATCGAGGAGGATGAGATGTTCGTGGGCTCCACCACTGGAGACGTGATGGAGGAAGAGATGGAGATGGAGGATATGATGGAGGAAGAGGAGGTGGATTTTGATGACGTCATTGACAGGTAAGTGACTTTGATTTGGTTTACTTTTCTCACCTTTTCCTACTCTACAAAAGAATCACGAATTGGAATCACGGAAAAAACACGATTTTCATTATCCTATTAGGAATGGACACGAGACCAAAAGCCACTGGTGACTCAAAGGTAACAGTTAGCTGAAATTATTAATAAATAAGTGAATTTGATATTGAAAATCAATATCAAATTCGAAATCAGCACCTCAAAATCATTGGATTTGATATGTCACAAACCCCATCAATTTTTCACGTTACGATTATTACTTCCGTTAAATGTCTAATATTAGAAATCGGAAGTATTGTGTTCGTTTTTGTAAAAAAAAAATATTTTTTTTTATAATCCTCGGGTGTATAGTAGGATTAGGAAAAATACATATTGGGCCATGCCTCCTCGCCGCAACTATAGTAAAAATAATACAGTGTGTCTCATTAAAAAAAAAGTAAGCGCACTAGCGCGATTATTCGGCCCCCCTTGGAAATACAAAATATTCAGGTCAATTCATTTAAATTTTAAAAGTTGACCTTGAAATAACGTTGGAGGATAACCTTCACAGATTTGCAAAGGTCATCATTATATGTCCCCTTTTGAGCAAAAATGCAGTCTGTCTGGGGGACTATTAACAGGGAGTAAACCAGCAGTCTGGCTGGGGGACTATAAACAGGGAGTGGACCAGTAGTCTGGCTGGGGGACTATAAACAGGGAGTGGATTAGCAGTCTGGCTGGGGGATTATAAACAGGGAGTAGACCAGCATTGGCTTGATGCTGGAGGCCTCGTCAATTATTAGCCTCCTTGTAAAGACAGTGGTAGAAGTGCTGAGTCATTCCTCCACTGTCTGGCTACCATCGTTCACGATGACGCCATCCTATGATTATATCCTATAGAAAGGAAAGTAATGGAACCACCCAAAAATTTTGGTAGTCAGATTTCAGTGCCAAAACACGTTTTATTTATACTGTCATTAAATAAATGGAATACATATCATGTTACATTACATTACATTACATAGTATGTATTTATAATTATGTAACTAACTCTTCGGCGTCCGTAAGAAGTCACTGACTTTTCTCCAGTGTATGGTGACCTCGAAAATGTAGGTCATACCGGACCAGCGGTTCTCAAACTCCGCCAGAGGTGTGAATTACACACCCACGGCCACACCAATCACATTTCCCAAATCTTTTCTTCTTCTTCTTCTCCTTTTACTCTGTCTTATCCCGCTCAAGCAGGGTCGACGTTGTTCAACCTCATGGTTGAGGTTGATTGGTTTTGGCACATTTCTTTACGGCTGGATGCCCTTCTTAACGCCAACGATTCTGTTTGATTTAATTCCTGGATTAGGACTGGGGTTTTACCCTCCATTCGCTGGGAATCGTACCAGCTACCCACATTAACCTCACCCAGCCTGGGTAGGGCCGGAAATGCCAGCCTCACGTGTTTGGATGGAACAGAATTTTCTTCGAAAAGTCTGCCCCAGCCGGGAGTTGAACTCGGGAACTCTGGACTACGGACAGTAGTCACAACCATTACGCCACGGAGGCTGGCTTACGCCACGGAGGCTGGCCACATTTCGCAAATATCATTTTGCAAAGTTTATTAAAAAAGAACACCTTCAATCGTAGCGTAACGGTTGTGACTACTGCCCGTAGTCCAGAGATCCTGAGTTCGATTTCCGGTTGGAGCATTCTTTTCGCACAGAAAATTCTGTTCCCTCCAAACACGTGAGGCTGGATTTTCAGGCCCTGCCCAGGCTAACAAGTCCCTTTACTCTCATAGTCTGATTTAAACTGTCCCATTAGGACTAATAAGTCCCTTTAACTCTCACAATCTGATCTATACTGCCAGATTAGGACTAATAAGTCCCTTTACTTTCACAGTCTGATTTATACTGCCCGATTAAGACTAACAAGTCCCTTTACTCTCACAGTCTGATTTATACTGCCCGATTAGAACTAACAAGTCCCTTTACTCTCACAGTCTGATTTATACTGCCCGATTAGGACTAATAAGACCCTTTACTCTCACAATCTGATTTATACTGCCAGATTAGGACTAATAAGTCCCTTTACTCTCACAATCTGATTTATACTGCCCGATTAGGACTAATAAGTCCCTTTACTCTCACAGTCTAATTTATACTGCCCGATTAGGACTAATAAGTCCCTCTCCCTGTCTGATTTATACTGTTTTCATAATGGGACTACCTGTCTTGCGCTGACAGTTTAAATAAAGCGCTACTTATAATTATACTGCCTGATGAAAACTAAAGAATCCGAGTCTGATGTTGAGAGACGCTGCAATAGCGAGTCCTTACTCTAGACCGGGTACCTTTCTACCCCTAGTTACCTTGTGCAGTCGAGTGAGAGTCCTTGACAACTCTGTGAACGTGTTGGGTGGAAGAGGAATTAACAGTCTAAATATTGGAAGAATATTTAGGTGTTGGGTGGAAGAGGAATTAACAGTCTAAATATTGCACGAATAATTAAGTGTTGGGTGGAAGAGGAATTAACTGTCTAAATATTGGAAGAATATTTAGGTGTTGGGTGGAAGAGGAATTAACAGTCTAAATATTGCACGAATAATTAAGTGTTGGGTGGAAGAGGAATTAACAGTCTAAATATTGCACGAATAATTAAGTGTTGGGTGGAAGAGGAATTAACTGTCTAAATATTGGAAGAATATTTAAGTGTTGGGTGGAAGAGATTGCCACAGGCATTAACACTGCTCTTTAGATAGGACATTAGCTTTATTCTCTTATTTGTTCTTGTTTCTTTGTTCAATCTATTATTTTTTATATATAATATCATTAATATCATTGTATTTTACTTTATATATTTTACTTTGTCTTACCTAAGCATATTATACAATAATATTAATAATAATAATATTTGAATACCTAAATAATAATAATAACAATCTTTAGTGGAAGGTAACCACCAGGCGACGTCAATGCTCAAATGTTGGATGGAGACACAAGGCATCAGCATTAGTTCTCGTAATGTCAATGCTACCCACTAAAAAATGTGACATAATAACAAAAATAACTAACTATATAAATATTAAAAATAACAATCATTAACATAACACAAAATACAATACTTTCCTTATATTATAGGATAAAGAAAGTAGAAATTTTAGAACCCAAATAAAATGGCTTAGGATGGGTCCTCAATATACAAAAAAGAAAATAAATGAAAAATAAAACAAATGATTTATTATTCTTATTATTATTATAATATGTGTTCTAGTCAACATGGTTTGATTTACCATAACTATGGAGTCAATTCCTTAATTCCCTTTTGATACAGTGCGCAAAATCACAACTTTAAAAAGGTAGTACAGAACATCTTATAATTTTGCATTATCTCATTTCGCTCTCAGAAATCTAAGCGAGGAAAACACCTCGTACTAACATTGTTCCAAGGGGAGTCCCTTTCGGCTTTCACTAGCGCCATTCTTGGGTGAGAAAACTGCATGGAATTATCTTCCACCTAAATTTTGGGAAAATAAACGAGAGAGAAAGAGAGGATTTAGTGGGGAGATAAGGGAGAGAGAGAGAGGGTTGGTTTAAGGAGCAGATAAGTTGAAAGGAAGATAGAGACAGAGAGAGAGAGTGTTTTAGGGGTAGAGAAAGATTGGAACTGAGAGATAAAAAATCCTTTCTTAGTACGCACCTAAGTAAAGGGCGGGGTTATTGCCTAAGGCAAACTCTTCCACCCAACCCTTAGTAGGCAGCCACAACAAGGCCCTACCCTGGAGAAAGACCCTACAACTAGATAATCTAGGACTCGAGGTATAGACGATTTTCGGGACCCTAAATTGAGTTGAATAATTTTATTTATTTGTACAATAATGATATTAAAAACAATACGGGCGGAATGAATAGACTTTTTGTTGTACCTCTGTGGCGCTAAGTCACGGATTGCGTATAAGTATAAGTAGTGCTTTATTTAGACTGTCAGCGCACGACAGGTAGTCCCATTATGCCAACAGTTTGTGTACTGTGTAAGATAGGGAAAACCTACACTTACCAACGCCTTAAGTTGTTGATGTTTTAATTCCGCCCTACATCTCCTGTAAGCTAAGTCTAACTTCTGAGGAGAAGCTAGGCCGGGGTCCATTTCGTCAGCACCACCACCTTTGAAATGTGTGCTGGCGAAATGGACCCGCTAATAATAATTAATTCCGTGTCCATGAGATAGGTATTGATACCTAAATCACGGTGGTGAGAGGATTATATGGACGCCCAGATCCAATGTCTAGGCTCCTTTCATGTCCATTGATTCTATTTAGTTTTAACGTCCTGACTTGAGGTAGACAGGACGGGGGTTTTACCTTCCATTCGCTGGGAATCGTACCTGCTACACACATTAACCTCACCCAGCCTGGGTAGGGCCGGAATTGCCAGCCTCACATGTTCAGGGAACAGAATTTTCTGTGCGAAAAGTCTGCTCCAACCGGGAATCGAACTCAGGATCTCTGGACTACGGGCAGTAGTCACAACCGTTACGCCAAGGAGGCTGGTTGGATCCGCTAGGCTGCTTACATTTAATAACATGGTTTTATTATATTCTCCTTGGTATTAACGCTATCCTAGCTAGGGTCTAGGGTTGCGTTGTGTCCTAGCACTTAGGGTGGAAAAGATTAGGGGAGACACGGTGAGCGGGAGAGACAGGTTAAGGGTCGGGGTTGAGAGGGAGTTTGGTCTGAGGGGGTGGTTTAGGGGGGTTGTCTGAACTCTACGTCACGTCTGGGTTAGCGTGGGGTGAGAGGTACGTCTTGGGGTGAGGTAGAGCATTCGGGGACCGGCGCGGCGCACGCAGGTTGCACGTTGAAATTCCTCCGAGCTGTTTCACCCCGCCAAGGTTTTGTTTATTTACTTGCAATAAATTTGTAGCAAGATATACACCACCACGTAAGCTGTGTTGTTTTTTTACTCATTCCGCAATACAATGCAAAATGTAATAATAATAATATCGCCTTATTTATACTGCCCGATTAGGACTATTAAAGTCCCATTATTCCAGCAGTAAGCCCAAGACATATTATTATGTGGTAAAAATCCCAATTGGGAGGATAACTTGTCATGTCCCGGCTGGGTTTCGAACCCACGACCTCTGGAGTCTTTGGATTCACAGAGTGCCGCCTTTACCAATGTAGAACTAGTTTAAAAAAAAGAAGACCCCTATTAGCTAGTATTACGATTTTTAATAAATTGCCCACCCTCGCTTACCATGCGGAAGGTCCTCCTCCTTCCGCATCGATCCTCCGAACCGACAAAAAAAAACATTCTAAATTTAGTTACAGTTGTGTGTATGAGAAAACCTCCGGTGCGCTCGTGTTGGTTGACCCAGCACCTAAATGGGAAGTATTGTGACACTTCTCGCCCATCAGAGGGGAGGCATACTACGGGATGGGTATGCTACAGCACAGACATCAAGCGTCTACAGTAGACTCCTGTTTCATGACTACGGAATAAAAAGGACTGTACTCATGTTTAAAAAAAAAATTACAATGATTTTTTTTTAAATCGCTTTCGACTCTTCATAATGGTCACCCATCCAAGTCTTAGCCTTGTAGGACGATGCTTGACTTCAGTGACTGAATGGGAACTGGTGTATTCAACGTTTGTGTAATATCTGAAAAACAGTTGCAGCTGCACAGTTTATTAGGTATTTTTTTTTCTCTCAAGTTTTATTTATTTTATTTATTTATTTATTTACACTTTATTAGATAATAGGACATATACAATACAAATAATTACAAACGAAAATACAAAATACAATATAACAAAACAAAAAAATAATAATAAATAAAGAAAAAAATAAATAAAACTTGAGAGAAAAAAAATAATAATTTTTTTTTCTCTCAAGTTTTAATAATTAATATGTAGTGAAATGTCACTTTTCTGTATTTACAGATTTCTGTTTATACTGATATAATTTTTTTTTCTTTTTAAGCGCTTTAACCTAGTCGACAGACAAGTCGTTCGCGCCGAATTTTAAAACGATATAAAAAAATTATTTTCCTTTGGAATAACATACCTACTTTAAAAATCAAGTAATTTTTTAAAAATGTAACTTTTTTTTCAACAACTAAATTTCGTATTTAAAACGCGCGTTAATTTTTCAATTTTTTTTCTTCTAAATAAATAAAATATTTTTCGTCTCATGGTATTTATGTCACATTGAATTTTGCATTTCATGCTAAAAAGCGTAATGGCAATATTTTTACATCTTTTATTTTTAGGTAGGTATAGGTAGGTATTTAGAAATTTCAGATTCATTATTTTCAGAAAATATTTTGAACTAACGCCAGGTAAACGAGGTATGCAAGTAGTTTAATAACGAGTAAGCAAAGACTGGCAGATAGTAAGTAGTACTTTTTATAAGTAGAAGTAATAGGATTATGGTTTGGATCGCGAGGAACCATTAGAGTCAATTCTCGATTAATTTTTTCAAGAAATTCAACTTGAACAAATGAACATGAAAGAACTGCAAACAATTTCTAAAATAATTTTAAAAGAGTCAATAATATTTATACATATTTTGAAACGGCCCATTTACAAGTAAAAAAAGAAGGGGAAAAAAAATATTATTTTTTTAAAACTGATTGTTATGCTGTGATTTTTAGCAACCCACCATATGGTGGGCAGCAAGAATATTTGTATAAAAATAAATATTATTTTTCTTCTTCTTTATCCTATAGATAAGAAAGTAATGAAATCACCCGAAATTTTCGATAGTCAGTTTTTTCTATACTCATTGTACAAAACTCGGGCAGTATTCTAGACTTCTAGAGCTGCACACACCTCGCTACCAACAATGTTGAATGCATGGAATTAATGCGTTTATCTAAAACAATATTACCTACATTTCTGATATAAAATTATACATAATATCGAGTTAGCGAGGACTGGTAGACTGGTACCTTGTACAAAACTCGGCTACATACATATTTATATTCTAAGTTTGGCCTGTTCTGCGCAGTCCATTTGAACTGCTCGTATATTCGGGGGACCAATCTCTCCTCTCTGCTAGAACTCTGTTTCCAGAGAAGGAAATCTGTGGTAAACATTTTTTTTAACACGTGGATTTGTTGAAAAATATTAAAAATATTTTTAATTTAAATAAGTGAAGAAAAAAAAACATTAACTAAACATGATTAATTACTTGTAATAATTTTATTGATCAGATGATCATCAGTATCAGAAGTGATGATTTAGAAATTTTAAAACAATTTCCAGTGAGTTTAATTTTTTTTTTTTTTTTTTTTGAAATTTCAAGATTTTTTTTTTTAATTTTAGTGGTTTTTGTGTACATTTTTAATATATATTTTTTTTAATTTATATTTTTCTCAGTTTGAAATATTTTTCGTCCGTGTTACGCTTCCTGTGGTCCCGGAATTACGGAATTAGAACGAGAAGTGCCGCCAGGTGTATTTTAAATTTCACGTGGGGGAATTTCCTTTCGTTTTCCTTTCGTTTCTCGTTTTTGGAAATTATTTAATTTCAACACGAAAAAAAGCGTAGCTTTTAATTTGAAGAATATTTTATAAAACGTAATTTAATACAAAAAACGATCAAAAACAATACTTTCTATACCTTATAGGTAATAATATAAAGTCTTATAGGTAGTAATATAAATTAATACAAAGCCCGTCTATATTTCTCATTTATATATGTATAGAGATATTTATGTATGATACTATTGATACCTACCTATTCGAATAATAAGTTTGATATTGGTATTTATAGGAAACTATCTATAATCGCAGTTATCTTTCATTTCATTTTTGATGAAGAAGTATGATGAAATAATCTTATTTTGAGGTAGTAGAACCATGAATAATCATGGTCTCATGAAGGAAACTTAACGCAGGCAATAGAGAAACCAACTTTGAGCAAAGGTGAGTTCGGTCAAATACCCACCTGGTGTTTTCTGAGTAGATAGATCTAGATATAGGTACGTTCTGAGTAAAAGAAATGTAAATTATTGAACTTGTCTACCAAGTTTTCTGATAGAATAGGTACGCACTTGGTCAGACTCACGAGTATGTAGGCACACTTAAATAATAACAATACTTTCTGTACCTTTTAGGCAATAGAAAGTACAAATAGGTATCAATAGTCAGTCCTAAAATAATAGGTACAAACTGGTACCGACCTCAGTAGCTTGATCGATAAGGTGGCGAACTTGTAACCTGGAGGTCGGTGGTTCAAGTCCCGGTTTCAGCGTAGATTTAGTAAAGCGAGTTTGAGTAGTTGTGATATCACAAAAGTGATTAACACAAATATGATAACTTTTTTTTTAAAGGTACAAACTGGTGGTCGGTGGTTCGAGTCCCTAGTTTGGCACATACTCGTATTTAGTAAGGCGAGTTTGAGTAATTGTGATTTACACAAATAATATAACTTTTTTAATAGATAATGTAGGTACTTATAATGTTAATAGAATAGAATAATAATAAAAAAAAATTGTATTTGTCAATAAGAGTTTACAATAGAGTAATATTAATACCTACCCTCATAATGTATACTTTTGGTAAGGTATACAATGTATACATAGATACATATGCGACTTTATACTTTATATCTGTCTTTTTTTTATCTTTTCAGAGCTGTCTACAGCTCTATATTAATCAAATTACACCTATTTTTGTTGTTAAAATGATACGCACAGTCTCATTTTTGACATTCAAAAAAATAAACATAAAAACAAATACTTAAAGCACTACTTACACAACCATACCTACAAATATGTCGCCCATAAATACATAAATACATATCCCTTGTACATAAATACATATTTACCGATATTATCGACTTATTCGGCTGTAAGAGACAGTTAGTCTGTCCCGATAGCTCAGTGGTAAAGGCGGCACTGTGTGAATCCAGAGATTCCAGAGGTCGCGGATTCAAAACCCTGCCGGGACATGACAAGTTTTCCTCCCAGGTGGGATTTTCACCACATAATAATACGTCTTGGGCTTACTGCTGGAATAATGGGACTTAATAGTCCTAATCGGGCATTAAATAAGACGATATTTTTATTATTATTAAATAACTTACCTTGAACATATTTTACCCATAATTTCATATGTACTTTTTTCCATAGTTCCATACTATCTGGTTTGCGCTTGAAACGTTTGAAACAATCGTGTTCAGGAAAAAATTTCAAGGTCGACTGAAACTCGGAACATATGGTTTAAGAATTTGGTAGGGAGACATCATCTATTGTTTTTTTTTTTTTTTTTTTTTTTTTTTTAATAACATCAAATTATGTAAACAAAAAATATAACATAAAATTATGTACACAATTATTTATTGTTGCCATAATTACAATTACATTTAGACTTATAAGGCAATGCGAGATGAATCTAGATTGTACTCGATATTCCTCTTTGGCCATTGCGATGCAATGCTATTTTTTATTAAATGAAGGGTTTTACAACAAATCACGTTATCTTTTTTCAACGAAATTTTGACATTAGTATGAGACATAAGGCATTGCGAGTTTAATTAATTTATTTTTCTTTATGGCCATTGAGATGTAATGGTATTTCCAACTAAATGAAGGGGTTTTATGACAAATCACGTCATTTAAATGAAATTCATCACAGAGCGAGTTAAATCCATTTTATGTTTAGCAATTTTGATTACTGGGGTGCAATGCTATTTCCGATTAAATGAAGGGGTTTTAGACAAATATTTTGTTAAAAAAACCCTCTAGCTTAAAAAGAGACAGACGTTTAAAATATATCAAAACAATCCGACCATGGTGGCTATATGTAACCTACCGAACTCAGTAGCTAGATCGATAAGGCGGCGGACTCGTAACCTGAAGGTCGATGGTTCGAGTCCCAAGTTCAGCAAAGATTAAGTAAAGTGCATTTGAGTAATTGTGATATCACAAATGGTAACTTTTCTAAGTGATTACTTATAAAAGCTTAGAAGCTTTAGCTTAGGAAAAATACCTTTGTATATGTTATCCTGTTATTAAATAAATTAAAAAAAAAAACTAACTACTCATTTCACCTCACGAGGTATGAGTGGTGGACCCCAGACATTCAAAGTACAGAGTTCAAAAATTTCTACCCAGCCGGGATTTGAACCCGGGTCACCTGGGTACAAGTCTAGTGCGCTATACCACTCGTCAACTCCAAAAATAAGTTATCATATTTGTGTTAATCACACTGCTAAACTTATACCGAGGTTGGGACTCGAACCACCAACCTCCAGGTTACAAGACCACCGGGCTCCAACTAGTATTACAAAAACTTCCTTGCACCATACCAAAGTACATCATGAGATTCATGACTCATTCTGAGTTTGTGAGTCTGACTCACTGATTCAGAACGGCTCACTCCTTTCATTGAACTCGTTAATAAACTAGAAACTACTCGCATGTAAATTAAAGAAATTACAATAGAGTAGGTAGGTATTAAAATAATCCTTAACATATAATTATATCCTGCTCCCACTGAGCAAGCTAAAAATAGCGCGTGGGAGAGGGAAGCATAAAATGGACTGAAATCTCAGTCCAATTATTATTATCATAATTCGTAAATCATTATTACTGTTATTAAAAGCATTATTTTTTTAGCTAGTCTAAGGGTTGTATGCAAAGTCCTCACTGTAGGGATGCCTGGGTCATTTGTCCCTTCAGCTGATTTTGTTATTCAGAGACGTTTGTTTAAGCGTCTGTGCGCATGTGCATTCAGATGTTTCTTTGATAAATAATTGTTAAAGTCGAAGTATTCCCTATAGCAATCTCGAGACCACCCTACACTCCCTACAGTGAACCCTATAGGGATTACTAAATCGTCTCTGCATACCAGCTTAAGTATAAGTAGTGCTTTATTTAGACTGTCAGCGCAAGACAGGTAGGTATGCCAACATTATGCTAACAGTTTAACAAAGCACCTCTTTATTTACTTGAGCATAAATACAATGAAAATGTAAATAAAAAATACAATGAGATGGTATGGAAAATAGGAATCAAGATCATCATCATCATTATTGTTGGTCCTGGTAGCTCAGTGGTCAAGGCGTCGACCTGGTAATCCTGAGGTCACGGGTTCGAAACCTAGCCGGGACATGACCAGTTATTCTCCTTCTTAGGATTTTACAACTAGTTGATTTTACTAGTAGAGCCACAACACATCTAATTATCATCCTTGAATCCAGTGACTCTGGACAAGCGCACAGAACACTTGAAATGATTACAAAACGCACGCTGTTCCTTCCAATGACTCAGTTTTTATTATTGGAAACGTAAATTAATTTCTCTAACGAAGTTTTATTTGTGTTTATCATATTATGACCATCTGTACTTATTTATGAAGTAATTACCTGTGGCAATCAATTGGAGCGCACGATAAGCTCAGTGGTAAAAGATGCTCGCTTGCCATGCGGAAGGTCTCGGGTTCGAACCCCCGCGCTGACAAAAAATTGTATTCGAAATTTGGTTACAGCTGTCTTTAAGGGAAACCTTCCGGTGCCGGTGTTGACCCAGCACCTAAATGGGAAGTATTGCTTCACTTCTCGCTCATTAGAAGGGAAACATACTACGAGATGGGCATTGGGCAGGCTACAACACAGACCACAAGTGACTACAGTAGCTCCTGTTTCATGGCTACGAAATAAAAAAAGGTTTTAAACACTCATTGAACAAACAAAAAAATACTTCCGATTTATAATTTTAGAAATTTATCAGAAGTAAAACCATGCACTCCTTTGTATATTAATATGACAGAAGAATGATCAGTGAGCAGGAGAGTGTCTCGACTGTCTCGTCACTGGATGGGTGACCATTCGAAGCCTCGAGATGCTGGCTATTCCCGGCCCCACTCAGGTAACCTTAATTTGAGTAGCTGGTTTTTGAGTTTCCAGCGAATGGAGGGTAAAACCCCAATCGTCATAATTATTATAATCTTGCAGTTAACAGCGACTTAAAAAAAGTTAGTCATCATATTTGTGTAAATCAGTTTCGTGGTGTCACAACTACTCAAACTCGCTTTACTAAATCTACGTCGAAACCGGGACTTGAACCACCACCGACCTCCAGATTACAAGTCCGCTGCCTTATCGATCAAGCTCCTGAGGTCGGTTCAAAAAAAGAGAACTGTATATACAAGTACATACATAAACGACATAAGTAGCTTGATTGATAAGGCAGCGGACTTGTAACCTGGAGGTTGGTGGTTCAGGTCCCGGTTTCAGCGTAGATTTTGTAAAGCGAGTTTGAGTAGTTGTGATATCACGAAAGTGATTAACACAAATATGATAACTTTTTAGTACGTACATAATATTTATGTACCTAGAAATTCGTGTAAATTTCACACCAGTTTATATTTTTATACCTAAATTCAAGATAAGCTCTATTTTCTCGCTGTCAAGGCACGATTGCCTGGTTAGGCCAGATAAATTCCAAGGACTCCTTGCAAGTACCTATACCTACTTCTAACCTTGGCAGTTTTACTAACTACTACTATTACTAACTAAATTATTATGAATAACTGAATGAATATGAATTAGAATTCTGTGATGAGACTTGGAAAAACAACTTTGTATGCTTAGTTACAATAGATCTAATTAGGTCGCAGTGTTAATTGTAAGGGTTTCAAGTCCTTTTTATAAAGGTTTACTGCTTACACAAGTCCTGTTTATCCAGGTTTCCTGCTCACACAAGTCCTTACGACAAAAAACTTACACATCTATTATTCTAAATTTACCGCGTTACACTCATACCTCATGAGGAAAACTGAGCAGCTGCTTAAATGTGAGCAGCGAATACGGGCGGAATAATGGTCAAAAATAATAAACATACATATTAGGTTATTAAATGTACGGAAAAATCCTATAATTCTGTGCTCTACCCACCATTTTTTTTTCTTTCTTTTTTGTATGATAATATCACTCTTGGGATAAAGAAATTGTGATATATATTATGTTCCTAATAACATTAAGATTTTTTTTTTTTTTAATCCTAATAAGATCTACTATTATTCTAAATCCATCCATCTAGTTAATCAGATCCAACTTCAATCCATTTTCCTGATAATTCATCAAGTCCGTAGTCGTCAGTCTGATATCATGATCTCTACTAAGCAGTTCTAACTGCTCTGTCTTATCTAACTTGGCCAGCGGTTCCCAAACAATGTCCTAGCAGGGAAGTGGACATGACGAGTAAACATCTCACTGGCCTACTCAAAACTATCGCCTTATTTATACTGTCCGATAAGGACTAATGAGTCCAATTATTTCAGCAGTAAGTCCAAGAAGTATTATTGTGTGATCAAATCAAGGGTGGTGTGGAAAAGAACCCTTGATCAGGCTTTGCTTATATTTTTTTATAACTTATTTTTATATTCATTGTATATAATAAAAAAAAATGTGAATAAAGCTTGATCGAATTGTTTATAAAAAAATCCAAAACCCCAAATGGGAGGATAACTTGTCATGTCCCGGCTGGATTTCGAACCCACGACCTCTGGAACCTGTGGATTCACAGAGTGCCGCCTGTACCACTGAGCTACCGGGACAGGTAGTAAATAAGATAACTATGAACTATAAGTTGAGAACAGCTCCTCAGCTCTGCATACGAAACGGTTCTGGTATTTTTTTCTCTCCCAAGGTCTCCGATTCTCCGCCAAGAGGATATTGTACCCAGAGCTCCAAGGATAGAGACCTCTATCTCTTGTGGTCGGTACTGCAGTAGGTGGCTAGGTGGATAAGCCGTAAGACTCATAAGTCTAGGCCAGGGGTCGGCAATTAAATCCAGTTAGGGTCCGGATTAACATGAGAAAAACCTCCGCGGTCCGTATTAATAAGAACCATCAGTCTTTTGGAACTTTCTTACACCGAGACTGTTCGGTCCATACCGTCTCTTTGCACACTTTTAGGACTACTTCTTCTTACAAATCAATTTTTTTTTTTAAAGAAAGAGAAAAAATGATTTTTTTTCGAACCTAAAATTTTGTTCGCGGGCCGGGCAAATGAGCTTCGCGGTCCGGATTCGGACCGCGGTCCGCTAATTGCCGACCGAGGGTCTAGGCCTTACCAGATTGATAAGGCTTTGCGCTTTATCAAATAGAAAGTAAAGAAAATGTTTTTTTTTACCTACAAGGTATAGAAAGTATTATTTTTTGGCGTTAGAAAGGGCATCCAGCCGTAAATAATTATAGTAATAAGTATCTTTATTTATTTTATTACAGCTCCATGAAGTACTGTTGTACTTTTCGGGAGTGACAACTTTATAACTATAACTCGATGTCACAACTTTATATACTCAAACTCGCTTTTCTAAATCTACGCTAAAATCGGCACCTCCAGGTTACAAGTTCTTCGCCTTATCAATCAAACGAACATTCTGCTAATACAACATAGATTTTCATGGCTTCCCTTGAAGAGTTAAAAGACTGATTTTTACGTATCTTACAACGGACTAGGGACTTCAAAGGACCTTCCAGTACAGCATTTACCTACTGAAAATGAAATGACAGCTGCTGACAGAATTTGTTAGCTGTCAGCTATGTCAGAGGTTAGAATCAGTGACGTGACAGTTCTCCGTATATTTATTCTATTTCGATAGTAGATAAGAGAAGTGGATACAGTCCACAGATATTTAGGTATGTATATGTATACTGTATACAACTATACATATACCTACATACCTGTTCATAAATGTATTATATCTACACTTGTACAGGTATTGCTGATAGTGTCCTGAGTTACAGGCCAATAGGCTCTTTATACGGATTGATAAAGTATAAGTCTGTTATAGATAGAGCCTCCGTGGCGTGACGGTTGAGACTATTGCCCATAGTCCAGGGATCCCAAATTCAATTTTGAGGAAAACTTTTCGAAGAAAATTCGGTTCCTTCCAAACACGTGAGGCTGGCATTTCCGGCCCTATCCGAGGTTATTGTGGGTAGCTGGTACGATTCCCAGCGAATTTAGGGTAAAACGGGCGCGGCGTCCCGACTATCTATCAAACACAAACACCTCGGCCTAGGTGTGATGAACGCTCTATACAAAGAAAGTCATATAGGTTCTCGATTATATTATTAGATACCAATAATGATTGGTCGAGTTACGATAAAAATTGAACTGTTCTGATTTCCTAGAATCTCGATACTTGAGATTCAATTTCCAAGTATCGGATGACGATTTTTTATGACGGTGTTAACGAGTAGGTTTTAAACCAGAAAAAATAAAATTACAAATAAAAAAATAAATATTTATCCTACAATAGGCTCATTGTAATTATTTGTCGTCCCCATTCCATCGCAAGATCATTGATGGATTTTTTTTTAAATTTGATTTAATAATAATTATTACTTTCCTTATTATAGGATGAGGAAAGTAATAATCTGAACTAAAACATGACTAAATTTTTTGTCTTTGTCACAAGAATAATTTAAGAAATATTCCATATCGCCCTATTGAGATTAGCCGATCTTGTGGCTCGAACCACGGACCTCCAGATTAACAGTCACTGCAGATGATCAAGCTTATGAGAGGTCGACGAAATTTAGGGCGGAATTAGGTAACAGGATTTGTTCTTAGTGGACACTATCCCTTAACTTTCACAGTGATAACAAATGTAGAGATTGTAGAGGTCATATCTAAGCCGGCCTTTGTAGCTGTATATTAGCTCTGTGGCGTAACGGAGCTAATCCTGTTTCATAATACGGCCCTTAGTCTTTGGATTACTAGTGGTGGAGTGCAAAGTCACTAACAGCCTGATTAAGCATGGCCATTAGCCATTTGACTGTGTATAAAGTTGATTGATTTAATCTGTTCATTAGAGACTATGCACTTGGGCCTAGGTCCCTAGGTATAATGCATAGTACGTAAAAGGCTGGGATCGCATTGAGTACAACATTTTGCCTCGCAATATTATGAGTCGTTTCGCTATGTTTCATGCGTCTTTGCGAGAGAAAATGTTGCAGTCAGTGGCATTCGGCTTTATTAGGGATACGTAGGTGAAAGAGAACACGTAAAATAATTTATCTAAAAGACACATCATTAAAATGAACGAAAAATCTGAAAACAGTGGACTCAAATTCAATGAGATAGAGCTTCAAAAGAACCATCAAAAGGAGATTTTATTTCGCTGTACAAATTCTACTTAATTGTCTTTTGTATTATTCAGCAGAAATCTATAGAGGGAACTTTTGAAACTTGCTCTCACTCCCTCTCTCTCTCTCTCTCTCTCACTCCCTCTCTCTCTCTCTCTCTCTTCTCTGCCAGGATAAAGTGGGCGGGGTTCCAGGGAGCGAGAGAGTCTGGATAAATTATTCCAAATGGGGGAATACCTCTTTGGATGTAGCACACATTTATGACGCGGGAAAGGTGGGAATGAGAAAATGAATTCTCCAGCTGAGTACAAAGGCTACGTACAGTCCAGCTCCAGAAAGTCTGCGTTGGGATTGCAGTGTTGCCAATTTTGGTTTATAACGAGTTTCAGCAAAGAGCCAGACTTTGTTAATATCTACGCATTTGCTAACATCGCTTTCCCACCGCTTTAATACTAATAAATTGTTATAAAAAACTCTATTAATTTTACAAAGGTCGTGCAAGACTGTAAGTTTGCAGGTTTTTGGGTCATTCAGATTTGAAAACCGAGATGTAATAAATTATTGTGCTAAGTAATAAACTAAGTAAGAGTTTTTTTGTTGTTGAGAGAGCTTTGACAAAAGAAGAAATATTTCTCTCTGCTTGAGGAGAAAAATTCTTTTGTTTGCAAGCGCGTAGTCTTAGCAGTCTGATCTGAGAAAGGGTTTTTTTTTTCAATACATAATATTATCTATTATAATCTAGGGTTACGGCAGTGCGCCAGGTGCCAGTCTAAGTTACAGCCTACGAACGCAGTTTATAACAACCTAGCTATTTATTTTTCATATCCTAAAAAAACACTCACTGTACTTTAGTAATTTTCAATTGAACTATTCATTTTTCCATTTAGTATCTTCTTTAAGTAACACAGTTCTAAAACCCAAGACAGTAGCAGTTCAGAGTTGAAAGTATTAGGTACAGAGTCGTGTTTCTTTCGTATTTTGCTTACTCAGGAACGTTTAATGGACCAGCACATTTCAATTTTATAATGAAAACATTTAACGGTTTATCAAATTAATAAATTGTGTGTGTTTTTAATAAAATGATTCCGCAAACCAGAACCCACTTGCGTCGGGATCGCACACCTAACCGTAAGTACATCGAAAACAATCTCTACGAAATCCACAAGCGTTTGAAACTAAACGAGAACAAGCCAATCGCAAAAACTAACAACGTGGTCAAACCCCCCAAACGGCCTGAAAACGAACCGAAACTAACCAAAAAACTTCGAAAAGTCAAAAGTGAAACCAACGGATATTTGAATCTAAAATTGGCGCCCGCCAATTTTATCACCAAACAACGCGCACAGAAATCTGTTGATTACCAACGAGCACAAAAAATTCTTGAACTCGATTCAAATCAAAACATTGTGGACCAGTTGAAACTTCAGGATTTTGCCAAGATCAAAGGAAAATTTGGTTTTTCAGTGAAGAAAAATGATAAGAAGAAGCTCAGAATGGCCTCAGATGTTCTGTATGCTCTAGGACTAGTGCCGGTTTCACAGAGGTAAGTCTCACTTTCCAGAATGCTTTCGTTTTTAACCCAACTTATTTGGTATGTTAGTGTCCCAAGCTCACAGAGCCTGTGTTGTGGGTTTTAGGACCAAATTAGAAGGATTTTGTTCGTATATGTGGCCTTATAGTGGCCAGAATACCGGAAATAAATAGACATGATCAGTAAATTTAGTGTATACCACTTCTGTTTAGATCACTGAAGTTAGGCAACATTGTGTAGGCTGGAATGTTTGAATCTATCTATGCTGAATGAATGACAATCAAAAAAAGAATAGCAATAAACCCTCTATGCCCTGCTGGTATTACGTCCCACTCAGGCTGGGTGAGGTTACTGTAATTAATTTAGACTAGCTTTCCATTGAATTCTAGATACTGAATGTGCTAACATCTACGTGTGAATAATAATGGCTAGTAAAGATTTTTGTTCTAGCTACTAAAAACAGGCAATTTTGCCAATCGCATGGCTGCAAAGTTTCAAAATTTACTGTTTCTAAAGCATGCTCCAAGTTTTAGACACTGACACCCGTATTTATGAACAGCAAATTTTGTCTGAGCACTGTCTCAAGCAAGGTATTGGCCAATAATATTAACGGAAATCATGCTCCAGACCATGCTCAAACGGCGTTTTCTGTTCATAAATACGGCTGTGAGTGTCTCAGTTCACCCATTCATTAAAAAGGATTTAAATTTGAACTAAGGTGAAAAGAAAAATTTACTGTGGGTCTATCTGTGATTAGTCTCCTCCTTAATGACAGCACTTTTCTATTCTAATGCACTGAGAAGCACAATAAGAAGAGCACTAGATGATTTTCCTCTTTAACACCATGAATAATTCTCTAGCCTAATACAGTCAAACCTGTTTTATTTTAACCTGTAGGTACATTATAGAAACCTGTAGAAAATAGAGAAAAATTGTGGCCCCTTCTTTTTTGACAAAAAAACTATTTAATTCAGAAAATTAAGCCTCTATAATATATAATAAAAAATATCATTGAGGTCATCATAAACCTCCATAAATTAGAATTTTGTTTCTGCCAGACTTCTGTAATTTGGAATTTGTTGAAACTTGTTGTACTTTGCTGAGTGAAAATGTTTTTTCCCCCAAATCCCACCTTTTCCTGATTTCAATTTTTGTATTTTGAGTCTTTATTCTCTTGAAAAATGAGTAGGACATTCTCAAGATAAAATGGTACGGAAACCTATGACCAATTTGTTCAGTCTTTCAACCGAACACAATTTGGGTTTTTTCCCAAACATAATATCTCACGAGACTCATTTGATTTTCCAAGAATAAATATTACCTAACGTAATGTTTCTTGTGATCTTTCCTAGCAAAAGTCCTTTGTCTTAAGGATCTATATCGCTTTCTATATTTTTATGATAGCCCATTCATTTATTACCAATTTCCGGTATCTTTTTTGTAGGTATTTTACATTTATTACTTGTAATCTTTTTCTCGGTATGCGACAGAAAATGAATGCCTCAAATATTGTTCATTGGGTGACACATACCCTCATAAATCATATTTTTTCCTCATAACCTTTTATAGTTACTATTTTTTATTGTTTTAAGAATCTTACCTAATCGATTTAGACATACCGTCTCGATCATAGAATATCAGGGACGGACCATATATTTAGTCAATTTTTCCTCTAACTTCCCCTCATGGGAAATCCCAAGATTTGAACCTTTGGGACCTCCTCCTTGACTCTGATTGGTTTAACCAATTATGATCTAAAGGCCGGAACAAACTCCTGTCGATTTCCCCTTCGAAAGGAATCTTCCTTAAGGACTTGAGTTCAAATCTCAAGTCAGTTGTAAAGCCACAAACAAGTAGTGCAGTCACTAACAAGTTGTAAAGCCACAAACAAGTAGTGCAGTCACTAATAAGTCGTAAAGCCACTAACAAGCTGTGAAGTCACCAACTAGTCGTCAAGTCACTCGTAGTTGTGCTTTACACTCCAACTCACTCGCAGTTGTAAAACTAACTCCAACTCACCAGCAGTTGCTCCCCGGTTGTGCATTAACTGTCAACTCGGCTTTTGGTACAAAGTGTTATTTTGTTTACCAGTTCTTTTTCCCTCAAGTTTTCATTCTGTGTTTTTAATTACTCTAAGTTCTCTCACGAACAGGAACCAGTTGATACTTGAGTTTCTGACTGCCTAAAGTGCTATACAGTTTAAATCACCAAGATACTTCTTCGGTGATAATTGTTGCTTGGCATAGCTCAGACCTTTTCATCATCTAAATCATACAGTCCACTTTAATAACTCATAACTCAAAACTTGTATAATTTCATATTTACTAAGTTACACGTGTAAATTAATTGTGCTTTCATCAATAAACTCTACTCTCTTTAGTTGTTACTAATTTAACTTGCAGTGTTTTTAATCATTCGCCCTAATTGTTATTTATGCTCTTATTGCTACCGAAGCAAGGCGTCGCGACCAAGTTTTTCGCGTTACGTGATTTTAACACCCCAACATATGGCGATAGCCCTGCTCTATCTTGCCCCCCACACAGAGACATTGGTCCTTCGGGCCGGATGAACTTTTGCCTGACTAGCTGTAAGTGTATAAAAATTATAATAACTATTGACATTTAACTACTTTTATTACATTCTGTTTTTTAACATTGGTCTATCACACGGCCACAACTAACTCTTTTTTTTGTGTTTTGTGTTTATAACATTCTCTAACAAACATTCAAAATGGCTCCTACAAAGGCCATGGTCAAACGTGACCTCTTAAAAATAACGAAATTAGTGACTCCCTCAAAGCTTTTTATCGACTCATCAGAAGAAGCAGATCTGGAAATGCTTGAGTCTGTGCGCCAAGATCTAATATCACTTGCAGATCAACTAAAATCTCTGACAAGTGATATCTTAGACATCACATGCGATGATGACAATCAAGACAAATCTGATTTCGAAAAGTATGAGTCGGAAGCGAGTACCTTATTCACTCAGGTGCGTGATTTAATCAATAAATCTGCCAAAGAAATCGAGCGGAGAAAAACTTCTTCTCCAGAACCTTCTCTCTCGCCTTCATCTCAAAGCTCCAGTGTGGCAGCTCTACCACAAATAAAACTCCCTCAAATTGAACTCCCTACGTTCAATGGTTCTCATGGCCAGTTCACTGATTTCCACAACACCTTTCAGTCGCTGGTCCATGAGAATGCTTCACTCACATCAGTTCAGAAGCTCCATTACCTCCGGTCGTGCCTCAAGGGACAAGCGGCCGAGGTAATTTCAGCAATTTCCATCTCAGAGGACAATTATAAGGTCGCTTGGGATCTTCTGGTACAACAGTACCAAAACCGAAGAAGAATTGTGGAGACACATCTCAATGCCGTCTTCAGCATTCCTGGTCTTCCCAAGTTCGACAGCGGTAAGGCCCTATCCCACTTGTACAACGAGGTACAGAAAAACCTCAAGGCCTTAGCTGCGCTCGATCTAGACCCGTCTTCTGGCTGCGGCGACATCATCCTGATCCATGTCGTTAAGCAGAAGCTTAACAACCACTTGCTCAAGGAATGGGAACTGGCTATTCACCATCTCCAAGACGAACTTCCTACCCTGGCGCAATTCCTGGAGTTCCTGCTGAAGCACTCGCGAGTTCAAGAGGCAATGCAGTTTTCGTCAGAGAATCGTCCAGGGGACACGGTTAGCGGCAGTGCTGGAAGGAGCAACTTCAAGGGGCCCAAAAAAGGTATGTGCCTAACGTCCTCTATTAATAAGTGTCCAGCTCCTAACTCTAATTCCAGCTGTCCTTACTGTTTGAGTAATCATTATTTACATGCATGTGACAAATTTAAGTCTCTCTCAGTGAAAGACAGAATTCAGCAAGTTAAAAACTTTCACCTCTGTATGAACTGTCTGTCTCCTTCACACATCAAACCTGACTGCAAGTCAAGGTATTTTTGTTCTAAATGTAAACAAAGACACCACACTCTACTTCACCAATATCAAGGTGAAAAACCCCGGTCATCCCCAATCACACCCGTAAAAAATGTTCCTTGTACCTCACAAGGCACTGACCGCGAGAAAGCGCAAGCAGTTAATCTCACGCGTAATTTCTCTACCGCCTCACAGAGCTTTCAAAACGTTCTCGTGAGTTCTTGCTCCAAAAATACGTCTAATCTTCAGACTAAAACGGTTTTGCTAGCCACAGCTGTCGTCACTATGCACGACCGCGATGGTAATCCCCACAAACTTAGAGCCTTGTTAGATAACGGCTCCCAATCAAACTTCATTTCCCAGAATGCATGCCAACTGCTTAAGTTGAAAGGGAAAAAATCCAATACAACACTTGCTGGTATTGGTGGGGCAAAACTCGCCTCCACTCATTTTATTACTCACACCATTCATTCAAGTGACTATGCCTACAAACAGTCACTTGACTTTATCATCTTGGCCAAGTTAACTCAAAACTTGCCAAGTGAAAATATTGACATTTCTAGACTCAATATCCCTAACTCCATAAATCTAGCTGATCCAAACTTCTACATGTCTGGTCCTATTGATCTCATCATAGGTTCAGAGCTATTCTTTTCGCTCTTGAGTGTTGGGCAGAAGAAACTGGGCCCATCTTTGCCCATTCTTACTAAAACTAGGCTCGGCTGGATTATATCAGGTCCTCTTCACTCTTCTTCAAAGAGACCTACTATAAAAAATAATTCCCATGCCAGTCTGGTTGAATCAGAACCCAAAAATATTTCTTTGCGTGAATCCAAAACGGTCAAGTTTAATCCACTGGATTCACGTCCTTTAAATCCTATATCTAAGGATCCCTCCGACCTCTCTTTCCTAACTCCTGGACATTTCTTGATAGGTGACGCGTTACGGGCACAACCTGATAGGGATGTTTCAGACGTTTCAATAAATCGTCAGAACCGCTGGCAAAGGGGCGATCGGACGTGTTGTAAGCGTCCATGCTGGCAAAGACGGCAACGTTAGAGTTGCTACTGTTAAAACCGCTACAAGCACTTTCAAACGGTGCGTTCAATGGTCATATCCATCATCAATACAGTAAACCTTTATTATTCTTAGCCATTCATATTATTTTTAAAACCATTGTCCACTTTACAAGTTTTATATTTACTATATTGTATGTCATTTTATTTGTACTTTTTACGTACCATTTTTATTTTACATTTAACTATTAACTTTATTGATTACATTCTTATATTGTAATGCTATCTCTAAAAAATTGTCAGTTTGCCATTAACAAAATTGCATTTCTCTAAAGCCAAATCATGGCTTGATTTAATCATGTTTGGTCAAGTGTACATACTTGAAATCCTATAATGTCGCATAATTTTAATTAAATTTATCTAAGGTATTCTGTTGGAAACTAAAGTTTTCCAACGGGGGCCGGCATGTTCAGTCTTTCAACCGAACACAATTTGGGTTTTTTCCCAAACATAATATCTCACGAGACTCATTTGATTTTCCAAGAATAAATATTACCTAACGTAATGTTTCTTGTGATCTTTCCTAGCAAAAGTCCTTTGTCTTAAGGATCTATATCGCTTTCTATATTTTTATGATAGCCCATTCATTTATTACCAATTTCCGGTATCTTTTTTGTAGGTATTTTACATTTATTACTTGTAATCTTTTTCTCGGTATGCGACAGAAAATGAATGCCTCAAATATTGTTCATTGGGTGACACATACCCTCATAAATCATATTTTTTCCTCATAACCTTTTATAGTTACTATTTTTTATTGTTTTAAGAATCTTACCTAATCGATTTAGACATACCGTCTCGATCATAGAATATCAGGGACGGACCATATATTTAGTCAATTTTTCCTCTAACTTCCCCTCATGGGAAATCCCAAGATTTGAACCTTTGGGACCTCCTCCTTGACTCTGATTGGTTTAACCAATTATGATCTAAAGGCCGGAACAAACTCCTGTCGATTTCCCCTTCGAAAGGAATCTTCCTTAAGGACTTGAGTTCAAATCTCAAGTCAGTTGTAAAGCCACAAACAAGTAGTGCAGTCACTAACAAGTTGTAAAGCCACAAACAAGTAGTGCAGTCACTAATAAGTCGTAAAGCCACTAACAAGCTGTGAAGTCACCAACTAGTCGTCAAGTCACTCGTAGTTGTGCTTTACACTCCAACTCACTCGCAGTTGTAAAACTAACTCCAACTCACCAGCAGTTGCTCCCCGGTTGTGCATTAACTGTCAACTCGGCTTTTGGTACAAAGTGTTATTTTGTTTACCAGTTCTTTTTCCCTCAAGTTTTCATTCTGTGTTTTTAATTACTCTAAGTTCTCTCACGAACAGGAACCAGTTGATACTTGAGTTTCTGACTGCCTAAAGTGCTATACAGTTTAAATCACCAAGATACTTCTTCGGTGATAATTGTTGCTTGGCATAGCTCAGACCTTTTCATCATCTAAATCATACAGTCCACTTTAATAACTCATAACTCAAAACTTGTATAATTTCATATTTACTAAGTTACACGTGTAAATTAATTGTGCTTTCATCAATAAACTCTACTCTCTTTAGTTGTTACTAATTTAACTTGCAGTGTTTTTAATCATTCGCCCTAATTGTTATTTATGCTCTTATTGCTACCGAAGCAAGGCGTCGCGACCAAGTTTTTCGCGTTACGTGATTTTAACACCCCAACATATGGCGATAGCCCTGCTCTATCTTGCCCCCCACACAGAGACACAATTTTTTGACCATTAGGAAGTGTTAAAACCATCTCCATTGTCCATAAAAAATGTTTAAAATAAACATATAAACCTAACTCTATTAATTTCATTATTATTGGTAGGTACTTATTTAATGATTGCACATATACCTACTTGTAAATATGTAGTACACATTTATACAAAGTTCTTTTACCTGTTGGGAAATCAAACCCAAAACTAAACCTAGTCTTAAACCAACCAAGTTTTTGAGTTGCTTGACCTCTATAAATTAGAATACAGAATTTTATTGGTAGACCCTGTATTTTAAAAACTCTTTTTATTATAAACTTCCATAATTTCGAAAATTCTGGTGTTCCCTTGAATTCTAAATTAAACAAGTTTGGACTGTACTGCAATTTTTGGCACATGGATGAGTCTACTTTACCTTCTTATGTGTTAAGGAGATTGAATCACGTTAAAAAAATAACAAAAGTTAATTTTTAAGTTATTTGGTTGTTTTCTATGTAAATTATCTTGTAAACCATAAACTCAAGTTGGTAATGGTCTCCCACCTACTTTAGTTGGTTTGAGCTGAACCACATAAATATTCTCATGTGCAATTATGAATCAAACATTGTGAAAACTTTGATTTTTCTCTATAAGCCAATAAACACTTGAGGAAACTACAAGCTAACCTAGCTTGTTAGGTTTGACTAGTCATTTCTCTCTTTAAAGTTCTCTAGTGAGACACTGGTCTTTAAAAAAAAATGAAAATAATGTCAGTATTATTTTAACCTCCCTAAATTTATCCATGTTTTGAACTCAAGATCTCCTAGCTACTACCCTTCTATGGGCTACTCATGTTTACCTACAGGTTTAAACTATCATTGTGATATTCTAAATTATTTTGGGTCTGATTGCAATATCCAAATATTCCAACATCAAAAATTCATAAAACACCTACAGAATTTGTTTTTTTTTTCAATGATTAAAATTGTCCCCTTTAAATTGAAAATTTCTCTCATACTTGCAACCAACAAACGAAGAATTGACCTTATTTGAATGTATTCAAACTGAAATTGGAAATGAGACTGGGAACTTCATAGTGGGATTATTAAGAGCCCTGGATAGAGTGCACTGCAAACAGCACGGGCTGCACATTCTTATGTCTGGGAGGAGACTGGCAACTTGGCATTATCATAAAAATTAGTATATGTACTAAATTTTCATTATCAGAATGTATTAAATTGGGTTTAGTTCAGATTTTAATGTCAATTTTACTACACTGTACACATGTTTCAGTATTGAAGACTTAGAAGTGGCATTTTGTCCCTAAAATAATAAATGCACTGGACTGATTGAAATTCCAGTAAATTGAAAAACACTGACTGTTCAATTAATGTACTAGACCTAGTACAAATATTTTACTAGCATTGAAGTTCGGAACGTGTGTAAAATTGTGCAATGAATGGTATGGTTTTTGTATAATTTTCTGCCACATGATGTGTAAAAATGTACTCCATCTAGTTTTGTTCAATGATACTAGGGAGAGAAGACTGTTCATTTTGTACAATGTGAAGAGGAGAACATATTTTTTAATGTTTAGTGTTTGGAACAGATAGTCAGTTCTTGTTAGAGTGGATAGGTAGCGCTGAAAGTATTCTGAAATGAATAGTTCAAGTTTAAGTCACGTCTTGTGAGTCTCCTGTGTTTATGAGTTTCTTCTCGAACTTAAGTCACGATGGAAAATATGAAGTTCTGGGTTTCAGGTTTGATTTAATAGGAACAAATTATAAAATACAATACGCTGTTTATCCTGCAAGAATGAGACTAGAGAGTCCCTTTATTCTCACAATCTTAGGATAATTAGGATTGTCCCTTGCAACGATGTGATGAAGGAGCGTCCCTTGCCAGAGATATGGTGCATTGGGATGGGTGGGGTTGGATCTATCTTCTCTTTGTTGTATTCTCATTTTATAATTGGTCCCTAATAGGTGGCATTTTATAATAGGTGGAATAGGCATTAGGGCCAAATTATGAAATAGAACTATACCTAACTAAGGTAAGGGAACTGCCTCCAATGACCTAAAATACCTAGTTGTTAAAGAGACAGTCTGTCCCTTTAATAGTCTGCCCGAGTAGGACTTTGATTGTCCTACTCGGGCAGTATAAATAAGGCGATATTATTATTATTAATTTAGCAAAAAATAAAATAAAAGGAGACAGTCCTTTGACGGACTTATTACCAATTTTATTGAATCATGACAGACTTCGTAAGGGACGATACTAATACTTTTTAGTGGAAGGTAACCACCAGTTGAGCTGAATGCTCAAGGCATTTTCTACCACCTAACACTGAGAGTCTTTTATTATTTAGTCAAGCTCACAACACCAACTCAAAGCAATGAGGAAATATCCAAGCATTGGGGGTGGGATCCAAAAAAGACGATCACCCCTCCCCCCCCCCTTTAAAGAAGGGTGATTTGGTTGCCTCATCAAAAAGGGTGGGTCACTATAAGAGAAAACCTGTGGACCTTAGAAGTGGCCCACCTGGATTCAATGGTTGTCCTATTACTGGGCCACCTTTCAGGTCCTCCGGCAATGTGGTGGTCTGGTTTGGCCACACAGCTGGCCTTGTGATTCATCGTGAGCTGTAGGTATTATGTACAATAACTATGTATAGGTATAATGTACAATAACTATGTACAGGTATTATGTGCAATAACTATGTACAGGTATTATGTACAATAACTATGTATAGGTATTATGTACAGTAACTATGTATAGGTATTATGTGCAATAACTATGTATAGGTATTATGTGCAATAACTATGTAGAGGTATTATGTGCAATAACTATGTATTGGTATTATGTACAATAACTATGTATAGGTATTATGTGCATTAACTATGTATATGTATTATGTGCAATAACTATGTATAGGTATTATGTGCAATAACTATGTATTGGTATTATGTACAATAACTATGTATACATATGTATTATGTGCAATAACTATGTATAGGTATTATGTGCAATAACTATGTATAGGTATTATGTGCAATAACTATGTATAGGTAGTTTGTGCAATAACTATGTAAAGGTATTATGTGCAATAACTATGTAGAGGTATTATGTGCAATAACTAAGTATAGGTATTATGTACAATAACTATGTATTGGTATTATGTGCAATAACTATGTATATGTATTATGTGCAATAACTATGTATAGGTATTATGTGCAATAACTATGTAGAGGTATTATGTGCAATAACTATGTATAGGTATTATGTGCAATAACTATGTATAGGTATTATGTACAATAACTATGTAGAGGTATTATGTGCAATAACTATGTATAGGTATTATGTGCAATAACTATGTACAGGTATTATGTACAATAACTGTGTATAGGTATTATGTATAATAACTATGTACTAACAAGAACAATATCATCATAGTTACTATCAGTTATAATTCAGTTATTCATTAACTTTGTATTAACAAGAACAATATCACCATAGTCACTATCAGTTATGATTCAGTTATTCAATAACAATGTATTATTGTATTAACAAGAACAATATCATCATAGTTACTATCATTTATAACAACAGTTATTATTATAACTGTTGTTATTAGCATCAGTCAATAACACAGCCGGTCGTTGGCATCGTGGTTCAGTTCGAGAGAGTGCTGGAGAATTTCAAGGCTGAGTCCGATGGTTCGAAGGATGCCAGAGTTCGAGTGGGTTGGTTTATTTTTTCTCTCTCAATCTTTTGCGGTGATGAAATCAGAAATAAGACGATTGAAATGAACTTCGCTAGCCTGCGTGGTGTAACGACTGTCACTCTGGCCCATGCTCCTGAGATCTTGAGTTCGATTCCACGGTTGGGCAGAAGAGATTGCCACAGGCAATAACCCCGCCCTTTAGGTAGGACATTATTGTTATTTTCTTTTTTACTTATTTATTTTTTCATTTGTTTGTTTTTTTTGTCTCTTAATTTTATACTGTTACCATTGTACTTTGTCCTCCTAATAAAGCTTAAAAAAAAGTAAAGTAAAGAACACGGGGGAGGCTGGCATTTCCGGCCCAACCCAGGCTAGGTGAGGTTCATAAGGGTAGCTCGTACGGGTTTCATTATTTGGAGGGTAAAACCCCCGTCCACCTTCACTCTGAGGGTCAGAAAATGCTTTAAGCGTTGACCTCGCTTGGAGGTTACCTTCCTGTTCTTCCACATGGGACTGTTATTATAACTTCAGGAGAATGAACCCAGTACCCTGGTAGTCAAGTGGTTGAGGTGCTAGTCTGGTTATCCAGGTAGTGTAGGAATCCGTTGGTTTGAATCCCACCCAGTGCACGAATTTTTCCTCATTAATTTCAGTTTTTGACCACATTATAATGAAACTCCAGTTCTTCCGCTTCAGGGACTTTTTGGGACTCCGTTGTGGCCGCTTACATTGAATGGAGTCTCAAAAATCGTCTAACTATAAGAAATCAAGCTGTAGCACCAGGGTCTGGGGTCGAGGGTATAGGCCAGGGTCCTCGTTGTGGCCATACATATGTGCATGGCCTAAGTCCATACATATGTGCATAGAATGAAACTCATAAAAATTATATATGAACTATGTTCTGAAGAAGAGAGCGAGAGCGAAGGCCATGCTTCTACAATGACGACGATTCTATTATTTAACATTTAAGTGACCTCTGCAAAACTGAATGAGAGAGAGAAAGAAATAAGATAAAACGTGTGTGTGTACGTGGAACATATGAATATGCAATATGCAATTATTAATGCCTGAATTTATCTGAATATGCAAGGACTGTGTGAAGAGAAGAGATTGCCATAGGCGGCATAGGCAATAAACCTCGCCCTTTAGATATATCCTAACTTATATATAGTTATTGCTTGTATATATTTTTCTGTTATTTTTCCTTTTTATTGTATGTATTGTTTTCATTTTTTAATTGTTATAATAATTATTTGTACTGTACATATTATGTCTTTTTGTATCTAATTAAGTGCGTTATAATAATAATAATGAGATGCAAAAGTAAGAGTAATGAATATACCTAGTCTTTACACAGTTACCATATTATTGTGGTTATCACTTTCGTGATATCACAACTACTCGAACTTGCTTTACTTCATCGACGCTGAAACCGGGAATTGAACCATCGACCTCCAGGTTACAAGTCTGCCGTCTTATCGATTAAGCTACTGAGGTCGGTCCTAATCTTTATACATTTTTTATGTATCTAATCGTTATACATGTGTACCTAGCTTTCCTCTCACAACCACAAGTTGCTGAAAAGATGTAGATTATATCTGAGCGCTACATTTTACCAATAGTTGAAAAAAAAAGCTTTCCTCTTATTTTTAAAAGCATACCTATATTCAACGGAATATGCAAGTAGTAGTGTGTGAAGGGTTGCAATAATAATAATAATAATACACTTCAGTGGAAGGTTATATACCATCAGGCAAAGTTAATGCTCAAAGCATTTTCTACGAGCACCTCACCCTCAGAGTCTTATTATTATTATTGTGGTTGCAAACTCAAAATAACGAGGGAAAATTCATGCAGTGGGTGGAATTCGAACCAACGGATCCCTACGCTACCTGGATTACCAGACTAGCGCGTTAACTACTTGACTACCAGTGTAATTGTAATGTAATAAAGTTTTAATAAATGATTTTTTTTTTCACATAATCATTACCAATCTGTTGTTCGGTAGGTCTGGAATTCTGGATAACAATTAATATCTGGTATGGATAAAAAAAATATACTGTGTTTACACAAGAATCTTGTTTAGATAAAAACGCTAGTGTGCACAGTTTGTTTATCTAATTGTTTCGATAAAAAAACCCGAGTGTTTTACGCCCATATTGTTAGATTGCTAGTCCTGAAATTTAAGTACCTATTTCTAGAACGTACCGACCTCAGTAGCTTGATCGATAAGGCGGCGGACTTGTAACCTGGAGGTTAGTGGTTCAAGTCCTGGGTTCAGTGTAGATTTGTAGGGAGAGTTCGAGTAGTTTTATAATCACATTAATCACGAAAGTGATAATACCGTGTTTTACATTTTAATAATAAATAATAAATGGCAATCTAACAAGGGCAAAGCATCCATTATTAAAGCTATTAATCCCAGAATTTTGTTTTACGCCCCTATTGTTACATTGCTAGTCTTGAATGTCCCATTTTAGGACGTTGAAACCAAAATATCATTCAAATCCCGTGTTTCAAAATTTGTTGCAATCCTATTTTAGCATGTTCGAACCAATGTATCATTGGACATACTGGCAGGAGCCTAGACATTGAATCTGGGCGTCCATAATTTCCTTCCACCACCGCAGCGCGAGGTATCTGTGCCTATTTCAAGAACACAGAATTATTATTGGTGGAAAATATTGACGGTCCCTTGAATTCGTATTTCTCCAGGTTCAACTAACTGTATATTACTCGTACATCAGTCAACCTGGATATATGAGAACACAAGAGACCCGAATTTTTATCTCTTATATCCAGGTTCGCCTATAGTCCTGTATTATAGTCAAACCTGGGAATAAGAGAACAACCGGAATGTTTTTCTCTTATATCCGTATTTCTCCTTTAAAGAGTTTTTTTTACCCTTTTAGAGAGTTAAATTGGACTTTAAAAATGTTCTCTTATAGCGAAGTTTCTCTTATATCCAAGTTCGACATTATTATTATTACTATCATTATCTCGAAAGCTGCTTTCCTCGTATGACCTTCGACTGTCTCTCCCCCCCCTCCATGTCCCTGTGAGATGGGTGGTGGTGCGGACGGGCTACTTCACAAGCAATATCGTCTACCCGTGCTCCATGGAGTGAATTATGAAGGAAATGAGGTCAGCCCTCACCATACTCTCTCTCTCTGAGTGTGTCTCTCTCTCTCCCTCAATGAGTTTGCCTTCGGTGAGGTTACTGACATGTAATCATCCTCTTTCTCTCTCTCTCTCTCTCTCTCTCTGTCTCTCTCCCTCTGGTGTCTTGTTGCACTTGGCACTTAATAAGTGACGTTTTACTCTCTGGATTCTTCTATTTCTTCCTCCCTCTCTTCCTCACTCCCTCTTCCTCAGCACAAGACGTGTTTCTCTCTTTTGCTCTCCCCTCTAATATACATCTCGAAATTAAGCATCTCTAGCCCTGTCGGAAATTCCACAGCCAAAAAAAAAAAAAACAAAAAACAAAAAAAAAAATAATAACAATAATATCACCTTATTTATACTGCCCGATTAGGACTATTAAGCCCCATTATTCCAGCAGTAAGCCCAAGACGTATTATTATGTGATAAAAATGCCAAATAGGAAGAAAACTTGTCATGTAAGAAATTAAGAGAAGTACCTTTGTATAAATGTTTCTTTATAAAGAAAATAAATAAATAAACTATTTAAATAAAAAAAATGTCCCGGCTGAGTTTCGAACCCGCGACCTCTGGAATCTCTGGATTCACAGAGTGTCGCCTTTACCACTGAGCTACTGGGTCACGAAAAAAACGTTTTCGAACCCGAGTCCCGGGGACTGCAAAGCCTTCATGTCCTGCCTGAACGCTACAATGACATCAGTTACAAGACACCCTCGATTCTCCAGCAAACCGCTCTTCGTGTTAGTTCGGGTTTGTTTGGAAATTAAATATCACCCGGAATATTCCCGTAACTGTGTATATCAGGACCTTTTGACGCATGTCCTGCTTGACTTGTGAACTTGTGATCCTGTTATCAGGATTTCCGCTCCTGACACACCCTCACGCCTTTGTCAGAAATATCCTGGCTGAAAGAGAGAGAGAGAAAGAAATATGTGTGTGTGTTGTGTGTGTGTGAGAGAGAGAGAGAGAAAGAGAGAGAGAGAAAGACAGAGATAGAGAGAGAGAGAGAAAGACAGAGAGAGAGAGAGAGAGAGAGAGAGAGAGAGAGTGGGTGGTCCGAGGATCCCAGCCTGATAGAATCCTCTGACCACTTCCTAGTTACAGGTCCCTGAACCGACAGTCTATTCCATTAACCTCACCCAGCCTGATGGGATCCTGTGACCACTCCCCAGTTACAGGTCCCTGAACCCACAGTCTATTCCATTAACCTCACCCAGCCTAATAGAATCCTGTGACCACTCCCTAGTTACAGGTCCCTGAACCGATAGATTATTCCATTAACCTCACCCAGCCTGATGGGGATCCTGTGACCACTCCCTAGTGACAGGTCCCTGAACCCACAATTATGTCCTTGAAGATCGTTCCACAATAGTTCTGCTCGCCTGGCTGTCAGGCTAAACCTTATCTCCAAGGCCACGTAGGCAGGCCTGGTCTTTTAACTCTACGCCAATCAGAGCTCAAGGATGTTCGATTGTTTGCTCTCTCACTGCTGATAGCTGTTGCGACACAATACCGTACGTTTCGAGAGAGTACGGTAAAGCGGGGTGGGGTCTTCCTCAGAGCGCAACAATCTCTTCCATCCAACTCAAGGGTTGGGTGGAAGAGATTGCCACAGGCAATAACCCCGCCCTTTAGGTAGGACATTTCTCTTTTTTTTCTGGTATATTTGTTTAATATTTTTGTTTTTCTTTATATTTCATTGTATTCTACTGTAGGTATATATTTTTTGTTCTACCTAATAAAGCTTAAAAAAAACATTTCGTCTCGAATATTAAACGGGAAGTGTTGTAAAGAAAGCGTCGGGGAACAATGTTTCGGGTTCTCGGATTTGATCTCATTTGATTATGGAGTTTGTACTGGGTGGGATTCGAACCAACGGACCCCTACGCTACCTAGATTACCAGACTAGTACGTTGACCACTTGACTACCAGTGACTACCAGGGAATAGCCATCAGCATCATGAGGGTTCGACCGTGAATGTTCTAACCTCGCTGGACGTTGCTTAACTTCAGTGACTGAATGAGAACTGGTGTATTCAACGTGCCATCGACGCTGGTTCGCTCTAATTTCATACGTTAGGAAGAGCGGATCTTGAGACCGGCCTTTTAACTGTAAAGCCTTCACAACGCCCTATATAACTGTAAAGACTTATCGATTACTCCATTGAAAATCGCACTGTCCATATTATTACATACAATAATATCTTTCTCTTTTGGTAAATCTTGTAAAAAAATAATCAATTAAGAGGTGCCATATTAAAATGTTAGAGTAATGGAACTCCCTGTCTCGAGCCGACAGTCTAAGTAAAGCACTACTATACTACAGGGTGTCCCGTATACAGATGCAAATATTTTGAGCTCTAGACCTGTGGGAAAAACAGGGATTTGGCCATAACTCTTTAACGAAGCAAAATGCCCCACTGCAAGTTTCGCTCATTATGATAGTCCACGGTGGGCTGAACCTACCCTCAAAATATTTGCATCTGTATACGGGACACCCTGTATACTAACACTTTATTGCCGTCGAATTTTCCACCATATTCATCCTTATTGTAGTTGTTGTCATCACCATGACAACGCTATCAATATCATCATCACTCTTATCAGCTCCCCCTCTTATCTTATCATTATTATCAGCCTCTCGCAGTCTAACACGCTGTGCCAGCAGCGTCTGTTAGCTTCTTCAGTCTTGATTCGGTCGTCTTGGATAGCTTGTCGCCAGTGTGATTGTGAATTTTTTATTTTTAAATTAAATTAATTTAAAAAATAATAATAATAACTGATAAAACGGTAATTTACTTTTTTGTTGTCTTTACAAATATTCACAAATTTATTTTCATTTTTTTGGCTGTTATGTAAGTGAGAGTTTATTTTTTATTTTTACAAATTTAGTTTATTAATTATTATCCCTTATCTTGAAACACGCCTAGGTTAAAATCAAACTTGGTTAAATTGATAATTTTTTTAAAGTTAAATTAAATTGATGATTAAAATTGGTTGTTTTTTATTTAATGAAATAACCTCAATTAGAGTACAATGTGTATAGTTTTACCATTTAAAAATTAATATTAGTTATAATATTAGGTCGAAATATAAAAATTCAACTTTTTTAATGTTCTAAGTATATATTTTTTTTTTTGAAAAGTGCCAAGTGATCAGTGTTGGATTACCATTTGGAAGGTCGGAGTTCGAATTCAATGCTTGACGAAAAATCTACCAGTTTGAAACGTAGAACAACCATTGTGAAGTAATTCGGTGTGTACACAATTTTTTCCGTTTCGCCATAGGACCTCTTGACATTAGACCTTGAGATAACAGTACAAAGAACTTGGATATTCTTTTTTCTTACACTTATCTCAGTAGCTTGATCGATAAGGCGGCGGACTTGTAACCTGGAGGTCGCTGGTACAAGTCCCGCTTTCGACGTGGATTTTTTTTTTTTCTTTACAATTTTTATAGATGTTGAAGAATGAAGGATCACCCAGGTGCATGCCGCATGCCTAGTGTGCTATCCACTCGGCCACGGTGACTTAAGTGACATTAGAACAAATTAGACTCGATATTCTTGTTCTTTTAACTGTGTAAGAGTTCAATGACCTCTCGTTGGCATTACGTATCCAATTGAGTGATTATAGTTTGAAGGTCCCCCCGTTCAACGCTTGTGTAGAATTTGAATAGTACTAGTTAAAGGTTTGGGAAAGCTGTGTTACAGCGTTTCCCAAACTGGGACCCACGAAACCCCTGAAGCTAAGCAATACCCAGCGAGTTCAGGGTGGCCACTCCAATTCAACACTTCGTGATGCTATTCCCTGTCCAGCCCAGGCTGGGTGAGGTTAGTGTGGGTTAACACCCTTGTCTTGAATGACCTAGAATACCCAGACGAAGAGACGTTAGTGATATGACTGTGCAGTTGAAAGCTACAATAAACACCCCCCAAAAAAAGAGAGTTCAAGTTGAGAACAGAAATGCTACGAGGCTAGACATTAAAGAATTTAAGGAATCCTTCAAAGTGCGGTTGGGGTTGTAAGTACATTCTAGGGGGTGGGGTAACATTCGTTTAGTAACTGGGGTTTGGAAATCCTTATTAGAAGATGGGGTGTGTGTATAACTGTATCCCGGTGCTAAGGAGCTGTGGAACTGCAGCACCCCCAGACAGAAGAGAAAAACAGAGTCCTAGCTCGTACACAATGACAATAATTACACATTTCTAGAACAGTTAATGTATAATTTTACTGTTATGATTGGCATGGTAAACAAACTTAAACTCTTTAAATACTTAAAAAGGCGACTCTAAAAATCGCATTTTAGTCCGGTTTCTGTACAGCAAACGTGTTTGAAAGTTGAGAATGAACTGAATGGGGTGCAATAATTCTAAATAATGGACGCAGCACATAGGAATTGCTATTAGAAAAGACCCCCGATATAAATATATATAATGTAATGTAAATACACCAGGCAAATTAGAGTTCACATTGTATACATCTTGGCAATTTTGAGATAATTTTCACTTGTATCTCCAAAACTGCTTAAGCGATTGTTTTCAAATTTGTTTTATTTGGTAGCATAAATGTTTCTTTTGTTTGGTGTGAAGCTCACGTTTTTGTTTTTTTTTTTTTTTTTTTTTTTTTGCGTAGCTCGGAAATGTGTCTGTTTGAACTTTGACCTATCAAGTTCAACCAACGGACTTTGGAATTAGTATAGTGCTATCAAGCGGAAAACTCTGAAGTACCTATATCCAACCTTTGGACTGCCAAGGCCAAGTGTACTTGAACTTGTTTTAGAATTTTAGGTACACGAGTTGTCATATTTCATATCTGTGGGAATCACACATTTATCCACAGTTACTCGAACTGGCTGTACTAAAATTTTGCTTAGCTCGGTCGAATTTGAACCATCGACTTCCAGGTTAAAAGTCCGTCGCCTTATCGATCAAGCTACTGAGGTCGGTTCTCCAAAGTATAAGACTGATTATTTATTCTTCAGAAAATATTTTTTCATTCAAGTGCATGTACATACGAATAACAAAGTTTAATATTTATTAACTATACATTTATAAAACCGTCTTTTTTAATGTTAATTAAAAAAAATTGATTGAGTGAAAACTAACACTGATGCGATAGTTGAGTGAAATTTAACCCTCGGATATTTAAAGGACACATTAACCCTTTGGAACTAAGCGTTCATAAATTATTGGATAGTTCAAGGATACTTTAACCCTTGGATAGTTGGAGGGCACATTAACCTTTGGGAATCAAGCGTGCCAGTGCGAGGACTCGGGAACAACTATTGCGGAGAAACAGGAGGTCTGGATTTCAACCTATTTGAACTTTTTAAGCACATACCAGACGAGGTAATTATCAATGAGAGTTTTTTTGTTGTTGAGAAAAGAGTAAAAATAGGGATTTTTTACATTAAAAAGAGAAAACAGTTTGAAGAAGACGATCTCGAGTAAATTTTGGATGAGGCAGAGTGAAAAAAAATAGATGAAAAATAATTATAACTTATTAACTAATATAAATTAATAATGTAAGTGCTGGGTTTGAAACTACGACCTTTCGCATGGCAAGCAATTATCTTACCACTGGGTTAATTCTTCGCTGAACTGTTACCGTAACTGGGAAGTATTGTGTCACTTCTCGCCCATCAGAGGGGAGGCATATCACGGGATGGGCCAGCTATAACACAGACCACAAGCGTCTACAGTAGCTCCTGTTTCATGGCTACGAAATAAAAAAAGTCCGTGAAACACTCATCTTGAAATAATAAAAATGTCAGGAAATTCTCATTTTTAGATGATATTCCTTATCGCCTTATTTATACTGCCCGATTAGGACTAATGAGTCCCATTATTTCAGCAGTGAGCCCAAGACGTAATGATGGTCTCCCGCCAACTTTTTTTCAAAATTGGCTCTTCCTGAACCATATATTTCTTTGTGCGATCAACCATCATGAGGACTTGAACTTTTTTTATAAGTCATTAACGTGTCATGTCCTGTCCCGGTTGGGTTTCGAACCCGCCACAAGTCAGGTTACAAGTCCGCCGCCTTATCGATAAAGCCAATTGACCAAATACTCTCTGCTTGACCAGTTGAAGGTCGGTTGCACCAGTCACCCAACCACTGACCTCGGGTACCCGACTGCTTGCCTTCTACTCAGCGCTAGCCTTGAGTCAGTAGGCGAAAATTACCACACACACAGGCTTATTATTTGTCTGTCCCAGTAGCTCAGTGGTAATGGCATCAGTGCTCTGTGAATCCAGAGGTTGCGGGTTCGAAACTCAGCCGGGACATGACAAGTTATCCTCCCATTTGGAATGTTTACCACATAATAATACGTCTTATTATTATTATGAAACTCATAATTAGAAGAACAGAATTATATACAAACAAATAATGGTAAAAATTAAAATACAAAATTGACAAAATTATTATAAACAGGAAAAAATAAACAAATTATATACATATGTCCTAACTACAGAGCGGGGTTATTGCCTATTACATGCAATCTCTTTCACCCAACCCTTCTATTGAACCAAGTGTTTCAAGTCTAATCGATTCTCCACTATCCCTCACAAAATTCGCACCAGTCGTGTGATATACGTGTATAATTTATTATACATGTATCGAGCGGTTTCTGTATGGATTTTGTCGACTCTATGCAGCTATTATTATGTACGTCCCTAGTCTCTCATGTATGTTCCCTAGCAGCGAAAAAGCTGCTCGCTGATTGGTGCAGAGATTACCGGTAACCTTGAGAGCAATAAGAATTGAGGTCATATGTAGAACGCTCCGAGGCCGATCGCTTGTTGAGTGGCGCATTCATATATACTTGTCGTCAGCCAGCGGTGTGTTTCCAAGTCGCGGTTGTGTTCAGTTAAACCTGGATGTAAGAGAAACCTGGATGTGAGAGAAACCTGGATGTAAGAGAGGCCGATCGCTTGTTGAGTGGCGCATTCATATACTTGTCGTCAGCCAGCGGTGTGTTTCCAAATCACGTCGCGGTTGTGTTCAGTCAAACCTGGATGTAAGAGAAACCTGGATATGAGAGAAATCTGGATGTATTAGAGAAACCTGGATATAAGAGAAATCTGGATGTATTAGAGAAACCTGGATATGAGAGAAACCTGAATGTATAAGAGAAACCTGGATGTCAGAGAACTGGATGTAAAAGAAACCTGGATGTATAAGAGAAACCTGGATATAAGAGAAACTTGGATGTAAGAAAAATGCCGTATTTTTCTTTCTAACCAAAGTTAACCAAACGGGAATAAAATGAACCAAACTGGAAGCAAGTCATTTTTCTTTTGGAAGAGGAAAAATTTCCTCTTCCAAAGTTAACCAAAATGGAAGTAGAAATTTCTTGCTTCCAGTTTTTTTATCGGTTAAGTCCATTGTTTATCTTTAATAGTACCGAAACACATTTTTCTTTTACGAATGACCTTGGAATAAAAAGGAAATATTTGGAAGAACCCTAACCAGGAATTTTTTTTTGGTTAGAAAGAAAAATACGACTAAACTAAGATATAAGAGAAACCTGCATATGAGAGAAACCTGGAAGTAGGAGAAAACTAGATATGAGAGAAACCTGGATGTATAAGAGAAACCTGGATATAAGAGAAACCTGGATATAAGAGAAACCGGAATATGAGAGAAACCTGGATATAAGAGAACTGGATATGAGAGAAACCTAGATATAAGAGAAATGGATATGAGAGAAACCTAGATATGAGTGAAATCTGGATATGAGAGAAACCTGCATATGAGTGAAATCTGGATATAAGAGAAACCTGGATATAAGAGAAATGGATGTAAGAGAAATGGATATGACATAAACCTGGTAGTAAGAGAAGTTGATATGAGAAAAACCAGGTTATAAGAGAAATGGATATGACAGAAACCTGGATGTAAGAGAAATGAATATGAGAAAAACCAGGGTATAAGAGAAATGGATATGACAGAAACCTGGATGTAAGAGAAATGGATATGAGTGAAATCTGGATGTAAGAGAATCGTATATGAGATAAACCTCAATGTAACAGAAATGGATATGAGTGAAATCTGGATGTAAGAGAATCGTATATGAGATAAACCTCAATGTAACAGAAATGGATATGAGTGAAATCTGGATGTAAGAGAAACCTGGATATGAGAGAAACCACGATATAAGAGAACTGTATGATAACTGGCTATGAGAGAAACCAGAATATAAGAGCAATGGATATGAGTGAAATTGGTATATAAAAGAACAATTTCCAGGTCAAATTGAACTCTGTATAAGAGAATTCCGCGATATAAATTAAGATAACTTTTTATAATAGAAATCTGAATACATGAGAACAATTTCCAGGTTAACTGAACTCTGTACAGGGAAAAATGACCTCTTTACAAGAGAAACCTGGATATGAGAGAAAAAAATTCCCGTTCTCATTGTGGGACATTTTCCATCCCTCACCTTGTGTTTCTGTGTGGGATTTTACTATCGCGTCTTTTTTCCCCCTCGACCTGAGAAATTTCCCACGTCAAACTAGCATCGCACATTTCAATCGTGCACAGTTACTGTGTTACTGCACATAGAGCTGTGACCTGGGGAGAGAAGAGATAGAGAGAGAGGCGTATTTGCCAAGAAGAAGAAGGATAGCTAATCTTAAGGACATGCGGTGGGTCAAGAACCTGGGGACCCTGGCTCTGTAACCTTTCTCTCTCTCTCTCTCTCTCTTTCTCTCTCCCTCTCTCTTTTCTCTCTTTTTTTGTCTCTCTCTCTTTTTGTCTCTCTCTCTTTCTCTCTCTCTCTTTTTTTTCTCTCTCTCTTTTTTCTCTCTCTCTCTTTTCTCTCTCTCTTTTTTCTCTCTCTCTCTTTCTCTTCTCTATTTCTCTCTCTTTATCTTCTCTCTCTCTCTCTCTCTCTTTTCTTTCTCTCTCTCTTTATTTCTCTCTCTCCTCTCTTCGCTCTTACTCTTCTATCTTTCCTCTCTCTCTCTCTCTCTCTCTCTCTCTCTCCTCCTCTCCTCTCTCTCTCTCTCTCTCTCTCTCTCTCTCTCTCTCTCCCTCTTTCTTTCTCTCTCTTCTTAAGAGTCTTGAGTTCAGTCAGAGTTTGGACTTGGGTGCATCATAAAGTTGACAGAGTAAATATAGTGATTGAATAGTATATAGTCTCTGGATCTATAAGACTCTAGTGGTAGCATGCTCAGTTGCCCACTCCAGGTGACCCGGGTTCGAATCCTGGCGGGGTCGAAATTATTTCGACCAATCTATTCCGCCACCTTATCGATCAACCTACTGAGGTCGGTCAAGAAAAACTAATCATAACACAAAGAAACACATTTGTGTATTATTATCTTATTTGTTTCCTTGTTCTTCCAGAATTTATGGAACAAATGATAGACTACCATTTTTTCTTCATTCTAAGTCAAAATCCGTTCAGTAGTTTCAGAGACCGACAAACAGACAGACACAAAACTAAAGTTGCTCAGGAGGTTACGTAGCGTCTAGAAATATGAAAAATTGAAATCGTTTTTTTCATATTATTGTAGTTTGAAATATTTTCATATATTTCTATTTCATATGAAATATGAAAAAATTTAAGCAAAAAAAACTGACTATCGAAAATATTGAGTGAGATTCCATTACTTTCCTTTCTATATAGGATAAGGAAAGTAAAAATATATTTCTTTACAAAAACGAACACAATACTTCCGATTTCTATGGTTAGAAATTTCTCGGAAGTAAAAGAAGAAGATTTGTTGTCTTGTTCTTCCTCTTCTTGTTGTATTTTGCAAACCCTTCATGCACATCTGCTTCATATTGCTTTTTGCTAATCTGGCCCTGGGGCTAACCTTGGCATACAAAGTAGAGTATAGTCTCTACCTGTGGTGACCGTTCCTTTGTGTTGGCTACCCCTGTCATCTTCTGCTAACTTCATAGAGGACATAGAGGTGCGGTGGAGCGTTAGGAATCCTAATTATTATTATAATTATTATTATTATTATACAACGCTTTATTAGGTATAAATGGACATTATTTATGTGTATACAAATAATTATTTTAACAATGGAAAAAATGGAAACAATACAATAAAAATGAAAAAGAATAGAAAATATATAAAAACATAAGTCCTAACTAGAGGGCGGGGTTATTGCCTATGGCAATCTCTTCCACCCAACCCTTTGAGTAGTCTCTACTCTTTTTTATCTGCTCTGTTCTTGTGTATTAGGGGTCCACTCATAACTCGTGAGGAAAAATGAGTAGCAGCGACAAGTGGCGGAATTATAGGCATAAATAAGATATTAGGATATTGAAAGATACGAAAAAGTCCTATTATTCTGCGCTACCCACTAAAAATTGTGATATAATAACACAGAGAAACACATTTATTTATTATCAATTACTTGTTTGTACATGAATATGTCCTATTAATAAAGAGATACATAATTATAATAATAATCCATTTCAGACCCTCCCTAACCTTAGAGCTATTTCGGGAGTGTTCCTTTACCCCCCTAACTCAGTAGCACAGAACAGGAGGCAGGAGGAATAGAAGGATCTCGAACAAATATTAACAACTCCCCTTCGTGTATCTCTCCCCTCTCAAATTTAGTTTAAGTTAATTTCAGAAAATATACGGGCTTATCATTTTGTGAGTAAAAACTAAAAATTACTCTGAAATCGGCTTGCCTCACAAAAGGACACTAACTAATAAGGACATAATTATATGCAAACAGTTAATTACAAATTAATATACAATAAGGTCCACAGATGTCCTAACTAAAGGGCGGGGTCCTTTGGCAATCTCTTCCACCCAACCCTATACAGTATGTCCAAGTTTTATTTTTAGAAAAGTTCAGAATGTTGGTGTGCGTGTTTGATGTGTTTGTGGGTTTTTGATTTTTGTTATGTGCGTGATTTTTTTTTTCTGTGTGTGTGTGTGTGTTTGACTTTTGTTCTGTGTGTTTGTGTGTGTGAGTGTGAGTGTATGTGTGTGTGATGGCTTGGCAAAGCGGGTTTAACCCGCTAGTTAAACATAAAAGATTTGAATGGCTGAACATGAACAGCTACCAGTTAGTTCCTACTTCCAGCATGATATTCCGAGCACATCATCAATCATAAGATCATAACACATCATCACGGGGGCTATTTTTGGAATACACGCTCATCAGGAAGTTGAAAAAATTGAGGCAGATTTTAGTGCATTAATCTTAAGAATTTTTTTTTATCTTGAAATATTTTTGAAATAATTTTCCATAATTTCGAAGCAAATATTGTACGGTGATTTTGCGAGAGAAAAAAAAATCATCTTGAGATAAATTTTCATCATTTTGAGGTAATTTTGTACGGATAATCTTACATTTTTTGAATTGGTTTACCTTTAACGATTTCCAAGGAAATTTTATTATTATTTATTTTTAAGGAATGATTTTCAACAATTTTTAGGCACATGCACGGTGAAAAACCAACTGCGAAATTTAACATAGTATTGTGATTAATTAAACATACGGGGGACCCTTGCAAAGTTAGCATACGCGATATTTTCGACTTTAGCATAAAGTGGTTAGCATAATTTATGCTAACGAAATTTGTCAAAAGTCGTGACGTCATAGTTGTGACGTCATTACTTTAATGCCAACGGATGTATAAAGTTATGCTATTGTTCAATTCAATTCAATTCATTGATAGCATAATAACATGTTTAACTTGCATAGTCTATGCTCTGAATTTCATTTGTTTAACATAACATTATACGTATCTTAGCATAAAGTAATTCGCCTATCATAAAGATTATGCATACTTGCTGTGTCATTTTCATACCAGTATACGAAGTAAGCATAGTGTTATGCTAACTGTTATGCGAAGTAGGCATACTGTTAAAAACCGCATGCTAACGTTGGCATAGTGTTATGCTAACTGTTATGCGAAGTAGGCATACTGTTAAAAACCGCATGCTAACGTTGGCATAGTGTTATGCTAACTGTTATGCGAAGTAGGCATACTGTTAAAAACCGCATGCTAACGTTGGCATAGTGTTATGCTAACTATTATGCAAAGTAGGCATAACAATATGCGAACGTTGGTATGGTCACTATGCGACCCTTGGCATAGTGACTATGCTAACGTTGGCATAGTCACTATGCCAACGTTCGCATATTCAATATGCGAACGTTCTCATAGCAGTATGCAAAAGTATGCATACAGCTATACGTATGATACGTATAGCTGTATGCATACTTTTGCATACAGCTATACATATACCTATGTATTTGAATGTACAGAAATTTGCAGGATAGCCTCCGACTAAGTGCATAAATATTTTGCACTCGGACGGAAGTCATCTACATGCATATTCCTAGTCATACAAAGTCATAGGATATATGTATTGCCCTATGTGTGGAAAATGAAGAAGAATTCAATTATTCAAGTAAATATAATGTACAACACATTACACTCTTTATTTACAGAAATTACACATCAACAATTTTTAAGTTTACAGAAATTACACATTAACAATTTTTAAATTTACAGAAATTACACATCAACAACTTTTTATTTGCAGATATTACACTATACAGTATGTTTCAGAAAAGGTGGCCACCCCCTCGTAACTTTTGAACGCGACGGAATTTTTCAATTCTGTAAAGTCCTAGGTATAGGAAGTGCCCTATGGTCCATCCTGTGGTCATATTTATTTTTGGCCCCGGTCGGCCCTTCCGGCTTTTAGGCCATATTTTTTCATTTTTCTCGCGAATTTTAAATGGAATGCTATATTTTTTATTCCTGTTAATTAAAGTCCAAGTTAGGCTGAGTATAATGAGCTTTTAAAATTTTCAAAAACCTTATCAGGGGCGGAGCTAGTAGGGTGCAAGTTTCAAAATTGTTACACCCTGTATTTTAGCGTTAGTTAGATTTTTTAGTACTTTTTTATGTTCATAGGTTCAAAATATTGTTTTACACCATATGAAATCAAAAAAATATTCTTGTTTACTTCTAATCAGGGTCATAGTAAGGTTTTTGTAAAAGTACTTTTTTTCTCACGTCAATTTTTCCGTAAATTAATGGTGTTCTCGAAATCGGCATTTTTAGAGGTGAAAGTCTGCAGTGACATATGTTTTTCATGCTTGAAATCGAAAGAAAACTTAACGGAGAAGCGATTAAAATCATAAAAAAAGACATTTAACCTGCTAGTTTTTTCACGACAGTGTCCGGTAAAGTGGGTGAATTTCGTATTGGATTTTTTTTGTTGTTGAGGAAACACAATTGGCATAGAAAATAAATAATATCTAATAAGGGAATAATACTTCAATAAACATAACTAAATGCGAAATTAAATGAAAATTATTTCTTCTAAATCAGTGCCGGATATTTTTTTTTTCTCTCTCTCTCTTTTTCACTTTTCAAAGTTCAAGTTGTATCAAAAATAATTATCGGATAATGCTGCTTCTAAAGTCGGCCTAGGGGTCCCCTCTTGAGACAATTTTAGTTGGTAAGTTGGTAAAATCTGTAGAAAACACATTGTCAATAATTCTGGAGTCAGTCCGATGGCGCTTTGAATGCAACGATTCTTGTAGGATCACCGAGGTTAAGCAACGTCCAGCGAGGAGAAGACTTCGTGATGCTGGCATTCCGGCCTAACCCAGGCTGGGTGAGATAAATGTGTTTAGGAGGTTGGTGAGTTTCTTGCGAGTGGAATGTAACACCCCCGTTATGATATGACCAATATGACCATGCAGTTGAAACGCGATATTAAACCCAAATTTAAAAAAAAAATCATACTGGTGTTGCTAGTAATGAATACCAGGTCTCTAAATAAAAATCTAATTATCCCGAAATTTAAGAGAAAAAAATACCAGGTCAAGTACCAAACTCTTGAGGGCGAAAATTAAACCAATTCAATTATTTTAAAGAGGCGAAGAGAGAGAGAGAGAGAGAAAGAGAGAGAGAAAAAAAAATATCCGGCACTGATTTAGAAGAAATAATCTTCATTTAATTTCGTATTTAGTTATGTTAATTGAAGTATTATTCCCTTATTAGGTATTATTTATTTTCTATGCCAATTGTGTTTCCTCAACAACAAAAAAATCCAATACGAAATTCACCCACTTTACCGGACACTGTCGTGAAAAAACTAGCAGGTTAAATGGCTTTTTTTATGATTTTAATCGCTTCTCCGTTAAGTTTTCTTTCGATTTCAAGCATAAAAAACATATGTCACTGCAGACTTTCACCTCTAAAAATGCCAATTTCGAGAACACCATTAATTTACGGAAAAATTGACGTGAGAAAAAAAGTACTTTTACAAAAACCTTACTATGACCCTGATTAGAAGTAAACAAGAATATTTTTTTGATTTCATATGGTGTAAAACAATATTTTGAACCTATGAACATAAAAAAAGTACTAAAAAATCTAACTAACGCTGAAATACAGGGTGTAACAATTTTGAAACTTGCACCCTACTAGCTCCGCCCCTGATTAGGTTTTTGAAAATTTTAAAAGCTCATTATACTCAACCTAACTTGGACTTTAATTAACAGGAATAAAAAATATAGCATTCCATTTAAAATTCGCGAGAAAAATGAAAAAATATCGCCTAAAAGCCGGAAGGGCCGACCGGGGCCAAAAATAAATATGACCTTAGGATGGGCCATAGGGCACTTCCTATACCTAGGACTTTACAGAATTGAAAAATTCCGTCGCGTTCAAAAGTTACGAGGGGGTGGCCACCTTTTCTGAAACATACTGTATATACAGTTAAGAAAAAATACAACTTATATGTTACATTATCGGGGAGCGGTAAAATGGGGTAATAGAAACAGTCAGGTGTCTTTCAGGTATATTAGTATACCTTTATTACGTATACTCTGTACAGATGAACCTGTATAGCTCTTAGATCACCAGACAGTTAACAGTTATATCATTTATAAAGTTTACAGTTATGCCTACCTATTCTATGTTGCATCTTAAAGTAACATAAAAAGTGAAGTTGGGTTGAATGGAAAGCGTATGTGGAATGGGAGAAAATAGGTTTTCCAGAGACAAGTACTCTTTCTCTTCGGTCTGTTGTACTACTTTGTATGCTTGAAAGTGGTCAATAAAGTATTGACATTGTAATTTAGAACAAATGAAAAAAACTTGTCCGTTACAAACAAAAATGTCTTCTACTTGAACAAAAATTGGAAGCATAGTGTCCATACAAAGATCTTTCATTAGAATGCTAGATTTTTCTATTTTACAATTTTTCGTTTCCAACCATGTAATGGAAACGAACAAATCTGGGGAACTAACATTGAATTTGGATTTCAAAAACTCTGAATGCTCTGTGGAAATACTCGATTTCCTACCAAAAACTATCCCCTCTACCTTTGAAGTTGATGATAAGTAATGATGTAATGTCAATTGGTTTCGCGTTGCAACTGTTTTGCAAATGTTAACTCTAGTACAAGCCGCACGAGCAGCTATTTTTGATACTCTATGCTTAGCTTCAAATCTCATGGTGGACAAAGAAACTAATGGACCAAATTTGAGAAACATATCTGGATAATGTAGAAGGAAATGAAACTTAGGCTTCAGGTTCTCTTTTACAACATCACTAAAAGTCCACAAAAATAGTTCAATTAAATGTCTAAGAGGAGCTATTTCATCCTTTGAAAAGGAACGTACCATTAATTTATCTAATAGTTTCCTCAACAAGACATAAAGGTCCCAGACCCTGTCGTCTTCAGGAACGTAATACCCAATAATAAGACCAAAATATTTGACAAAAACCATCATTTCAGATCCTGAGCATTTCAGTTTGATTGTGGCAGATCCATCATCAAATAAAATATTTGAAGATTTATTTCGGCTATCCGGACCGAAATCGAAGAAAAAAATTTTTCTTTGTAAGAGTTCAATAGTCACAAATTTTTTTTCTTTAATTACATAATTTACAACGTAAGATAAGACATAACGACAACAACCTTCTAAATAATCATGAAGAATATCAACAGCAACATTGTCAAAAAGAGAAAACCCATCTAACTCTAACCAAACACACTTTTCTTTTATTCCTGTTTTTGAAGGATCGTTTACTTCCAGATCTCTGTTATAAGATTCCATGTCTCGCAATAGAGTAGTATCTAAAGTATGCATGGTTGCAAGTGCACTCTTGTCAACAGAACAAATTCTACAACAATAATTACCTATGAAACTCTCAACGAAACCCAAAATACCGTTTAAGCCCAAATTATCACCAGTGATACTAACGACATGGAATTTTACAGTGCCCTGGAAGTATCTATTGTGAACAGATATACCGTTACTACTTAGAAAATTTAGTTTCTGGATAATCGGGCTAAAAATAGCCTTGTTCCCAAAGGTACGTCTATCAGACGCATGGAACATCGACAACATAATAATGTTGTTCAACTGAGAAAACCAATATGGTGGGAGAAATGGAAGAGACAAATAAACCCCACCCAGTTTTTGAATTCCTGCATGGCTACCTAAGGGATTATTTACTTCGAAATCATCAAAGTATAAAATTAGTGGGAGATGCATTTCATTATCTGATTGAACAAAATTTCTTCTTTGCCAAACATTTCCTTGAACAATGTTACTCATTAATTCAGATGAATTGTTAACCATTCTGAAATAGTCAGAAATGCCCTTGAAAATGTGATCAAGGGATAAAATTTTTCCCAAAACCAACTCAACTGGTATCAACTGAAGAGTACAAGGAGAATGAGACAAACCTCTTCTAACCATATCTAAACGAGACCCTATTGTAATTTCAACGGGTAAAATTAACGTTCCCAAAATCTGGAAATTCAGAATTCTTTTATGGTCAGAATTCAGATCAGACATTTCGTTTTCAGATGCTACGAACAAGTCTCTTAAATACAAGTGATAATAACTCTTAGGGAACCCTGATTTATCTATCAAATCAATAACCCTGGTTAAATGATTATTATAGGATGTCAAAAATTCTTCAATGTTAATTACAGAATTTTGAATGGTACTTCTTGGAATGCCTGGATTTGCATATAGAGAAGTGACTAACTTTCGCAAAGAATCTTTCACCGAGCTTGCTGTGTTCGCTATTTCACGAGACACATCAATTTCCATGGAAATAGTACTAGCAAGTGGATTATCATCTCGTATGAAAGAATCATTAAGCTCAGATGGTTCACAATCATGATGTAATGTTTTCAAATGCTTGCGTAGTGCATGCAAATTTGAATAATGTCGACGACAAGAAGGCGCTCCACATGTGAATCGGGAGGAATTACCATTTCTAGCACGTACAGGACATGAGTCCTTAATGTGCTTACAATATGAAAAAATAGTTTGAAACAATTTTTGACAGTCCTCGCAAGTGAACATAGTAAACAATTATAGTAAGCAAATTGAAATAGATTAAAACAACAAAAATACGATAAAGGAGCTCAAAATTTGTACCTACAAGTAAACTAAACTAAAACAAATATATTAAAAAAAATTCTGTGTAGGGGGCTGACACATGTAGGGGAAGGTGGGGCAAAATGGAAAAGACAAAAAGAAAATGTTTTCAAATATTGGAGGAAGAGAGCAGAAAATAGAGCAAGTTTAACAGCTCAAAAAGAGGATTGTAAAACCGAGACTTTGATGGTCTGAAATTTAATTAAACTTAACCTCCTTTAGTCCCCACATTCCCCTACTTTGAGCAGACAAATTACCTACCTAGATGCCCTGGCTGCTCTATTTGCTTTAGGCATCAATGCAAGGTCAGCTAAAAGTTTAGTAGTCGGTGCATGAATCTTATCATACTTGGTGGATATTTCGTAGAAACCTAGCTGCAGTGTAAGCCACAGATGTTGACTCTCTTCTGGGTAATTACAATGTGTTACAAAGAAAATCTTGAAACAAAGATCTACAGCTGCTACAATTGAATTTTGAGGTTGTAGAATGTCATCTACAACACAATAAACATTGGTTGGATTTTTAAAATCACCTACATACATGACATAGGGTAAAGTGGGTCTGTACATTTTAGTCAATTTTTCAATCCGACTCACCCTGCAGGTTTCTATGTTAGAAGGACTGAACACATGCATTATGAATCCCTCGCAAACTTCAGACCTTGATGGTTTCCAAGAGTAACTCTTCACCTTTTTTGTGGCAGGAACTGATGTGAGGTAGGGCAGCAATAGCAGGCACTGCGCAGTCCGAACGTCCATGTTAGCGTTGGGTGACAACTCTTCTAGGAAACTGACGAGATCACTGGATACAAGATCTTTCCGAGAGGCCCTCTCTTTCACGGCTTTTGCTAGGGTGATGATCTTCTCCCTGTGATGGAGAAGGCCTTCAATCAAGCACGTTGTTCTTCCAGGATGCAATATGTCAAAGTCCATGTTTATCTAGAACAAAGAACACACGAGATAAATAATCAACTATCATTGATAGTCAAGAGAAAGAAAAAGAGATAAAGAATGAGAAAAGAAAGTGAGATCGAAATAAATAAAAAATGAATAGAAAAATAAAAATAAACGAAAGAAAGAGAGAGAGAGAGAGAGAGAGAGAGAGAGAGAGAGAGAGAGAGAGAGAGAGATAGAGAGAGAGGGATAGAGAGAGAGAGATAGAGAGAGAGAGAAATAGAATTGAAAGTAAAATAAAGTGAGAAAAATAGTACTATCCCACATAACAAGAAAATCACCGATTTTCTTAGTGTGGGTTGTTTAGGGCATGTTACTCGTATGTCAGTAAATAATAATTATCTATTCAGTATTCAAGTTAATATTAAGGACTTATTGTAAAAATGTAATTTCATATAATATCAAAAATCAAAAAAGAAATAACTTACCAACACAGGTCCTCTTTCAGGATCCCGCAGAATACGATATGTGTTGAAGTACTGGATGATTGATTGAAATTTCTCATTGCCCGCCTGCAAACATTGGAGTCTGTCCCTTGATGTCTCCTCCCAACGGAGTTTGATAGTCTCGAAGGAATCACTTGGAGTAGCAGTCTCTAACCATTGCAGATAGTTTTGAACTACGGTGTTTTCTGAAAACAAAACAACACATGTTATTAAAAAAGTCACGTAGCCCCACATCTGAGATATAAAATTATTTTTTTATAATTTTTTTTTAGTTATTTGTACTAATCACTATTTTGATCACAACTACCCAAACTCGCTTTACCAAATATATGCTTAACCTGGTACTCGAACCTCCGACCTCCAGGTTACGAGTCCGTCGCCTTATTGATCAGGCTACTGAGGTCTGTTATAAGTTATCTAATTGTAGTTTAAGTATATACATACCTACGGTAATGAATGTGTCTGTTGCAATGCTTTTGTTCAACTCCGAGTCCTCCTGCTCTTGGTTTTCACGGTTCTGACTTGGCCTTCGCTTCTTGAACTCGATGACACCTTCCTTCTTTCCTTTATTTCTGAGATTTCGCCAGATTTCATACAGCAAGCCGGACGTGGAGCTCCGGTAAGGCTTATCTTTCTTTGAAGAAAATGCTTCAGGTAGATCATTGTCGCTGTCATTGGAACGGTACAATTTGAACCAGATGGTGGAGGTTTCTTGTTCAAAAGGAAACTGTTCTATGATTAGGTCCCGTATTCTCATGAAGTCGATTGTTGAAAGTGTCCGCTGGGGGCAGTGTGAAAATATGTACTTCATGATTGCTTGAGCAACAGCCTGCCGATCATATGACATGAAGGAAGTCATGTTGAGGTATGATTGCTTCTGCGAATTTGATACTCTTGAGAGCGCTCTATGAATCAGTGGTTTGTCAAGTGCCACAAAGATATTAGAGGTGTCGGGCATATTGCTTCCTGTAGTTACATTGCTTGGTGTTCCTTCAGGTGTCAAGGCTGGCGTGAGTCCAGGTGTCAAGACTGGCGTGAGTCCGGACTCTGGTGTCACAACTGGTGTGGTGTGCCCACCCACCGGTGTTGATGTCCAAGACCCCGAAGAACTCCATTGTGAAGAGTCATAATGAGACGATGAAGCAGTTCTCCATGCATCTAATATGACACTACTTGAAGAATGGCCAACGTTGTCTAGAGTTGTGTACGATCCTCCGTCTTGCAGAGATTGGCCATGTGGGAACTGATGTGATGTGCTTGGTTGAAATTGAATCATCGAGGTGTCTTCTTGTAACAATTGGCTTTGTTGTTCACACTGTTTAATCCATTCGTCCCGTTTTTTGCGTAGAATGATGATGTGAGCAACACAGTCAATGAGCAGTTTCATCTCCGCCGGCTCCATGTCCCTCAGAATGTCCGTGGTGATTTGGTTATCTGAAACAGACATGAGTACCAATATATACTAGTGGATCAAACTGATCAGGTATTCAGGTTAGGCATTAAATTTGGCATTAAAAAATGCCCAATATGGGCTTTCAAATTTGGTAGGGGGCCCAAATTTTTCAAAATGAAATAGCCCTTAATACCAGACAAAACATAATATCAAAATTTTATTTTTAAGGAATAAAAACTATACAGCAAAATTCCTTCGGCACGTTCAAAAACTATAGCGAAGGTAATTATTTGAAAAACAGCATTTAATATTTCTCACCTGATTTCATATATTATATTTTGTTTTAAACAAATTAGATCACAGAGAAAAACGTGTTTTGGCAATGAAAACTGACTATCGAAAATTTTGGTCGATTCCATTATTTTCCTTTCTTAAAGGACAAAGAAATTAAAGAGGTAACACTGGAGTCAGATTTAAATGAGAATTTTCCGAGGAAAGAATTGAAATAACTAAAAGGAAAGACTTTGAATAACAGTAAATTGGATATTACGAACAACCGTCGAACACTTGTACTGGCCAACAATGTAAATTTCGATTCGAACCGTCGGAAATTTCAATTTTGTGTTAAAGGAAATAAAGGAAAACTTACTTGCAAATGTTTCCACGTACTGCTGTAGTCCCCAGGCAGTTAGAAGGTCTGATACTGATACACTGTCCATGATGAGTCTTCAAGAATAACCAACTCACACAAGCACTCGACAACAACTAATGAGGAAGAACCAAGGAGCACTTGACTTGATAGCAACTAATGAAGTAATGAGACATTGCACCCAGGTTAAGGTGCTTATATAGGACCTTTGAACATCAAAGGTTGAATCCTCTTCGAGGGTACACTCCACTAAGAAGATTTAGATTACATAATAGGTACAAATTTTGAGCTGAACTAAATATTTTAAGTAACTAAGATACTATGTGAACAATAAGAAACTGGGTACATTTTTTTAGAATAGGTAGGTAAAATTTAAATTAATGTGTAATTTCTGTAAACTTAAGCAAGATTTTAATTTTATCATTAAGCTAATTCATTTTAGACTTTTTAGCAGACAATTCCTCTCCTTCGCCTGCGTCGTCTCCTAAAATTTCGATCACTGACATTACGAACGTACTTAATACAACCTTGCCTTGTCACACTTAAAAAGAAATGATCGAACCGAACACAACTATCTTTATTGGAAACATAAAACCTTAGCATGAAATCATACAAACCGCCCTATTTCTATGCTAAAAATTATGCAGACTTTACATAAGTCTATACGAAGAATGTCAATCATGTTAAATTAGCATGAATCTATAGCTCTTATTTTTATGTTTGTATAGTTTTATACGAACAGCCCTCATTGGCATGAAATGCATGCGTAAAGTAGCATACAATTACTTTATATGCGAAACACGTATGGTTTATGCTAATAGTTTAGCATAGCAGTTATGCTAAGACTGTGAGGTATACGAATTTGGCTTGAAGTTATGTCTTCAATTTTCCTGTATGTATAACTCTATGCAAACATTTTGCGTTGACATAAAAAGCATGCAGAATTAAGTATAAAGTGCCTTTTTGTACGAAAAATGCATGGTTCATGCCACCAAGTTTATGTTAAGCATGAGCCATGTACCAATTTGGCTTGAAGTTATGTCTTCAAATTTCCTGTATGTATAACTTTATGCAAACATTTTGCGTTGACATAAAAAGTATGCGGAAATAGGTGTAAAGTGCCTTTTTGTACGAAAAATGCATGGTTTATGCGACCGAGATTATGTTAAGCACGAGCGGTGTACCAATTTGGCTTGAAGTTATGTCTTCAAATTTCCTGTATGTATAACTTTATGCAAACATTTTGCGTTGACATAAAAAGTATGCGGAAATAAGTATAAAGTGCCTTTTTGTACGAAAAATGCATGGTTCATGCGACCGAGATTATGTTAAGCACGAGCGGTGTACCAATTTGGCTTGAAGTTATGTCTTCAAATATTTCATTTGTATAACTTTATGTGTGTGCATCGATACTGTTATGTTCAGGATCGTAAACACACACACACACACACACACACACACACACACACACACACACACACACACACACATACACACACACACATTACACACACACAGTACACACACACAGTACACACACACAGTACACACACATACATACACACACGCAGTACACACAAACACACACACACACATACATACACACATACACATACATACACACACACACAGTACACACACACATACATACACACACACACAGTACACACACACACAGTACACACAAACACACACACACACACATACATACACAGACACACACACAGTACAAATGAAAAATATTTGGGCAAAAAAGTGGTTTTTTGTGAAATTGGTATGAAAAGTTAAAAGTTTAACAATTGTCTTTAGTAATTCAGGTAATTTTTATAACATTTTACTCTCGAACATTTTGCTCTCAGATCATTCATTTTTGCTGCAGAACTCCCGTAAGTTGAGTTGATCATTTTTCCCCAATTCAGGTGGCCACTAATAATTTGTAGGTATATAGGTGCTCATATAGGTGCTCACTACAGCATTGTAGGATTTTTTCCAGTAAATCCAAATCTAATTATAATCCATCTTTTCTGTAATTGCTGAGGACAAGTCGCTATGGACAATACCTCCATATATAGATTGTCGTTACGAGGCTGAATGGGTCCCGAAAACATCCAAACCCATGTTGACAAATTATTGTCTCCGCCGGGATTCGAGCCCGGGTCTAACGAGTGCAAAGACCACTGAGCCATGTGCTGTGGGAGCTGGTCCCGTCGTATATTAACATCAGGTATATGAATTGTACACACAATACTTTATACTCCACATAGGTGTTTCGAAGTTCAGTTCAAATGCGGTGTTTACTACTTGGGTACAGAACTACCTACTTTGGTACCAAACACGCAGGTAAAAATTACTAGTTGGGTACGGAAGATGTACTACTTGGGTACCAGATAAAAGCAGGTAAAATATTAGTACATAGAAATTAAGTATATAGGTTTTAGATTATTATGACATGTCGTTCATTAATAATTGAATTAGTTCTCTCTGGTCATCCATCTAGTGATTCATAAATGAAAATGAAATTATTGTCTATTGGAAATTGATGCGTAAGTGAATTTTTTGTTAGAGGAATTTTGTAGTTAGGTAGGGTTAGGTAAAGTTAACAAGGTGAGATTGCACGGTAGATCACTGACTTTAGTTTGTCGGGTAGGATGGTTGGGCGAGGGGCTTAGGTTAGGTTGAAATTAGCGCAGGCGGTTAGGCCGGGTCGCTGTGCGACCCGGTCTAACCCTGCGCTAATTTCAACCTAACCTAAGCCCCTCACCCAAGTTATCCTAGCCGGCTAACGAAACACAACATTTAACGAAAACACAACAAAGCTTCAGTGGAAAAGGAATATTTGTAGACCAAGACAGTGAGAAATTTGTAGGTAGGTATAATTTTTATATAATTTTTTATGTACTCTTTATGTAATGAATAAAAAAACGACCCGTTACCCAAGTCGGATATCTTGTGTTTTTTCTTGTACCCAAGTAGAAGGATAAAATAAGGTCTGTACCCAAGTAGTATACAGCCTTCAAATGTTCCAAATGTCATTAAAAAAGGTTCTTTCACTCGTATACCTGCGATCCATGCAAAAACAGAGGATGACCTCTCTCCATTAGTGACCCAATTGATATACGTCGCCGGCTGGTCAATATGAGTGGTGTGGTTATACATAACATAATATAGGTATATATGCTTTAAATTTCCGAAAGCCTCATCACCGTTAAATATACCTTTAACCTTTGCCTCTAAAATCCTTCCATTGTGTATTATTACCTAATATTAATAGATTTCAGAGTCCATTTCTCGAGTCTAGCCCATAGCACTATTTCATTTATTTATATAAGCTACGCAACGCTCAGGTAGGTATAACAGGTAGGTTTAAAGGTATATTAATGTGTTTCCCACGGAATCTGTTTGAGTAATTACAACACAAAAGCTAAGAATAATATAGGTATTAGATAATATTCCCGGAATTACGTTTAAGGATTATTTAACATGGGCGAAACACATTTGAAAATATTATCAAGGTTTCTATATGATTAATTTTTTGTAAAGGTATATCACATTATAATATAATACGTATTGTAGTATCCCCAGCTAAATGTAGAACCCTCGTCAGTAACTTAAACAGTAACCAAACCATCACGGTTGCAAATTATTGCCCCCGTCAGGGTTCGAACCCGGGTACTCATTCATGCGGGAGCTGGACTAGTTTAGCATATAATTCATGCTAAAGTATTTATGCTACCCTAAGAAAACAGTTATTTTATGTTAAGATTTTGTTAGCATGAAATTATACGAACTTCACTATACATGTTCCGCATAAAAAGCTTCTCTTAGCATACATGTGGCACTGTTAGCATACATGAGATGACGTCATTAAAACCTGTTGTATAAAATTAAGCTAATTTTAGTATAAAAAACTTTTATGCTAAAGCCATTTTTATACGAACGGCTCTTTTTGTGTAAATTATGCTAAAATTATGTATAAACGCGAAAAAATTGATTTTTTTTAGCATAAAATATGCTAAATTACTATAGTTTTTATGCGAATGGTTTTTATACAAACTTTTTAAAAAATCCTTTTTCAGCGTGTGTGTTTTGAAGATTGGTTGTATTAAAAAAAAAAGTTAAACCAAATTTTCTTTTTGTATCTGTGCGATTTTTTTTTGAGAACTGAAGTTCCATAATTTTGACGCATATTTCGCACGGTAATCCTACAGTTTCGTATGTTTGAAGATAGTGTTTCTTCATACTTTCTTTTGCTGATGATTGATGAGATTAGAAATGGCCTTAACTTTGTTCGGACGACCATCTATATTATCCGTCCAATTTCCTGTAGTAAGGATAAAGTTATGTCCTGTAGTAAGTATAAAGTTATGTCCTGTAGTTGTGCGGTGCAGTGCAAAGCAAGAACCTCGATCGATGACTAACCGATATGGTCGACTGATCTTTCTTGCGGCCACACAATGGGTTATTTCCTGTATGGCTTTAGCATAGGTATGGTATTAGTCATAGGTAGTATAATAGAATTATTGAAGGTATTTCCTTTCGAAAACAAAAATTATATTTTCGTACAAACCACACCTATCATCCTTTTTTTTTTGATATCTAAACAGATGTATAAAGTAGCCTCTATTAAATAAATAACAATGAAAAATGATACAAAATCTAAGCAAAATATTTTTTTTTACATAAACAAACACAATACTTCCGATTTCCAATATTAGAAATTTATCGGAAGTAGGTAATATAATATTATGAGCTTAAAAATTACATAAATATAAGCTGGAGAAAAAAAAGAAAAAAAAAAAAAAAAAAAAAACTGGAGAATATACATAATATAAAGTCTTCTCATTTGAATTTCTTCTTTAGCCTGTTTATTATTTACAACATTCTATTTTGTTTTGAACAAGAAACACCTAGGCTGAAAGTCTATCGAAACAGTATCTTTTGTTTTTATTAGATTTTAACGTAGTTTTTCAACTGCATGATCATACACGACGGGGGTTTTACCCTCCATTCGCAGGAAACTGGCAAACCTGCTAACTACATTAACCTCCCCCAGTCTGGGTCGGACCGGAATGCCAGCATCACGAAGTCTTCACCTCGCTGGGCGTTGCTTAAGTTCAGTGATCCTACGAGAACATTCAACGCGCCATCGACGCTGCCGTAAACAGTAAACACCATTTAAAAAAATCATCAAAATCCCATAAGGCAGTGCGTCGCGCTCCGGACAACAAATCAGAATATCAGATTTAGCTTTAACCGTTCTAGAGTTATGACATGACAGACGGCGTTCTACGAAACAGGGCTTCTCAATAGGGTTTTATCTTCGTAAGAACAGTAACCGTAAATGAGATATAAAGAGAATCGATGGGAACTGAATACTGTCAGTCAAATGAAGATAGCAATATCGCCTTATTTATGCTGCCCGACTAGGATTATTGAGTCATTATTTGCACATTAAGCCCAAGACGTAGAAATATATGCTCCCCCAAATTGGAGGATAACTTGCCGTGCCCCAGAGTATAAGTATATACCATTATACCGTGCCAAATACCATGCCCCTGAGTAAAAGTATGCAAAGCGAGTTTGATTATTTTTCTTTTAAAAACCATTTCATTTGTACCTTTTAAAATAAAACAGTTCGATTCTCGGTTGGAGCACACTTTTCGCACAGAAAATTCTGTTCCCTCCGAACATGTGAGGCTGGGAATTCCGGCCCTACCCAGGCTGGGTGAGGTTAATGTGGGTAGCTGGTACGATTCCCAGCGAATGGAGAGTAAAACCCCCGTCCTGTCTACCTCAAGTCAGGACGTTAAAACCAAATAGAATCAATTGGACATGAAAGGAGCCGAGACATTGAATCTGGGCGTCCATATAATCCTCTCACCACCGTGACTTAGGTATCAATACTTAGACTTGCCGATGTCCGTGGCTCAGTGGTTAAGAGCATTGGCTGCTGACCCGGAGGTTGCGGGTTCGAATCCCGGCCGGAGCGGAAAATTCTGACCGAGTTTTTCCGTTTCCGGAATGGCATGGATGTAAAGGTAATGTGCCCTGAAGTAATGCGAAAGCGGTTCCGGGGCAGAACTACCTTTAAAAAAAAAGAAGAAAAAAAAAAAGGTATCAATACCTAACTGACGGACACGGAATTATTATTATGTATTACCAGACCAACTCGTGGCGCCTTGACCACCGAGCTAGTGTGATTGACTATATATCAGACAAAAACAACAACAACAACTATATATCAGTAAAAAAAATCGCCCGCCCTACCAAACAGTCGCGGCTGAGAAACATTAGCTCCGATCTGCGGCGTGTTTCTTGGCAGCCGTCCAGCGAGGCAGGTCAATGTCCCGGGCGTTCTCTGCCACCCAGCCCTTCAATACAGGGAGGCCGGAAAATGGTGCTGAAATTTATTGAGGCTGCATTTTCTGCACAATGGAAAAGTTTTATCCTAGTTGGATGAATGGAGAAAAAGAAAGAGAGATGCATGTAACGAATATTCTTCTTCTGTCACTGTACCTTTTTCCAAACCTAGACTAGGGTCGGCGTTGTGTGGGCAATTTTTGTAGATGTTTGAGTTTGACCACATAAAATTGACCACATAAATCTATTTTCTCTCTTTCTTTCCTTCCTTGCTTCCTTTCCTGTCCTTCCTTCCTTTTCTACTTTCCTTTCTTTCTTTCCTGAAAAATAAAACAAGTGATTTATTATTATTCTGAATTCTCAGTAGGGAGCAAATTGTGTAACCTCACACGTGTGAGTTTCCATTGGTAAAGGTCAGAAAGCTCCCTCCGTCCTTATTAAGAACTAAACACCACCATCGATCTGGAGAGACACATGGAGAGAAATTATCTGGAATGTGAGAGAGAGAGAGACAGAGTGCAGAAATATGACGTGTTATCTGGAAAAAGACTGAGAGGAGAAAGGATAGAAGAAAAACACAGACAAGTGTGAAAAAAGAAAGAACAAGAAAGAAAAATAGAGAGAGAAAGAAAGAGATAAAATAGTAAAGAAAGAAAGGAAGGAAGGAAAAAAAAATGAGAGAGAGAGAAAGATAAAAGAAAGAAAGAGTGAAAATTAATAAATAAAAAAGGGTGACAGAAAGAGAGTGGAAGGAAGAGATAGAGAGAGAATAGGAGAGTGCAGAAAGAGAACAAGCATAAATATTAAAAAAGAGAGTTAGGAAGGAGGATAGGGAGAAGTATATACAAGTAGATATGTATACATAATTATATAACTACATTGCTGACGTCACACGGATGACGTAACTTGATACACTTGTTACCAGGGGTCGCGTTGGCTTCTTTATGTGCGACTATGTATAATGTATATATAATATATATATGTCTGATGATGATGATGGCAATAATATTGTTCGCAATCATCACGAAAAAAAATACGATCTTAGATAACGTCTAGGTAATAGAAAGTAATAAAAAGGGCTGTGAAACACTCATATTGAGAGAAAAAAAATCCTTGTATTATTTTTGCTGTGAAAAAATTCATTGCATTAAACCCTATCTCCCGAAAAGTACAAGAGTACTTAAGAGGAGGTAGATGATGTGATATAGTATGAAAATATGAATAAAAACAATTATTATTATTATTATTATTGTTTGTAAATAAATTCTCATTTTCTTTCCTCCACCCTTTCAGTTCCAACTCGGAGAAGATGCATCTGCTCGAGGAGGAAGAAGAGGAGGGGGGAGGAGGAGTCGCGGCCACCAAGACCGAAGGGGACAGCGCATCACTGGTGACGTCACGCGTGGGCGGAGTCACTAGTTGTATGACGTCATCGCTGTTGAGAAGCAAGAAGGGAGGGGGCGTGACGAACGGGGACCTGCCCGAGACTCCGCCCAGCGACATGGACGAGGAGGAGAAGGAGGAGGAGCTTGCAGGTGAGAGGGAGGAGCTTGCAGGTGAGAGGGAGGAGCTTGCAGGTGAGAGGGAGGAGCTTGCAGGTGAGAGGGGAGGAGACAATATTTAAGGGCCGCAAACCATGAAACAGGATGTTAAGTGGTAGCAAAAATAAGGGAAGTTTGTCTCTAATCTGAGATATGGTGCACTGTCATTGGGGTAATATCTTGAGGATTCATTTTCATTTCATATAGCCAAATCTTCTTATAGGTTAGGGTTGCCCATACACCTCAGCCGCATTGGGCCATTTGTGTGCGGAAGAGTTAGCTTCGTTATCTAATAAGTTTAAGCATCTCAGAAAGTTCGAGAAGACTTTTAATTAGATTATGTTGAATAAGTACTTCTCTTGGGTTCAGGGTCCCAATTTCTTCATCTCTCTTCTAGAGGGTTGGTTGTGATCTTATTTAATAATTTGTCTTAAAGGGCGAAAATTATAAGGCAAAATAGAGTTCATAAAGTTTTGGGTGAAAGAGATTGCCAAAGGCAATAACGCCGCCCTTTAGATAGGACATATGTTATGTATATGTTTATTTATTTTTTCTTTGTTTTTTTCTTCTCTTATATTGTATATTAATTTGTAATTATTTGTGTTCTATATTTTATACATAATATTTTTTTGTAAGTAAATCTAAATTGTAATTTCTGTACGCAGATACCATCCCCATGTCCAACGGGAACTCACCCACGGATCCCCTCCAGCAGGAAGCGGAGGAGGGGACGAGAAATGGGGACACCTCCACTGTGGATGAGATAGTGGAGGTGAAGGAGGCTGTGGAGGTGAAGGAAGCGGTGGAAAAGGAGGTGACTGGAGGCGAAGAGGGACAGGACAGCAAGAGTGGAGAGAGTGGTGCGTCCAGTGATAAGAAAGATGATGTAAGTATCAAGAGGTTGAGAGTATGATCAACAGAAGTTGTTGTTGTTGTTGTAGCCAGCTTGGCTACAGCTGGAGGGGTGAGTGATGGTCTCCAGCCAACTTTATTTCAAAGTTGGCTCGTCCTAAACCCCATATTTCTATGTACGATCAACCATCATGAGGATTTGGACTTTTCTTTATAAGCCATTAAACCCTTAGGAAACTGCAAGCTAGCCTGGCTTGTAAGGGTTGGCTAGTCTGTTCTCAGTTCATAGTCACCTAACGAGACACGTAGACTGTATGTATAATTGTATACCCATAAATTCAACTGTTGATATAATGGAATTAGCTGTCCTAATATATTATCCTTTTTTCCCAGCTCCCAACGACAGAGAACTGTGAATCGAATTCGACACCTGAAGCTGAAGGGAAGGTAGAAAAGATCGCCGCCGAATCCTCATCTGTCAAAGACATAGACAAAAACCAAAAAGATGAAACGAAACCTGCCCGTAAAAGTTCTACGGACCAACGCCAAAGCAATACAAAAGAGATCAAAGAGAAATCAAAAGCTACAGAAAAATCTAAAACTGTAGAGGACGAACCAGTTGCCAAAGTCAAAGACGCAAAAGATAAAGTGACGACAGAAAAAACTAAAGACGCGGACACGAATAAAGATGTCATCATCAAAAGCAATCCAGCCGAGAAAGACACAAGTGAAGATGCCACAGAAGAAAGTAGCAAAGAATTAAGCGACGGAAAAAACGAAAACCCGAGCGAGGAAGACGCTGATATAGAACAGCAAAAACTGGAAAAAACTGCTGAAGACACTCCCGCCAAAGTCGCCAGTCCAGATACTCGCAAAGTCACCGAAGAGACCCCCAAAGTCGACCCTGAAGTAGATGAAGACTCCTCGCAAGACCCGCTCGAGAATTCGCTGGATCCGAAGGACGGCATTCTCACCATCGGGGGGAAAGTGGTCGAACTCGCGCCCCCTCCTGAACCCGTCGCCCCCCGCGAATTCAACGACTTCATGCTCGCCAACAACATGGAGATTACCATCTGCAAGACCCCGGTTGGGGGCGGGGCCGAGATTGGGCACGCGCGACGCAGTAGCTCCAGCAGCGGTCGAAGCGGGCGACGCTCCCTCTCGCCTTCGAGCGATCACAGATCTGTGGAGGCCTCCTTGTCCACTGCCAAGACTTCGGCGGGTGAGAGGACGTCTTCGCCGGCTCTGAGCGTTGACGGCAGTCGGACGTCCGTTTCGGAGGCAGAACTTATGTTGGCCAGTGTGTCGGACGGAGAAATCACCATCACGAAAAGCAGTGGAGGGAGTCTTGACGGAAAAAGCCTCGACGGAAGACGAAGTGTCGACGGAAAGACGACTGTTGACGGACGGAGTGTCGATGGGAAGAGTGTTGACGGAAGACCCGGCGGTGAGAGTGGCGGGAAGAGTGAGCTGCGCATGATGCGACGCGCAGATCTGAAGAGAAGTCTGTCGTCCGAGGTGTGGAGGGGAGAGGAGAGTGGAGGGGGAAGCGGAGGGGAGGAGGTGGAGAGCAAGCGGGCGCATATGAGTAAGAGTGAAGAGGAGACGGCGGAGAGTAAGCGGGTGCCTGTGAGTAAGAGTGAAGAGGAGATGGAGAGCAAGCGGACCCAGAGTAGGAATGAAGAGGAGATGGTGACGGAGGAGTACGAGCCTGATTTGACGGAACCCCTGGAAGGTAAGAATTTTTTTTCACAGCACACTTTACCTTACTAGAATAGAATATAAAGTTAATTGTATTTATCAGTGAAGATTTAACAATGGTTTACCTTACTCTATAAAATCTTACACCACTAGGAACGGTCCCTAATATGCAAGAACTAGTTCTCCGCTGAAAGGCGAAAGAATTACTTTGGAGCGTAAAACTATTCTGAAATTATTGCAAAAACTAAACTTTGAACCGACCTAAGTAGTCTAGCTGGGGGACTATAAACAGGGAGTAGACCAGCATTGGCTTGATTCTGGGGGCCTATGTTAATTATTAGTCTCCTTGTAAAGGCACTGGTAGAAGTGCTGATTCCTCCACTGTCTGGCTACCATCGTTCACGATGATGCAACCCTATGATGATGAAGTAGCTTGATCGATAATCTGTCGGACTTGTGATCTGGAGGTCGGAGGTTCGAGTTCCAAGCTGGATAAAAAATTATTGTGAGCTTGAGTAATTTGTGCTGCCATGTGATTAACACCAATATGCGTATTTAAAAATAAAACTAAATTGTTTGTTCTCTTTGTTGTTGAATATATGATGTATTTGTATTACACTTGAGGCTGAGACTTAGTTTAACTCTTTATTATTATTATTATTATTAAATTCTTTAGTATAGATATAAACATATGTTACAATATATCAGTACTAAGAATTAATACAAAAATTAAAAAATGGAAACAATATATATAAACAATAAAAAGGGTCCTAACTAAAGCGCGGGGTCATTGCTTGTGGCAATCTCTTTTACTTAAAAAAAAGTTAGTTTTATGTTAAACTCACTTTTTTTCCGAAGATAAAGAGTTTTTTTTTTTTTTCACCCCAGGCGACGAGGATGAACGCGAGCGTCTCGTGCGAGACTTCGTGGCGGCGGCCACGTCCAGCCTGGGCGAGAGTCTCGCCAAGCTCAAGCGAGAGATCCACGTCCTGAGCGAGCTGGCTCAGGCGAAGGAGCTCGAGTGGAACTCGATCCTGCGTCTGCGCAAACTCAAGGAGGAAATGTGGGAGCGGCTCAGTCGCAAGGTCCGCGTCGACTCACTCTTCTCCAACAAGGTAATAATAATAATAATAACTCTTTACTGACAAAGGGCTGGGTGGAAGAGATAGCCACAGGCAATAACACCGCCCTTTAGGTAGGACATTATTGTTATTTTCTTTTCTTTTTTACTTATTTATTTTGTCATTTGTTTGTTTGCTTTTTTCTTTCTTTTCTTAATTTTATACTGTTGCCTGTTTGTCCTCCTAATAAAGCTTGAAAAAAGAAAAAGAATAATATTGACAAAGGGCGTGATTATTGCCTGAGGCAATCTCTGCCATCAAACCCATACGGTTACCACTTATTTGATATCGAGAAGTAAAGTGTTAAGGTAATTGATACGATTCATTCTTCTCTAACAAGGTATTCGACTCACTTTTCTTCAACAAGGTAATTGACTCAACTCACTTTTATCTGGCAAGGTAATTTAGAAAAAATGTGAGAACGACTCAGTCGACTCACTCTTCTCCAACAAGGTAATTTCTTATCCTATTAGGAATGGGAACGGGACCAAAAGCCACTGGTGACTCAAAGGTAACAGTTAGCTAAAAATCAATGTCCAATTCGTAATCAGCACCTCAAAATCATTGGATTTGATATGTCACAACCCCCATCTACGATAAATACTATAAAAATAATATTGCATTGGGCGTTAGTACTTTGAAACTTTTATCTGATAAGAGTGATAAAAAAAACAAAAACGCTTGCATTTTCATTTTCATCTTTACTATTCAATCCAAATTTTGTATTGTGCGCATGACACATACTTTTTCTCTTCTCTCTTTTTATAATTTAATATTTCGTTATTGTGCGCATGACACATACTTTTTCTCTTCTCTCTTTTTATAATTTAATATTTCGTTACATAATTTCGTTACATAATTTCGTCACATAATTTCGTTACATAATTTTGGTTATGTGCCAGAGCAAAGACATGAAAATGTCAAAAGTTGGTCTAATTGGGACCCTTGGAAATACCGGTAAATTGGAACCGGGTTCCAAAAAGTTTGAAATATCAAAAAATTGATCAAGAATAAAGCCCTATTTTTTTTTATTTTTTTTTTTATTTTTTTATAAGACAGTGTTGATCTCTAATTTTGTTTGTATACCTATTTAATTAACACCTCATTATTGTGCTTGTTTCACAGAGGCGCCCCTCCACTTCGGTCTCCCCCTCTCTCCCCTCCAAATGTTCAAAGCCCTCCCCCTCCACCTCCCCCTCCGTCACTCTACCCCCCACCTCGCCCTCGCTCAAGAATCAGAGGTAAGCAATATAGTAGCGCACGATTAGCTCAGCGGTAAGACACTCGCTTGTCATGCGGAAAGTCCCGGGTTCGAATCCCAGAGCCGACAAAATATTTCCATTAAAAAAATTGGTTACAGTTTTTTGTAAAGGATATCTTTACGGCGTGAACTACAGCCTTATGGCCTTGTTAAAGCGCCGTTAAATCAGAAAAAAAGGAATATCTTCCGATGCGCTCGTGTTGACTCAGCACCTAAATAGGAAGTACTGTGTCACTTCTCGCCCATCTGAGGGGAGGCATACTACGGGATGAGCAGGCTACAACACAGACCATCAGCGTCTTCAGTAGCTCCTGTTTCATAGCTACGAAATGAAAAAAAGACCGTGAAACATTACCTTCTTTTTGTTTTAATAAAAATAAATAAAACATATTAAGTTTTATTTACAATAAAGTACATAGAATATTTACATACTGCCTACTATTAGGTAAATTTATTTGTTCTCATTACCCTATTAGGTGAATTTATTGTTCTCATAATTGTCTTTCTGATAAAATTGAATCTATATTTTCACATAATACCTAATATTATGTTAAGAAAGAAGAAAAATATTATTTCCCGTCACATTTATCAAATTGATTACAATTTGATAAATGTGACGGGAGTTTGTAACTATTTCTGCCCAGGTTAATCCTACCCAAACCCACGGCACAGCTAGCCCAGCCCACGCCATCCTTGTACCCAGCTTTAACACAGAGATAATTTTTACCGACTATTTCCTCCTTAGGTTAATCCTACCCAAACCCACGGCACAGCTAGCCCAGCCCACGCCATCCCCTGTACCCAGCCCCAACACGGAGATAATTCTGGCCGAAGGAAGACAGGGCAAGATCAAGGATGTGCAGGCCATCATCAATGACTACCGATCCAAGACTGCCACTGAGGCGGCTTCCCATTCGATTCCCGTGAGTGGAACAGAATAGAATTGAATTGAATCAGGTCGAATTGAGTAGAATGGAATAGAGTTCAATTCAATTCAATTCAAAATGTGTTTTATTTGTTTAATAAATATTTTACAAATATACACAGGTGGAGGTGAATCAGGTCGAATTGAGTAGAATGGAATAGAGTTCAATTCAATTCAATTCAAAATGTGTTTTATTTGTTTAATAAATATTTTACAAATATACACAGGTGGAGGTCAGCTGACAAAACATTTTTAAAAATTATGATACATTTTAATACTCATAAGAAGTTAGCAACATTAATATGTACTTAGGTACTCTTCTGAAAAAGTTAAACAGGGTTTATTGTGGTAAAGGCGGCACTCTGTGAATCCAGAGATACGCAGCCGGAACATGACAAGTTATCCTCCCATTTGGGATTTTTACCACATAATAATATGTCTTGTCCATACTGCTGGAATAATGGGACTTTAATAGTCTTAATCGGGCAGTATAAATAAGGCGATATTATTATTATTATTATTATTATTATTGTGGTTACTTATTATACATTCATGGTGGGGCTTGAACCCACCATCATAAAATTTTATATGTATTTAAGATCATGCTGGGAATCGAACCCTTTATCATCGGGACACCTTCATTGAGTAGAATGGAAAAGAGTTGATATTATCAAAGACCTCGGCCGAGGTGTGAAGAACGCCTAGTGGAATAGAACAGAATTGATAGAATAGAGAATCATTGGAATATAATAGAATATAATAGAAAAGGACAGACTAGCCAACCCTTACAAGCCAGGCTAGCTTGCAGTTTCCTAAGTCTTATAAAGAAAAGTCCATGTCCTCATGATGGTTGATCACACATAGAAATATGTGGTTCAGGACGAGCCAACTTTGAAATCAGAAGAACTGACATCCATATTCTATCTGTAAATTTTAATAAAATATACTTCTTTCATCTTAAGTATAGGATGTGAACTTTGAAATAATGTTGGCTGGAGACCATCACTCACCCCTCCAGCTGTAGCCAAGCTGGCTACAACAACTTAATGAGTTGGAGTAATTGTGATGTCACAATAGTACTTACTTAGTGTTTTCTACAGTGGACCGCGTGTACACTATGCTGTACATGTACACCTCACCCTCTCACTTTCAGAAACCGATTATCTTTAAAGTGTACACGCTACTGTGTACTTCTTATGGGGATTCGATTGTCGTGGTCCGTGGAAGTTTTCTGGTTATTTTGGACCAGAAAAATATCTATCTGGTGACTTTTTATGGCTGCTTGAGTCTACCTACCTCTTTTTTCACACAAAATAAGAAGAGAAGGTTGGTCCACTGAACCATATTACCAAAAAAAACCTTGGCGCTGAATGTGTTAAATATTTCTTAAAAATTAAAATAAAATTGGGAACTTTCAATTTTGATCAACACAAATATGATAACTTTGATTATATGGTCCCGGATAACTTTCATTGTCTGTCTTGGTAGCTCAGTGGTAAAGGCGGCACTCTGTGAATCCAGAAGTTCCAGAGGCCGTGGGTTCGAAACCCAGCCGGGACATGACAAGTTATCCTCTCATTTGGGATTTTTACCACATGTATAATAATATGTCTTGGGCTTACTGCTGGAATAATGGGACTTTAATAGTCCTTATCGAACAGTATAAAAAAGGCGATATTATTATTGTTCCCCCCCAGTCGTCCAAAGTGCGCAGTCGCCGATCCTCGCTCAACACAGGGGCGACCAGTGGGCAGGCGGGGGGCGGCCACCCGGCAGCGGCGGCCCGCCCGTACGCCGGTAACCCGTCGCTACTCTCCATGGCCAATCTGGCTCTGGGCTCCGGCGGCGGGCAGGTCAGGAGTGGCGGGGGCGGCGGTGGTGGGAGTCAGCAGAACCTTGTGCAGCAGATGCAGCAGCAGCAACTAGATGTGCAGCTCAACTATCTGGGAAACGTACAAGGTGAGACTGACTTTTTTTTTGTGTCTGGACCCAACAAAGTTACAGTCGAACTCAGATATAATTTGCAATATCAGCGCAATTCTCCAATACATCGTATTTCAAGGTTGGGAAACGCTGCACAAAGAACAACGGACATCGATTGTTTTCTTTGACACACCAACAAAAATTAAATCTCAATTATTGCATTTTATAGACAAAATTAATCTACGACATATTTAACTTTAAGGATTATTAATTTTAAGGATTAATAGCTTTAAGAAAAATAGGAAGGATCGTAATATGTATATTGTTCAATTTTACTTCCAATAAATTTCTTATGTTATAAATCTGAAGTTTTTGGATGTGTTTTCATTTGGATATGAATTCGGTTTTTTTTTTCTTCCTCGTATTATAACAATCAATCAACTGTTTCTTTCACTTTCCCCCCTCAGTTCAAAGGCACCCTCAGATGAAGGGCCAGTCCATGCCTCTGCCGCCCGTGGCCCAATCTCAGTTCCCCGAGGTCACCCTCCATCCTGTGCTCCCCTCGCCCACACAACAGCAGAACTCTCTCCTGCACGGGATACTCACCAAGACCAACGGGGGTGAGTGAAATAATAATATCGCCTTATTTATACTGCCCGATTAGGACTATTAAGTCCTATGATTCCAGCAGTAAGCCCAAGACGTATTATTATGTGGTCGATAATAATAATTATTATATAATTATTTCGCAAACTATTTTGCTTTTTTTAATTTTTCTCTATTACAGTCTTCTTTTCCTCCATGAATTTCATCTTTTGGTTCTTCGCAATGTATTTCGTCTCTTAGATAATTTAAACTCAGCCTCTTTTAACAATCATATACTTGAAATTTTGATGTTGAAAATTTAGAAATTCGAGCGCAGGACTTGCAACCATACCGGCGCGTGCCTGGCTCGTACAATGATAATAAAAACTGACTGTGAATTCAGATTATCCAGATGTCGTGGGTTCGAAACTCAGCCGGGTCATGATAAGTTATCATCCCATATGGGTTTTTTACTTTCCTTATCCTATAATAAGGAAAGTATTGTATTCGTCGAAAATTTGACCTACCCAGTTTTTCACATTTCTGGACGAATCATAGCCTCAGGATACCAAAAAAGTTGTTTTTAGCCATTGGTCCGTGCGTCTGTCTGTCTGTCTGTGAACAGGATATCTCAAGAACGGTAAGAGCTAGAGACTTGAAATTTGGTATGCAAATCAATTTTATACACCAGACGAACCACGAAACTTTTGGTTGAAATCGGCCGCAAAATGCGGCCGCAGGGCCGCAAATATTAGTCGCAAGCGCCGCTTCTATGAATTGGTTAATGATACAAAAAAAGTTACAGAACAACATTTTCTTAGATTAAAAAAATAATAGGGGTCTTATCTTATCATTTTTTTGATATCTTGAACTTTTTGGACCTCGGCCTCAATTTACTGGTATTTTGGGGGGACCCGCTGAGACTAACTTTTTTATTATTCATCCTAGATGGGGATTGTGACATATCAAATCCAATGATTTTGAGGTGCTGATTACGAATTTGGCTTTGATTTTTAGCTGACTGTTACCTTTGAGTCACCAGTGGCTTTTGGTCCTGTTCCCATTCCTAATATGATAAGGAAAGTCGTGTGATGTTTACACCAGATTTTTACCACATAATAATATGTCTTGGGCTTACTGCTGGAATAATGGGACTTTAATAGTCTTAATCGGGCAGTATAAAAAAGGCGATATTATTATTAATTTTTTAGTAGACATTTTTTAGTCAGTATTGTTATTATTTTTATTTATCTCTGTATTTAAGTAATTATTAATTTGTTTTGTATATTATTATGCCAATTATTGTAACAAATTTTCTAAAAATTTAATACAAATATACATAAATTCTAAAAAAATAAAAACTGACTCATACTCTTGCTCCCCCAGGCAAACACTCCCAGCAGCAGCAGCAATCTAGTCACCCCTCCGGCCCCCTGCCTCCCCACCTCACCCACTCCCGCTCCCCCTCCTTCTCCCCCACCCTGGCTCGCCTCCTCACCCTGCCTGAGCGGGCACGGGCCTCTCAGCAGTCGGGAGGCGGCGGCCAGGCGGCCAATTTTTCGGCCTCCCAAAACCTCTCGGCCATGCTGCGCGCGCAGAAGATACGTGGGGCCGCTGTGTCCACCGGGCCGCCTTGCTCCAACGATATTGTGGCCAGCTTGAAGGTGAGTGACGCGTTCTTTTAGTTATGCAATGTAGGGGCGAGATAGCGGTTTTAGCTACACTCGTGCTGAAAATAGTAGGCCGTACAATTAAACAAGGTATATTCTATTCTATTCCGTCTTATGAAATGAAGGGGCAAGATAACGGTTTTTGCTACACTTGCGCTGAAAACAGTAGGCCGTATAAGTCAACAAGGTATTCTTTATTCTGGCCTATAAAGCGAAAGTAGACCAGCAGTCTGGCTGGGGGACTATAAACAGGGAGTAGACCAGCATTGGCTCGGTTCTGGGGGCTCTTGTCAATTATTGGCCTCCTTGTAAAAACAGTGTTAGAAGTGCTGAGTCATTCCCCCACTGTCTGGCTACCATCTTTCACGTGTGAACTCTCACTGCCAAAAGAAATGTTTAAGATGAAATGCTTAGACTACCTACAACAAGAAAATTAGAGATATTTTGTCACTCATATGGTAGAATATATGCATTAGATACCCTTTATATTTTGATAACTTGTAAAACTATTTAAAAGTATAATAGCGAACATTAGTATTCTTGTTTTCAATTGTAAATTTTGTAAACAATGTTATGTTCTTTAAAAAAAAAAAAAAAAATGACGCATTGACGCCACCTTATGATGATGATTCTATTCTATTCCGTCAGCAAAAGATCGTGCCTCAGCAGACGCGTCAGCATCAACAACAGCAACTGCTGCACCACTCTCAGCTCGAGTCAGAGATCACCATCACCCCTGTGAACTGTGGCCAAGTCAGCAGGAAGGAGGATAACCTGGTGAATCTGGTGAGGATGTATTTAAAATAATAATAAAGAAAGTTTATTTTTTTTTAATTTTAAATTAATTAAATTAATAAAAAAAAATATTTAAAATTATTTAATTTAAAAAAAATTAAATTAAATTAAAAAAATAAATTTTATTAAAGTTATCATATTTGTGTTATTCACTTTCGTGATAACAAGTCTGGCTGGGGGACTATAAACAGGGAGTAGACCAGCAGTCTGGCTGAGGGACTATAAACAGGGCGGAGACCAGCAGTCTGGCTGGGGGACTTTAAACAGGGAGTAGAGCAGCAGTCTGGCTGGGGCACTATAAACAGATAAACAGGGAGGATACCAGCAGTCTGGCTGAGGGAGTAGACCAGCAGTCTGGCTGGGGGACTATAAACAGGGAGTAGACCAGTAGTCTGGCTGGGGGACTATAAATAGGGAGTAGATCAGCAGTATGGCTAGGGGACTATAAACAGGGAGTAGACCAGCAGTCTGGTTGGGGGACTATAAACGGGGAGTAGACCAGTAGTCTGGCTGGGGGACTATAAACAGAGAGTACACCAGCAGTCTGGCTGGGGTACTAAAGTTTTTTAAAAAAGTTTAAAAAGTTATCATATTTGTGTTAATCACTTTCGTGATATCACAACTACTCAAACTCGCATTACTAAATTTACGCTGAAACCGGGACTTGAACCACCGACCTCCAGGTTACAAGTCCGTCGCCTTATCGATCAAGCTACTGAGGTCGGTACTATAAACAGGGAGTAGACCAGTAGTCTGGCTGGGGGACTAAATAGGGAGTAGACTAGCATTGGCTTGGTTCTGGGAACCTTTGGCTATTATTAGCCTCCTTGTAAAGGCAGTTTTAGAAGTGCTGAGTCATTCCTCCACTGTCTGGCTACCATCGTTCAAGATGATGTCACCCTATGATGATGACATCACAACTACTCAAACTCGCTATACTAAATATTTGCTCAACTTGGAACTTGGACCATCGAGTATTGGTAGTTTAGGTGGTGTTGCTGACTGACTAGGACTAATGAGTTCCACTTTTAAGCAGTAAGCCCAAGATGTATCATTGTAAGGTCAAAATCGCAAATGGGAGGATAACTTCTCATATCCCGTTTTGAAAAGACAAAGTAAAAAAAAAGTTTTTTTTTTTTTAATGAACAAAAAAAAATTTATTACAAGTAAAACACTTCATCCATATTGATACTCGATGGCAAAGAGCCCAATATGTTCGCTGCATTACCCCTCTGTATGGCGAGGAAAGAAAGAAGATAAATCCCTTGTTATTATTATAGTATGCTTTATTTGGAGGACAGAGTACAAAGTTAATAGTATAAAATTAAGAAACAAATGACAAAATAAATAAGTAAAAAGAAATAACACGAATGTCCTACCTAAAGGGCGGGGTTATTGTCTGTGGCAATCTCTTCCACCCAACCCTTTCCAAAACGCTGCACTGCCAAGAATCCCTCCTACCAATCAATCAATCAAACCGGTTTCGTTCCGTCGTAACGGGTCGATGGACGAAGCCTCACCACCATAGTCTATTATTATATTTCTGATCTCTCTCAATAAAAATACTTCTACAGTAAACCCTCTCTTTTCTACATATATCTGATTTCAGAGTGTCTTTGTAACGTTGTCTGGGTCTTCCTCTTGGTCTTTTTCCTTGCACTTTCTTTTCATACATTATTCTAATCCCTCCTAATGCAACATTCTTCTCTCTCGCGTGTTTCTCAGGATGACGAGGATGAAAACGATCGGCTGGTGATCGACGAGACTCGAACCATAGGCAATAACCCCGCCCTTTAGTGAGGATATATGTTATTATATATTTTTCCCAACCCTTTCCAAAACGCTGCACTGCCAAGAATCCCTCCTAATGCAACATTTTTCCCTCTCGCACTGACCTCAGTAGCTTGATCGATAAGGCAGCGGACTTGTAACCTGGAGGTCGGTGGTTCAAGTCCCGGTATCAGCGTAGATTTAGTAAAAAGCGAGTTTGAGTATTTGTGATATCACGAAAGTGATTAACACAAATATGATAACTTTTTAAAAACTTTTTTCTTCCCTCTCTCGCGTGTTTCTCAGGATGACGAGGATGAAAACGATCGCCTGGTGATCGACGAGACTCGAACTGGCGACTCTTCGGCTGGGGGGAACCCGGCGGCGGTGTCCAGTGGCGGGGGGGCGGCGGGCGGCCTCTCCAATGGGGGCGACGCCATCCCCGAGTGTCAGGGGTGCCACCGGAGTAGTGCGCAGTTTGTGTGCGCAGGCTGCGGGAACCAGTGGTACTGTAGCCGCGAATGTCAGGTGAGCGCGTTTTTTATTTATTATTTATTTAATACATGACAAGTAAATGGTTCAAATATATATAACAATGACAGTTTACATAATTCATAATATTTTTAATTGAACTTATGCTAGTTTCTTTTGGCTGTCGTCATCTCACGCTAAGGGCCACAACACCTATGAAGTATGGTCCTTGGGATGCACTCAGATTGGTTGATTTAAACGCTATAACCAATCAGAGTGCGTTGTGTGACAGTTAAAACGGAGATTCGGGGATTTGGAGAGTGGAGAGTGTTTCTGGAATGGGCTGCTGGTCACAAAAAGTCCAATTAGGACGCAGTGTTAATTTTATGGAATTTCTATTGAAACCCTACAACAGGGTTAGATAATAATAATGTATTGTTTATATCCGATTCGTGTAAGATGTACGGGATTCATTATGTTAGAACAGAATCTTGATCATTTGTGGTGATTTTAATAATAAAAAATATCTCTTTAACATTTTTTCCCATTTAAAAAGTTCTCGAGCTAATGTTTGGATTTTTTTTCTTCATCAGGTGGCAGCCTGGGAAGACCACTCCGACGTTTGTTCTGGCTAAACAGTTTGGACTATCTGCCGGTACCGAACCAGCGATCTCCTGATTGAGAGGACCTTGCCTGCACCGCAACGTTCTATCTTATCGATACTCTCTTCCATATATCTGTTTAAAAAAAAATTGTACTATATTTTCGTTATGTCAAGTAAAACCTTTACTTAATCGTTTGATCTTTTGACAGGAAAATATCCATGTTTTTCTGTTGATTTTTTTTTACTATATCTATTTGTTATGTCAAGTAAAATCTTTACTTAAGCATTTGATATTTTTTGACAGAAAAATGTCCATGTTTTTCTGTTGAAAAAAATTGTACTATATGTATTTGTTATGTCAAGTAAAATCTTTAACAAACATTTGATATTTTTTGACAGAAAAATGTCTATGTTTTTCTATTGAAAAAAAAATGTACCATATGTATTTGTTATGTCAAGTAAAATCTTTACTTAAGCATTTCATATTTATGGACTGCAAAATGTCCGTTTTTCAAATCTGTGTCTTGTCATGTACAATTAAAATTCATTTCTTGAACTTTTGATAGCATAATGAAAAATATATGCTGTCAATAGTTTTAAACCTGTTTGGTCAAGTAGAACAATTATTTTGAAACTATTGACGGCATATATTTTCCTTTATTTTCAAAGCAATTTACGTTTGTAAAAAAAAAATCTTGACGTTTTTTTATAACATACTATCCTTTGTCTATGAGTATAGTAAAATAGCTATTTGAGCTATTTATTTATTAATTGGTGATAGTATGAGTTCTATCAACAAAATGGCAAAACGGTCATTTTTTAAGTACGAGTATTAGATGTCATGTACAAATGGTACTTACATTTAATAGTTTGGTGTAACGATACGTTTTATTTAATATTTGATATTCAGTCAAACCTGGCTATGTGAAACACCTGGATATGTGGTAAAACTGGATATTGGGAATACCTGAAATTTGGAATACCTGGATATTTGGAATACCTGGATTTGTGGAATACCTTGATATGTGGAATAAAAGTGAAATAAAGTCAGTCCCCACACCCAGGTTCAAATGTAGAAATTGGGTTTTTATATCAAATATAACTTTGATAACTGTAACATTTTTATTTATTTAAATAATAAAAACGATTATTTTTATTGTTTGGTAAACACTAACTAAAACTTCGACAGAAATTGTCGATAGCCATCCAGAGAGGCAATGCGGCCAGCATTCTGGGCAGTCTGCCACAGAATGGTGGACTGGAATAAATATTTCTTTTGTAATGTTGATTTTGAAATAATGTTTCTAAATTAATTTACCAAGTTGCTGAATTCTTAGGGGGGAATTCATAGACGTTTTTATAACACCTCTGTGGCGTTAAGTCTCGGATTGCGTACTGTCTTAAGGGCGAAATTAATAGACAACATCAATAACTTAAGTCATTGCGAAGGGTCGGTTTTCCCTATCTTACACAATACGCAATCCGTGATTTAGCGCCACAGAGGTATTACAACAACGTCTATTAATTCCGCCCTAAGATAGGGAAAACCGACGCTAAGCAATGATAAGTTATCAATTTGATATATTAATTTCGCCCTTAATGCCCTCTAACAGAAGTACTTCACCTCTGATCTGTACAAATTTCTTGTAAAATAAAAAAAAATTGTAAATATTATCGTGGATATCATGGGTGCCAAAACATGATCTCAGTGTTGTGCCTTGTGGTACACCAGTCTAACTCGGTGGTCTTGAGTTCGATTTTCGTCTAAGGAAAGCATCTGCCGTGCGTTTTTTTTAGTAATTTTCCTATGGTATTTACTGACGTTGAATATAACTTTCTAACCATAGTTTCTATTACTTGGGCCCGAGTTATAAAACAGGATTAACTAATCCTACACTATCCCTTAACACGCCCTCTGGTGGGAATTTCAACTACACAGGTGATAGTGGCTTGGATTAACAAATCCTAGATATTTAATCCTGATTAATAATTCGGCCCTTACTGTTTATTATTACTACTATCCATTTGAATTGACGCAGAACATAGGAATTTCTTTTAGAGAAGACCACCCGATATATATAATGTAAATGTAAAATCCATGATTTCAGAAGAATTGACATTGATTTTTTTTGTTTTTTTTTCTGACCCCTTTACGTCCTTACAATTTTCTGGACTCCCTCCATGATTTTAGTATTGCCTCAGTATAAAAACCATTTTCCTATAAGTTTATAGACAAACCAGTTAAATATGAGTATTGGAGTATCTATCTACCCAAAGAACACAACTATATCAGTATTAAAGAGTGCAATATTTTGAAACTTTGGCGAAGCAAAATGTTCTGTATAAATAACAATCGTGTCTAATTTTAACTAGGAAATTTGGAATAAATAATAGAACATTGACAAAAAATTTTGACAAAATTTGACAAAATGCTTATTATTATTTACCGTGGTCATAGTTGGCCAAATTCGAAACTAAAAAAAAAAAAAAAAAAAATAGAACATACTGCTGTTATAGTAATAAATAATAAATGCCCACAGAACGGGCGTATATTTACTAGCCTAGCTCTATTTACAAACAGAAAACAAATGACATCAAAAGTTGAAAGTGATTGAAAAATCCTTAAAAATCTATTCAATGTGAAATAAGCATTAAATCACCGATTAGATACGGGGGATGACTTGATTAGTAACAATGCTAAGCATATTAATTTTGTTCCTTAAAAAATCGACACCTACGGACGGGTTCTCTCTGAAGGTCTCAAGAAAAAGGTAGAAGAAAAAGCAATTGCTCTGACCTTTTCTTTTAATCGTCTGTCCCGGTGTCTCAGTAATAAAGGCTGCACTCCGTGAATCCAGAGATTCGAAAGGTCGTGGGTTCGAAACCCAGCCGGGACATGACAAGTTATCCTCCCATTTGGGATTTTTACCACATATTTTATATTTTGTAAAAAATGTGTTATATCGTATAAAACAAATATATTGGTACTGACGATCTTGGAAGCAAACTACATATTAATTTATTATTACAGAAATGATAAAAAGAGAGATGTTTTATTTATTTATAAGTAAAACAAGGTGTCATCTTCTCTTTTCATCGGAAGCACTGACAATATGCTTCCAGCATTGCCTCTTTGAGTGGCAATGCTGATTTGTTGAATTAGTAATTCAATGAAAATGGCCTTGGTGTTTCCATATTTTTCTATGAGCCTTTTTCCAATTTTAATATTAAAAAATATAAAATACCCCTCCAAGTCTGATGAACTAGGCAAAACAAACAAGTATCGATGATTCCCCGATTGAGGGAACATTTAATTTCTCACAACTGAATCTTTAAAGATTACTCAAAAAAAAAAAGAAAAAAAAAAAGGTTTGGTATAAACCTCGGCCGTTCTATTAATAAATATTCAAGACTTACAATTTAATGTCACGCGCATCCATACATTATTCAGCTCCTCCCGGTAGCTTAGTGGTCAATGCGTTGATGTGTTATTCTAGAGGTCGCGGGTTCGAAATCCATCCCATTGGGGATTTTGAGCACATAATAATACGTCTTGGCCTTACTGGATGGAACAATGGGAATCTTTAGTCCCATTCGGGCAGTATAAATAGGGCGATAATATTATTATTTCATATTCAAGTCATTAATAACATTTATTATTTCCCAATCCAATATTTTACTTCCGAGAAATTTCTAATATTAGAAATCGGAAGCATTTTCGTTTTTGTAAAAAAAAAAATTAATTGTATTTTTTTTAACCATGAATTTTTTAATCTTAAATGAATTCTTTTATCGTCGCTATCTTATGAATTTTACTTAATTTTGATTTCTATCGTATTTTCATTAGTTTCGTTGTAAATAAAAATGTATTTATCTATTTATTACATGTGTGATCTTATTACAAATCATGAGTTTTGTTTCTCTCCCTTTTTTTCATTCTTAGGTACCTACGTTTGTGTCTACTGGTTTTGCTGCATAAAATAAGCACATATAGAAAAAGTAAAATAAAAAAGGTTTCACTAACTGTACTAAGGGTGGAATAATTGGACGTTTATGTAATACCTCTGTGGCGCTAAGTCACGTATTGCGTACTGTGTAAGATAGGGAAAACCGAAGCTAACTGCAAGTCATGACTGAAGTTTTTTTTAGCCATCCATTACTTTGCTATGGTACTAAACAAAAGAAAACAAAGGCATGGTCACAATGATGTGTAGGGTACGGGCATGGTTTTTTTGTAGGTATTATAATTTTTTCGGTAAGATCACTGATTTATCAATTTTTGGTGCCTATTACCAGCAGCGTTTAAAAGTGGAGCAAGCACACCCTAATGTATTTATACACACCACAGCTGAGCTTTTTTTGTTGATAAAAAAAAATCACCGAAGTTCAGCAACGTCCAGCGAGGTGAAGACTTCGTGATGGTGGCATTCCGGCCCAACTCAGACTGGGTGAGATTAATGTGGGTAGCAGGTTTGTGAATTCTATTTCCTCTTCCTCCGCATCCAGTCGTATCCCTCCTGAGCGTAGAATATCTGATAGATCTGCTTCAAACTCAACGTGGTTCCGTTGTAGGGTGGATCGGTCTCCTCATCGCTGTCCAAATACACCTTGGTGGTCGAAATCCAGGTGGTTTTGGACCGGGTAGACAGGTAGACTCGCGTGGTTTTCGTTTGGTTTGCCATGCGACCCCTGAAGAGAAAAGAAGAGAGCTCATTTGAAAATAATGTTTAAAAAAAAGTTAATTTAGGAGCAAGGACTCTGATTGTTGAGTCTACTCTGTAAATAAATATCATGAAAAAATAAAAAAGAAAACGCTTGCATACGAGTCTGCAACCATTGGGACATTTTCATCTTTACTATTCAAGTTTCGTTACATAATTTCGTCACATAATTTCGTTACATAATTTCGTCACATAATTTCGTTACATAATTTTGGTTATGTGCCAGAGCAAAGACATGAAAATGTCAATTTAATATTTCGTTACATAATTTCGTTACATAATTTCGTCACATAATTTCGTTACATAATTTCGTTACATTATTTCGTTACATAATTTCGTTACATAATTTTGGTTATGTGCCAGAGCAAAGACATGAAAATGTCAAAAAGTTAATTTATCATATTTGTGATTACTTTCGTGATATCACAAGTACTCAAACTGGATTTAATAATTCTACGCTGAAACCGGGACTTGAATCACCAACCTCTAGGTTACGAGTCCGCCGCCTTATCGATCAAGCTGCTGAGGTCGGTTTTACAATTTATATACTTAATTATAACTAAATTTAATGTTACATGCTAGGTAAATATTATAAAAATAAAAAAAATATACGACCATTCAACCGTGTTGGGTGGAAGGTATTGCCATAAGCAATAACCACGCCCTTTAGTTAGTTTCCGGACAAAGTGCAAGTTTTTTTTGTGCAAACGGTTTTTGTGAAGAGTTTGAATTTCTGGACACCAGGGACTGAGTAATGGTAAAATATCGTGCACTGGTAGTCAAGTGGTTAAGGCGCTAGTCTGGTAATCCAGGTGGCGTAGGCATCCGTTGGTTCGAATCCCACCCAGTGCATGAATGTTTCCTCATTCATTTGAGTTTGTGACCACATAATAATTAGACTCTGAGCGTTAGCCTATCCTATTGGTTACCTTCCACTAAAGAGTGTTACCCTCCGTCGTGATATGACCATGGCAGTTGAAAGCGACGTTAAACCCCACTTTAAAAAAAAAAAAAAAAAAAAAAGAGTGTTATTAAAATGGACGATACATTTATTTATTTTCACTTTATTTATTTATCGTATAGCATTAGCTTTTAATAACATTTACAATAACAAGAAGAAATATTATATACAAGACAAATAATTACAAATTAAAATACAATATAATAGAAAAAAAAAAAAAAAATATATACATAATATATCCTCTTCGCGCCCAATGTCCTCGTGAGAGGACATTTATTTTATAGTCCTAAGTGCCCAAGCTAAAAATTTATACTACCAAGTAGCATAAAATGTTTGTCCTCGGGCGAGGCCACCGGTCACTTTGTACTACAAAACAAAAAATGGTGTTGGGCGCGAAGAGGTTATGTCCTAACTAAAGGGCGGGGTTATTGCATTTGGCAATCTCTTCCACCCAACACTTCTTAATACATGGAAGAATATGGAAGACGCGAGATTCGAACCTGTTCCGTGTAGTGTTGAACAGCGCCATCTTGTTCGGGTTCTTGGTTCGCTTGTAGATTGGTTTTTCCGCGTTCCCCCTGATCCGGTCGTAATCTGGATAGTCGTCCTCGATTTTCCGGTAGTTCACACCACGCAGGCCCAGACTCAGGCAGATGTCCCGCATCAAATTCGTCGCCAGATACATGTAGGCACGACCATACTGATTCCTGGACATGAGAAACATGGGGAATTCATATTAGAAATCCAAGTAATGTTAGGTATATGTAATATTAATATAAAACTATGGATTCTTTAAATTTTTACTCACTTTTCGACTTAAGTTTCACCTAACTTAAGACGGTGTCATATATGAGAAACATATATGACACCGTCGATGGCGCATTTGAATGCTCCGATTCTCGTAGGATCACCGAAGTTAAGCAACGTCCAGCGAGGTGAACACTTCGCTGGACGCTGGAATGAGGAAAATTCCAAGCATTGGGTGGGATCCAATTGACAAGACTTCGTGATGGTGGCATTCCGGCCGCACCCAGGCTAGGTGATGTTAATGAGTGTAGCAGGTTTGAGAATTTCCTGCGAATGGATTAAAAAAAAAAAAACTCTTTGGGGCAAGGACTCTGAATGTTACAGACCTCTCTTTAAATAAATATTTAAATAAAAAAAAATCTCTTTTTTTTATTTTTCTCTCTCTTAATTTTTTTTTTTTTTTTTTTTTTTTCATATATAGGATGAAAGTTTATTATAAAACACTTCTTATAACAAATTATATCTGCTGTCATGTGTAGAATCTCTTTTCCTGTGCGTCTCAGTCTTGTTGCTACAACTCTAGTTTTTTTTATGTCATATTTTACAATACATTATACATAAATTACATAGTAAAACTTATAGCTAGGGTTTCTAAAAATAACAATTATTTGAAAATATTACATTGAAACAAATACATAATAATATAGTGCAAAAAGTTGTGGAGAATTGGGTTTCTGTCAGAGTTTTGTATTACAAAACTCTCTTCCACTCTCAAGACTCAGACATTTTCCAATGCTCTCACCTCACAGGAGTTGGGACAGCCAGGGGACAGGATCACAGGACAATCACACAGGCACGTATTTACAACGAGGACAAGAGTACAGAGTCGGGGACTACACAGAATTGATGATGTCTTTCATGAGGGATACACTTGTCCCCTTGTAGGAGCCCCCGAAATGGTTCCTGTAATGTAGACAGGGAGGGCGGAATTAATAGACGTTTTTGTACTATGTACCTCTGTGGCGCTAAGTCTCGGATTGCGTACTGTCCAAGACAGGGAAACCCGATGCTAAGCCATGACTTAAGTTATTGATGTTGGATTGTGTACTGTCCAAGACAGGGAAAACCGATGCTAAGCAATGACTTAAGCTATAGATGTTGTATATTAATTTCGTCCTGATTTAAAAAAAAAACTGATTTCAGAAGCGTAGCTAGACCCAAATTTTGGGTAGGGGGGAGGGGAATTGAAGGCTAGATATACTAATAGTAGTATATTATTTTGAGGATTGCATTCATTCTTCAGGGTTTTCTTGAAATTGGGAGGTAAATTTCTACCCATATTGATACCTAAACTTTACAAATACTTAATTGATACCGCCAGGGTGGGGCTAAAAAATCCCTTTTTGCCAGCAGTTTAATCAATGTTTTACAAAAAATGGATTTTATTAAACAAACATGGGATTTTACAAGTGAATGACATGAGACATTGTACAAAAAAAGAGGTATAAAGTTAAACAACATCCAGCTAGGTTAGTATGGGTGATCTGGGATGGGTGACCATTAAAATTCGAGCCCTCGTGATGCTGGGGCTCTTCCTGGCCCCACTCAGGCTGGGTGAGGTTAATTTGAGTAGCTGCTTTGTGAGCTTACAAGGTTAAACTCCCCATGCAAATGCAAAAGAGTCCCTTTTTGCGAGCATATTAATCAGTCTTATTTATTTACACTTTTTTTATACAAAACAATCAACAATAAATTAATAACAATATTTTTTTTAAAAAAAAACTTCAAAATATATACAAAAAAATTCCTGCCCCGCTGGGAATCGAACCCAGGTCACCATGCGTACAATGCCTAGCGCGCTAACTCACTCTGCCACGGTGACTACTGATATGACCAATTGACCATGCAGTTGAAAGCGATGTTAAATTTTTGTTTAAAAAAACGCTTGCATACGAGTCTGCAACCATTGGGACATTTTCATCTTTACTATTCAAGGTCCAAAACCCAACTGACCAAATTTCGTATTGTGCGCATGACACATACCTTCTCTCTTCTCTCCCTCTACAATTCAATACTTCGCCATTGTGCGCATGACACACACTTTCCCTCTTCTCTCCCTTTACAATTCAATATTTCGTTACATAATATCGTTACATAATTTCGTTACATAATTTCGTCACATAATTTTGGTTATGTGCCAGAGCAAAGACATGAAAATGTCAAAATAAAGAACATTATTGATTTTTGGTTAGGTACAATAATTGTTTTTTAATCCGGGGCGAAGTTAATGCCTTATGCATTCTCTACCACTTAACCCCGGATTACACTTAACCTCTACCACTTAAGTCTTATGTATTTAAAAAATAATGGGTCTTATTATTCAAGAATTTTGATCAAACTTTATTTACAATTTTTATATACAGGTACAGTGAAAGGTTATAATTCTATAAAAGTAAACAAAGCCTGATCAAGGGTGGTGATAATGCCTTTGGCATTCTCTTATTGTATGAATAAACATGGAATTTTTCAAGTGACTGCCAAAATGACTAGTCTTGTTAAAAAAAAAAAAAAAAAAAAAAAAAAAAAAAAAACAACAAACAAACAAAAAAAGAGGCAGATAATTCAATAATCAGATCAAGTTCTCACCAATGGTTGAGGTAGTCTTATAGTATGAATAAACATGGGATGTTTCAAGTGATGGCCAGAATGAGCAGTCTTGTTTTAAAAAACAAAAAAAGAGGCAGATAATTCAATAATCAGATCAGGTTCTCACCAATGGTTGAGGTAGTCTTATAGTATGAATAAACATGGGATGTTTCAAGTGATGGCCAGAATGAGCAGTCTTGTTTTAAAAAACAAAAAAAGAGGCAGATAATTCAATAATCAGATCAGGTTCTCACCAATGGTTGAGGTAGTCTTATAGTATGAATAAACATGGGATGTTTCAAGTGACTGCCAGAATGACTAGTCTTGTTAAAAAAAAAAAAAAAAAAAAAACAAAAACAAAAAAAGAGGCAGATAATAAAATAATCAGATCAAGTTCTCACCAATGGTTGAGGTAGTCTTATAGTATGAATAAACATGGGATGTTTCAAGTGACTACCAGAATGACCTGTTGACCAGTTTTGTTATAAAAAAAAAAAACAAACAACCAAAAAAGAGGCAGATAATAAAATAATCAGATCAAGTTCTCACCAATGGTTGAGGTAGTCTTATAGTATGAATAAACATGGGATGTTTCAAGTGACGGCCAGAATGACTAGTCTTGTTAAAAAAAAAAAAACAAACAAAAAAAAAACAAAAAAAGAGGCAGATAATTCAATAATCGCACCAAGTTCTCACCAATGGTTGAGGTAGTCTTATTGTATTAATTCAATTCAATGTTTCAAGTGACGTGACGGCCAGAATGAGCACTATGAGCAGTCTTGTTTTAAAAAACAAAAACAAAAAAAGAGGCAGATCATTAAATAATCAGATCAGGTTCTCACCAATGGTTGAGGTAGTGGAACAGCTGATACACCCGCTGCCGGTCTTCGAACCCGGGACTCTTGGGTATGAGTCTGTGGTAGGCTTCGTAGAACTCTTCATGGAAACCGGTGAACATGGAAGTGATGGCCAGGTCGTACTCGTGGTGACCGTAGAACAGAGCCGGGTCATATATCTCTGAGAATAGAATATAATGGAATGGAAAAGAATATAATATGTAGAATATAATGAAATGGAAAAGAATAGAATATAATGGAATGGAATAGAATATAATGAAATGGAATAGAATATAATGAAATGGAATAGAATAGATTAATAGAATATAATGGAATAGAATAGATGAATAGAATATAATAGAATAGAATATAATGGAATGGAATAGAATATAATGAAATGGAATAGAATAGAATGTAATGGAATGGAATGGAATAGAATATAATGAAATGGAATAGAATAGATTAATGTAATATAATGGAATGGAATAGAATAGAATATAATGGAATAGAATGAAAAGAATAGCATGGAATAGAATATAAGGAAACAAAATGTAATAGAATATTTAGAATGTAATAGAATTGTTCTTAGAGCGCAGATAACATGGAGGTGATGGCCAGGTCGTATTCGTGGTGACCGTAGAACAGAGCCGGGTCATATATCTCTGAGAATAGAATAATAATACTCTTTAGTGGAAGGTAACCACCAGGCGAGGTTAATGCTCAAAGCATTTTCTACGACTTAACCTTCAGAGTTAACTTAACCTTAAAGAAATTCGCACGCTGTTTTAAATACCATGCCTGGGTGTTTTAAAAATCATGCACTGGGTGGGATTCGAACCAACGGATCCCTACTAACGGATACTTAGATTACCAGATTAGCGCTTTAACCGCTTGACTACCAGTGCACGGTAATGTAACCTCACTTAACCTCTCTTTAAGGCAAAATAACTTTTTTTATAAGAGAAACCTCGCTATAAGAGAGAGAAAAAATTCCGGTCCCTTGAGTCCTCTTACATCCAGGTTTGACTGTCATTATTTAAAGCATAGAGGTAAATGAAAATCCCAACTTTAGGAGCAAGGACTCTGATTGTTAAGTCTCCTCTGTAAATAAATATCATTAAAAAAAAATAATAAAAAAAAATCCCAACTTGAAATTGAACCCGCCACCCCTGCATTAGAAAGCCACTCACGCGCCTCGCTCTCGTCTGTCTTCTGTCCCGCGTTGCCCCCCCAGAAGTCTCCATGCAGCAGGGCCGGCTCTATGGACATGTTCTCAAACAGGCGCGGAATGTTGGGTTTCAGCTTGAAGTCCCACAGGCCACATGCCTCCTCCGTGCCCATTTTCTGAAAAAACAGATGATTATACTTTAATTTTTTTTTAAAAGTATATATTAAACATAATATATTTCATTCAATACATATTTTTATAAAATAAATATTTCGTTGCATGCATCAACAGGGGGCATGGTTCCTTCCACACATGCAGCGTTGCCCTTCTGTACAGCCATCGAAATTCTTTGGTAGGTTTTTTAAAAAATAGTCACCGTGGCCGAGTGAGTTAGCGCGCTAGGCATTGCACGCACGGTGAAGTGGGTTCGATTCCCAGCGGGGCATGATTTTTTCTGATCTGTACTTGGTGTTCGGGGTCCACTCATACCTCGTGAGGAAAAATGAGTAGCTAGGTTAGCAGCGACCATTGGCGGAATTATAGGCAAAAATAAGATATTGGGATATTAAAGATATGGAAAAGTCCTATAATTCTGCGCTACACACTAAAATTGTGATATAATAACACAAATAAACATATTATTTCAAAAGAAGAAAAAAAAGGCCTTATTATACTGCCCCACTAGGACTCATGAGTCCCACTATTCCAGCAATAAGCCCGACAAAAAAAGTTTTTTTCCAAATACATGTAAAAAGTATCATATTTGTGTTAATCGCGATGTGCTATCACAAATACTCAAACTTATTGCTTTACTAAATCTTTGCTGAACTTGGGAATCGAACCACCGATTACTCACCCAAGATGGTGGTTGTGACCTATCAAATCCAATGATTTTGAGGTGCTCATTACGAATTTGACATGTTTTAGCTATCTGTTACTGTTGAGAGTAGTCACTGTGGCAGAGCGAGTTAGCGCGCTAGGCATTGCACACATGGTGACCTGGGTTCGATTCCCAGCGGGGGAGGATTTTTTCTGCTCTGTACTTGGATGTTCGGGGTCCACTCATACCTCGTGAGGAAAAATGAGTAGCTGCTTTAATGTGAAGCAGCGACCAGTGGCGGAATCTTAGGCAAAAAAATAATAAAAGATATTGTAAATTAAAGTGGTAAAGTCCTATGATTCTGCGCTACCCACTAAAATTGTGACATAATAACACAAAGAAAAAGCATTATTATTATTATTATCTGTTACTGTTGAGTCAGCAGCAGTGGTGGAATTTGACTTCTTTTCGAGTGATAAGGAAAGTTGTGTGGTGTCACACCAGACACCATTTTTTTTTTTGCTCGGATATCATTCATACTAAACTAGCGCTCCTTCAACCATAGCACTGATGTACATTTTACGAGATAATAAAAAATAAAAACCATTTTACAATGAAACACCTACCTCCCTCAATAGGTCAATCTGATATTTCAGTCTATTGTTCATGATAAAATCCTGAAACATAAAAATACATTGTTGATAGAAAATTGGTGTTGAAACAGCGTAACCAATGCAGTAGCCTAAAGCATAACCTAAGAAAACCATCAAGAGTAACTGTATCTTTCTCTAATAGAAAGTGACAAAAGAAGTCACTATCTATTAGAGAGAGATACAGTTTTATTTTCAAACAAAGCTGATGCCTACATATTAGAAGGTTGCAAAAATACACAGCATATCCATCAATAATAGGTATACAATTTAAATAAAAAAGATATGTAAAAGGAAAATGCTATTTTTCTTTATATTGATTGAACTGGGGACTTTGGGCACAGTACCTACATACTTTTACTTTGTTTTTATATTTGGGTTTAACGTCGCATTCATTTGCATGGCCATATCACAACAGGGGTGTTATCTTCCATTTGCAGAAAACTTACAAACCTGCAACCCACATAACCTCAACAAGCCTGGGTTGGGCCGGAATGACAGCATCGCAACTTCGCTGGACGTTGCTTAACTTCAGTGATCCTACGAGAACCGGTGCATTCATGGCGCCATCGTTGATACCATAACATACAACAGTCATCATGTCAAGTGTTCGTAGTTACCGTACTTGGCCACAGTGTAGCATAATGGACAATAGGGTTGTATGCATGGTGACCTAGATTTGAATACCAGCAAATAGGATTTTTTTGTCTCTGTACTTTGGATGTTTGGAGTCCACTTATACCTCGTGGGGAAGGATGAGTAGCTGCTCTATGTGAGCAGCAACCAGTGGTGGAATTATGGGAAAATGATATACAAGGATATACAAGAAATGAAAAAGTCCTACCTATAATTCTGTGCTATCCATTAAAATTGTGATATAATTCTAACACATTTGATACCTACTTACCACCCAATCATCTTTCCACTCATTGTCCTGTGGTATTCGTCCACAGTACGTAGTTACATTGAATCCAAAGCGGGACACATACTTTTCAGGCTGCTCTGTTTTCCTTCTGGCATTGTGCAGGTGGAGATGCGCTAGGGCTGTACCTACATCTCTTTGCCTATCAGGGGACATGAGGTCATCGGTGAAGAGGTAGTCAATCACAAGACATGCTCCACCTGATGTTAAACGAGATAAAAAAAAATGACTACTCAGCTACAAACGACCGATATTAGATATCTTTTTTTTTTATTTTATTTTTAATGAGTACAAATCAAATAGTTAAGTAACCAAACGCCCCTTTGAGATTCAAGAAACCCCTGAAAAAATATGAAAAAATATACCAAAAAATGATATGGTACATCCAGAACTTCATGTGTGCAAAGCTAGCACGGTACCCACTTGACCATGATGACTGGATTTCTCAGTATAATAGTGTTACCTATCATGTAGGGAAGGTCAATGATTTTGTACGCCTTGGCTATTGACACATTGGGCAGATTGAGTTCCCGTAGAATATTGAGACCCGCCATTTCACCCTCAAACATAGGTCTAGCCTGAAATTGAAATGGACAGAAACATTGAATTGGACTTGTAAAAATAATACTAGGAATGTGACAGTAAAATGTGTCATATATATAAAAAATGTTATAATTTTTTTTTTTTTTTAACAAATAATAATAACAACAGACCTTATATTTAGTCAGAATAAAATGGACTGATCACTTTTTCAACAAAATCCTGAGATTTTCACTGCTAAAATGATAAAAGCAAATGACACACAAGTTTGTTGTAAGAAAAAATGTCAAAAAACACCTAAAAATTTTATTTATGGCACACTGTTGATCAAAGAAATATTATACTCACAATTTTCTTGTCATTACACAGCTTTACAAACACTTTACCATACTTGTCAGTGTCAAACGTTTGGAAACTACCTGACTGCCTCCCAAAAGCTTTGACTACCTCACACTCCAATTCTTTCTTCAGAATTTCTTCTAGATTTGACATTTTGAACTTTCAAAATTGTTTAAAAAAATTCTAATCAAGTTTTTCTAATTTTATTTATTGATAGTAGTTAACTTATTGACATGAAAACAGTGAATTGAAAAATAAATTAAAGACAACTGCAGAGATAAATGGAATTTAACTGATAACATAAGAAACATAAATAGTGATAAGGTAAAAAAAAATTTTTTTTTTTTTTTTTCATAATTTATTTTAAAAGGGGCGCAACTATGGTGTGTTATGTGCCCCTTTTAGAATAAGTCACTTTATTTATTTATTTCAATAACAGGAATACAGTAGAATATAAAGGAAAAGATGTTACAACAAAGGATTATAAAGAGTATATACAGGATTAAGGTTATAAAAGACATAGGAGGAGGATACAATAGAAAAATAAGAATTATAAGAAGGAATAGAGGAGTTAAAAATGAGTCATGATAGTAATATATATATATATATATATATATATATATATATATTGTTCTAAAAGCAGCACTTTCGACGTTTTCTTACCTGTCACAACAGCACTTTGGACTTCAGGCGGAGCACTTTCGACGCGTCGAAAGTGATGCTGTGACAGGTAAGAAAGCAGCAGTTTCCTCAGGTATTACATATAAGATTGCAGCACTTTCGACAGGCGTTTTTCATTGTGTCTCAAAATATTCTCCTTTGATGTGTTCACTCCTTAATTTGCCCGTGTTTATTTGATACGTACGAGGCAGATTATTTTGTAGAAAATCTTATAACGATCCAGCACTTTCGACAAGTCCAATGTACTGCGTTCTTACCAATCTCATCTGATAGACGCAAGTATTTATTTTAAAAGTGATACATTATTATATTTTGTTATTCTAATTTTTGCTTTCTATGGCCTACAACCTGGCCGAGATAACATGACAAGTTAGCCTCCGATTAATATGATTTTTAGAAGATTTTAATACGTCTCGGGCTTACTGCTAAATTAATGGGACTCAATAGTCCTGATCGAGAATTACTATGCATAAACTGTTAGCGTAATGGGACTTCTTGTTTCAAGCCGACAGTCTAAATAAAGCACTACCTACTATAATATTTATGCGTACCACTAGGCAAATACCTATCGTATTAATAAATCGTAGTAATATTTTTAAATCGGATTTAACCGTTAACGTCGCTTTCAACTTCATGGTTATGTATTGTAACACGAAAGAGTTTTACGGCCCCATCCGCAGGAAACATATCAACCTGTTACTCAGATGAACTTCACCTCGCCTGAGTCGGGCCGGGAATAGCCTACATAACGAGAGAATATTTTTGCATGAGGTTGTTTGGGTAGTAGCTTTGTTAATATTCTGTGTATCACCGAAGTTAAGTAACGTCCAGCTTCGTGATAATCGTGATGCTGGAATTCCGTCCCAACCCAGGCTGGATGAGGTTGTAGGGTAGTATCTTTGTTAATTTTCTGCGGATCACCGAAGTTAAGTAACGTCCAGCTTTGTGATAATCTTGATACTGGCACTCGGTCCCAACCCAGGCTGGATGAGGTTGTTTGGATAGTAGCTTTGTTAATTTTATGTGTATCACCGAAGTTAAGTAACGTCCAGTTTCGTGATAATCGTGATGCTGGAACTCCGTCCCAACCCAGGCTGGATGAGGTTGTTTGGGTAGTAGCTTTGTTAATTTTCTGCGGATCACCGAAGTTAAGTAACGTCCAGCTTCGTGATAATCGTGATGCTGGCCCAACCCAGGCTGGGTGAGGTTATTGAAGCTAGCAGGTTTGTTATAATTTCCTGCGAATGGTAGTTAAAATCTCCGTCGTGATATGATCATCCAGTTGAAAGCGACGTTAAACCAACAACAAAACAATTACAAGCTAACCAACGTCCAGCGAGGTGAAGGCTTTGAACCTTTTTTTATAGTCAGTCACGAGGTCGTGTAACTGAGAGGTCCTTAATTCGATACCGCATCAGCACATTTGCTTTAATGTTTAAGGATATAATAATAATATTTCTTTATTGACAAGAAATATATTGACAAAGGCGTGGTTATGGCCTGAGGCTATCTCTGCCATCAAACCCATGTTTTTTTTATGTAACCTCACCCAGCCTTATATTGAACAGTCTTAGGGCTCAGGTTGAACTTTCATTATAAAGATTTCTAGAGATTCTTTTGTTAAGGCTGTGTTACTTAACCCCAGACAGCCTTTCAGACACCTTTTGGTGTCCAATTTGAACGGAACTTGTTTTATATAACAGGAAATGTATGCCCGTCTTCGGCTATTATTATTATTATTTTGCTTCATATCATATATGAGTTTTTGGCAATTTATTTCAAATATACGATAGAAGTAATTGTTATAAACAAATAACTCTGGGTAAACACAAAAAAAAATGAGCGATGTTTGGGGCACATGCAGTAGTGCAAATATAGATTTTTTTTCAAGTCAACTTTTATGGATCATGATAAATTTTTCGGTTTATTATTATTATATCCGCCCAAATGTTCTAAATCCAAATATGTAAATTAAATTTCCTAATACTAAACTCAGCCGAAGATATGAGCTTTAACGTAAAACATGCTGGTTGACGTTAATCTGAGTAGCAGGTTTGTAAGTCTCCTGCGAATGGAGGGTAAAACCCCCGTAGTGTTATGACCATGCAGTTGAAAGCGAACTTAAACAAAAAAATACATGTATATAAAAAGAAATAATCCAGCGTAATTGGTTTATTTGAAAGCACCTGTTCTCTTTCTGCGTTACCGAAGTTAGTTCAAGCAACGTCCGGCGTGGTTATGAGTGTTAGGACTAGGGTGGGTGACCATTCAAATTCAAACCCTCGTGATGCTGGCTATTTCCGGCCCAATGCAGAAAGAATGAGGTTGAAAAACAAAAGCTACTGTTATATCTACAATAATACCGCTTTCTTCGGACTCGCGTTTTTTTGGTGTTTTCACCTTTACTGTATAATAGCTATGAAAAACAATTCAAAAAAATGCTGCTGCATATATATTAAAGCACTTTGGACATGTCCAAAGTGCTGCTGCTCAATGTATATTAAAGCACTTTGGACATGTCCAAAGTGCTGCTGCTCAATGTATATTAAAGCATTTTGGACATGTCCAAAGTGCTGCTGCTCAATGTATATTAAAGCACTTTGGACATGTCCAAAGTGCTGCTGCTCAATGTATATTAAAGCATTCATGTCCGATTTTAACTACCATTCGCAAGAAACTAAAGAACCTGTTTGCCATAATAACCTCACCCAGCCTGGTTTGGGCCAGAGTGCCAGCATCACGATTATCACGAAGCTGGACGTTTCTTGACTGCGGTGATCCGCAGAAAATTAACAAAACTATATTCTGGGAAATTTTCTAAAAAAATGTATCATTAACGAGATTTGCCTTGTGAAATGGTCAACATTACTGTCTTATTGCCATGCACGGATATAGCCCTCTTGTACTGGGGGGGCACAATCGCACAATATACCTAACTAGCAAGCCGCTTCGCAAGCCTATCACACACACAGACACACACACACATACACACACAAATTTCAATATTTTTTGTATCAATTTCTTGTCTTTACTGGAGCTCAAGAATGGCTCATCAGAATGTCAAATGAACACTCCAACCCTTGCAAAAAAATTCTCGCTTTGAGTTGATAGTTCGTCACGACATATTTCGAGAAAAAATGTCATTCAGGTCAAAAAACGTAAATACTTTTTGTTTACCCATCCATTTTATGTCCTTACTCAACGTAGCTCAAGAACGGCTCATCAGAATTTCGTGATTGATATCTCAAATGAAAAATTGAACCCTTGCTTAAAACTTTCTCTTTTTGAGTTGATACGCCGCCGCCGTGGCACCGTCACGATAAATTAAAAAAAAAAAAATGTAATTTCGGTCGAAAAATGTGATTTTTTAGCGTCACCTATCCTTTTTTTGTCCTTACCCCGTGTAGCTGAACCCTGATCCAAATGGACCTATAGGTAAAATTTCAGGTTTCTCGGACAATCTGTGTGGATTTGAAATTTTTATTATTTAGTTATTTCTTATTGGTCTTAGAATTGGGAATTATTTTGGGTCCCGTGCCCCCCTAACTTATTGAGATCTTTTTTTGTTAACGAGATTAGTCTTAGAATTGGGAATTATTTTGGGGCCCGTGCCCCTCTAACTTATTGAGATCTTTTTTTTACGGGATTAGTCTTAGAATTAGGAATTATTTTGGGGCCCGTGCCCCCCTAACTCATTGAGATCTTTTTTTTTACGGGATTAGGTATAATGAAATTTAAGAAACACCGCTTACCGAAAAAATCTGGGGGGGGCACGTGCCCCCCCTATATCCGCGCATGCTTATTGCCCCTTCAAGTATGACCAGGTATGCAAAATTTTGTTACAATTCATTCTTGAAGGCTCTTATTGCCACCAGCAAGCTTCACTTCAAAATTTAAAAAAATCTCTTAAGGAGTTACAAAATGGCGACATTTATTCGTAAGTTTACACTTGACCTGATATTTTCAATATCTTCGAAATTTTCACAAACCTATCTCTTGAACGGTGTGTCCAATTTGAACAAACTAAACTGTTTTAGAAGTGTCTTGGCAAATACATGAATTTATAATATCGCGTATTTCCTGCCACATTAACCCAAGTGTCACTTTTTTGACAAAAACACTTTTGATGAACGTTTTGCTCAATATCTCAAGAACATTATTAACTAGAATAATAAATTTTGTCTATGAGATTAGCAGGTATAAAACACAAATAAAAAATACGTACTGATCGAAATAATAGGTAAAAATTGGTTAACCCGTTTATACACAGGCGTCTTTTCTTGGGTTAAAATTTCTTTATTTTATTGCAGTCTTGTTATACTTCAAGATAGAAAAAATATATGAGAACATAAAATGTGTATTTTTCAAAACAAATAAAAAATATTCTCGGAAATTTTCTCAAAAAAGGTACCATTAACGAGATTTGCCTAGTGAAAGGGTCTAAATTACATATTTCCCCTTCAAGTAAGACCAGGTATGCAAAATTGTGTTACAATCCATTCTTGAAGGCTCCTTTTGCCACCAGCAAGCTTCAGTTCAAAATTCAAAAAAATCTCTTCAAGATTTACAAAATGGCGACAATTATTCGTAAGTTTACACTTGACCTGATATTTTCAATATCTTCGAAATTTTCACAAACCTATCTCTTGAACGGTGTGTCCGATTTGAACAAACTAAACTGTTTTAGAAGTGTCTCGGCAAATACATGAATTTATAATATCGCGTATTTTCTGCCAAATTAACCCAAGTGTCACTTTTTTGACAAAAACACTTTTGATGAACGTTTTGCTCAATATCCCAAGAACATTATTAACTAGAATAATAAATTTTGTCTATGAGATTAGCAGTTATAAAACACAAATAAAAAATACGTACTGATCGAAATAATAGGTAAAAATTGGTTAACCCGTTTATACACAGGCGTCTTTTCTTGGGTTAAAATTTCCTTATTTTATTGCAGTCTTGTTATACTTCAAGATAGAAAAAATATATGAGAACATAAAATGTGTATTTTTCAAAACAAATAAAAAATATTCTCGGAAATTTTCTCAAAAAAGGTACCATTAACGAGATTTGCCTAGTGAAAGGGTCTAAATTACATATTTTCCCCTTCAAGTAAGACCAGGTATGCAAAATTGTGTTACAATCCATTCTTGAAGGCTCCTTTTGCCACCAGCAAGCTTCAGTTCAAAATTCAAAAAAATCTCTTCAAGAGTTACAAAATGGCGACAATTATTCGTAAGTTTTGACTTGACCTGATATTTTCAATATCTTCGAAAATTTCACAAACCTATCTCTTGAACGGTTTGTCCGAATTGAACAAACTAAACTGTTTTAAAAATGTCTTGGCAAATACATGAATTTATAATATCGCGTATTTTCTGCCAAATTAACCCAAGTGTCACTTTTTTGACAAAAACACTTTTGATGAACGTTTTGCTCAATACCTCAAGATCATTATTAACTAGAATAATAAATTTTGTCGATGAAATTAGCAGGTATAAAACACAAATAAAAAATACGTACTGATCGAAATAATAGGTAAAAATTGGTTAACCCGTTTATACACAGGCGTCTTTTCTTGGGTTAAAATTTCCTTATTTTATTGCAGTCTTGTTATACTTCAAGATAGAAAAAATATTATGAGAACATAAAATGTGTATTTTTCAAAACAAATAAAAAATATTCTCGGAAATTTTCTCAAAAAAGGTACCATTAACGAGATTTGCCTAGTGAAAGGGTCTAAATTACATATTACCCCTTCAAGTAAGACCAGGTATGCAAAATTGTGTTACAATCCATTCTTGAAGGCTCCTTTTGCCACCAGCAAGCTTCAGTTCAAAATTCAAAAAAATCTCTTCAAGAGTTACAAAATGGCGACAATTATTCGTAAGTTTTGACTTGACCTGATATTTTCAATATCTTCGAAAATTTCACAAACCTATCTCTTGAACGGTTTGTCCGAATTGAACAAACTAAACTGTTTTAATAGTGTCTTGGCAAATACATGAATTTATAATATCGCGTATTTTCTGCCAAATTAACCCAAGTGTCACTTTTTTGACAAAAACACTTTTGATGAACGTTTTGCTCAATATCTCAAGATCATTATTAACTAGAATAATAAATTTTGTCGATGAAATTAGCAGGTATAAAACACAAATAAAAAATACGTACTGATCGAAATAATAGTTAAAAATTGGTTAACCCGTTTACACACAGGGATCTTTTTCTTGAGTCTTTCTTTTTTTGCTGTCTTGTTATACTTCAAGATAGAAAAAATATATGAGAACATAAAATGTGTATTTTTTCAATAGAAATTAAAAATATTCTCGGAAATTTTCTCAAAAAAGGTACCATGAACGAGATTTGCCTAGTGAAAGAGTCTAAATAACATATTACCCCTTCAAGTAAGACCAGGTATGCAAAATTGTGTTACAATCCATTCTTGAAGGCTCCTTTTGCCACCAGCAAGCTTCAGTTCAAAATTCAAAAAAATCTCTTCAAGAGTTACAAAATGGCGACAATTATTCGTAAGTTTTGACTTGACCTGATATTTTCAATATCTTCGAAATTTTCACAAACCTATCTCTTGAACGGTTTGTCCGAATTGAACAAACTAAACTGTTTTAGAAGTGTCTTGGCAAATACATGAATTTATAATATCGCGTATTTTCTGCCAAATTAACCCAAGTGCCACTTTTTTGACAAAAACACTTTTGATGAACGTTTTGCTCAATATCTCAAGAACAGTATTACCTAGAGTAATACAATTTCGTATGTGAGATAAGCAGGTATATCACACAATCCACAAGTTCGTACTCATCGAAATAGTTGGTAAAAATTAGTTAACCCGTTTATACACAGGGGTCTTTTTCTTGAGTTAAAATGTCTTTCTTTTTTTGCTAAATGTTTACGATTAGGTACAGGTAAAATTGGCAATCTGAGAACATCACATGCTTTTATTTGAGCCCTTTGTTGCCATATTCTGACAAAACCATTTTCGAAATATAGGCCAGTTTGCTACATTATCCGCTATGATAGATTTGGCTCGGGATTTTGAAATGTACACTGATGATGATTGCGGATATGTGGGTGGGTGGTGCGAGTGTGTGATGGCTGAGCGGAGCGGGTGCAGCCCGCTATCCCGCTAATACATATTAAAAGTGGGTAATTTAGACTACAATAATACAAAGTTTGTGTACAGCATACGATACATAATTCGTTCGAAAATGCCCTAGAACGGATTATCTTGCTGTTAACTATATATTTTTTTTTTTTAAATGAATTGGTAATTTTTGAAGTCCGCTATTTTAAGCCCAATGGTTCCTATCCCATTGGGATTTTATCCATTATTAGACCATTAACTATTAAATCTGTCTAGAAGAACACAGAAATGAGTCAGTTTTAAATCTGTTTTTCATATGAAAGTGAGAAGTTCAGAGAAAAATAATGCAGTACATTGGAGTAGTATATTCGAAAACAAGTAAGGGGTTTTATATCAATGAATAGGTTTTATAGAAATGAAGGGGTTTTGTTTTATTTTTTATTTCCTAAGTGTTAATTTAGTAAAGTTGAGTTAGATTAGCTGTCATATCACTATTTTATAACTTTGTTAAGTTACTGAGCTATTTAATGTCTGAAATCAAAATTAAAAATGGATGCACCACGGAATCACCAGCTTGACCAGACGTGGCTTCTGCACATACATATCTGAGGATAATGTGACTCTCTATCCAGACTCCATGGCGTAACGGTTGTGACTATTGCCCGTAGTTCAGAGATCCTGAGTTCGATTCCCGGTTGGAGCAGAATTTTCGCACAGAAAATTCTGTTTCCTCCGAACATGTGAGGCTAGTGATTCCGGCCCTACCCAGGCTGGGCGAGGTTGATGTGGGTACCTGGTATGATTCCCAGCGAATGGAAGTTAAAACCCCCGTCCTGTCTACCTCAAGTCAGGACGCTAAAACCAAATAGAATCAATGGACATGAAAGGAGCTTGGACATTGGATCTGGGCGTCCATATAATCCTCTCACCACCGTGATTTAGGTATGAATACCTATCTCACGGACACGGAATTATACAAGTTGAATATCTGAGTCGCTGGAATAGCCAATGCCTGATGGTAAAACCCCTCTAATAATAATATCTGCAGTGAGTTGAACATTAATAATAAAAAAAAATTAAACACATTTTACTTTTATTTTTTTAATATTAGGTATACAACTTGAATTTATTCATTTGCGAAAATTAAACCAAATTAACGAACATGTTATTTTTTTGTAATGTTTCAAAATGACCAAAGTTTGAAATAAATAATCACTAAGACGATTTCTTCATAATTTGACCCCCTGAGCTGAAAAGCCTCTCGACAGGAGCTGATGACGGTAGTAAGGTGTTATATTCAAAAAATATTTTTTTCACTTCATTGTATTTTAACACTGAGTTTGTGTTCTTTCACTTATTATTGAGATATTGCGAGAGAATGCTTTCAGCAGAATATATAAAGTTTGGTGTTGTTTCAGAAAATTTGGGCGGATCTAATAATAATCTGAAATCTATAATCCGAAAAATGTATTATGATTTTTAAAAGTTGACTTGAGAAAAAAACTCCTCAATTATTGTGCTTCTGCACCCCAAAAATCTTAATTTTTGTTTCCCCAGAATTATTCCTTTACCACAAACAAATAGGTACTTAGCATTATATTTAAAATTCATTGCCAAAAATTTAGTTTTTATAGTCATGGTAAAACTGGAAAGGTCAAAAGAACTAAAGACAATATCAAAATAATATACTCTTTAGTGAAAGGTAACCAACCACCAGGCGATGTTATTGCTATTGGTTATCGCGCGTCATATTGTTTTTTTCTTAGTATCAAAATAGACGCATTCCCGGCATACCACATATTCTGAAACTATTATATTTTGTACTTTTTTGCTTCACCTCCTAGCGTTTAGTAGTTAGAGGAAAACTGAAAAAATCATAATAATGACCCTCTCCCGCCCTCACTTGTGTCAGCAAGTATCTTTTGAGTGAATGTGTGTGTGTGTGTGTGTGTGTTTGTGTGTATGTGACTGTATTTGTGTGTATGTGACTGTGTTTGTGTGTATGTGACTGTGTTTGTGTACGTACGTTTATCTATTACTAGCGGACTGTCGCCCGCTTTGCGGGCCGAGGCATGGCCCTGCGGAGAAATAGCGGTGAAAGCGAAAAATCCTTTTTCCCCAATGGCAGGTGTTGTAGTGAGAATTTTGAAAAAATCCCGTCTTAGTGCACATCTATTAGACAATAAGACAAAGCTTATACCTACCAAATTTCAGCTTCCTAGGACTTACCAGTTCGGAGAAACAGTGATGAATCAGTGAGTCAGTCAGTGAGTGAAACTTTCTTTAATAAGTATGGATGTTTTATGTATTGTCTAATTTATTTTTTTTTTAAAACAAAGTTCATTGTAAATAATTATTCATTTCTCTGTGTTTTTCAGCAATAAATATGAGACTGTGAGATTTGTTTAGACTGTGAGAGTAAAGGGACTCTGTCTCATTCTTGTAGGATTGTATTGTATTGTATGCTCGTATATAGCCCCAAACAGAATGGCTGTCTGAGGTTGAGTAACACAGCCGTAACAAAAGAATCTCTAAAAATCTTTATAATGAAAGTCCAACCTGAGCCCTAAGACTGCTCAATATAAGTCTGGGTGAAGTTACATTCACAAAGACATGGGTTTGATGGCAGAGATTGCCTCAGTCAATAATCTCGCCCTTTGTCAATATTATTCTTGTCAATAAAGAGTTATTATTATTATTATTGTGACAAGTATTCAAGAGGAAAAGTTATAACTGCAAATGAATGTACAATTATGTCCTCCATTCAATCCAATCCGGATCAAGAATTAACCAAGTTCCTCAGATCCGGTGGGTGATTTAGGCGGTCTTTTATGCCTATTTTTCTCATTTCTTTTATTATTATTATTATTATATCGTTAAACATTAAAAAATATGAGACGATGCGGTATCGAATCCAAGTTACACGATCTAATGGCTGACTATAAAAAAGGTTCGAAGTTTTCACCTCGGTGGACGTTGCTTAACTCGTATATTTTTTGTTGGTTTAACGTCGCTTTCAACTGGATGATCATATTATAACGACGGAGATTTTAACTACCATTCGCAGGAAACTAAAGAACCTGTTTGCCATAATAACCTCACCAAGCCTGGTTTGGGCCAGAGTGCCAGCACGTGTGTGTCTGTGTGTGGTGTGTGTGTCTGTGTGTGTTGTGATGTGTTTGTGGGTGTGTGTGGGTGTGTATGTGTGTTTGTGTGTGTGGGTTTGTGTGCTGGTGTAGGTGTGTGTATGGTGTGATGTGTGTGGGTGTGTGTATGGTGCGATGTGTGTGGGTGGGTGGGTGTGTGTGTGGTGTGTGTGGATGTGGATGTGTGTATGGTGTGATGTGTGTGGGTGTGTCTGGGTGTGGTGTGTGTGTATGGTGTGATGTGTGAGCGTTGTGTGTGTTTGATGGGTTGGCGAAGCGGCGGGTGTAACCCGCTAGTGTATTTTAAAGCACTTTGGACATGTCCAAAATGCTGCTGCTACATGTAAGAATTCCATGGTTTGGGATCCCTTAATCTGATTTGTCGAAACTGCTGCAAACCTATATGTAGTGTCGAAAGTGCTGCTTTTACATCTATATATATATATATATATATATATATATATACAAACATTAAATAAAGGAATACAAAAATATTGTATGTATGAACAAGGAAAAGTATAATAATTATTAATAGTAGGAGAAGGGAAGTATTCAGATTAGATTTTTTTGTATACATGTATTTCTTTTAGGAACATCATTAATTTGTCCATTTTAAAAGAAGAGTCTCCTAAAATATCCATTAATTCTTTATTAGTATAATTATATTTGATGCGAATATCTTTGTACTTTGGACAATATCTAAGAAGATGATCAACTGATAGTATAATGTCAGGGCAGAAAGTACATCTTGGAGGGTCAGTTTTCTCCATTAGAAATTTATGTGTTATTAACCCAGATAACGCGGTGAAATTTTTTGTTTTATTTTTTTCTTAGTGATATATTGAGTCCTGAATCAAAATAAGTGCTGTCAACTTATCACTTGGACTCAAAACAAAGAGCTTGAGGTGTCGCCAACTAACCTCAACAAGCTGAATTAATTAGAAAAATCCACAATGTAGTACCTTTCACCAGATGGGGCTGACGTCCTTCTGGAAGGACGTCCTTCCAGAAGGACGTCAGCCCCATCTGGGTTAATGTATGCCCTATTCTTATTCTAGTGATTATTTTTTCTTCAAGGCGATTGTTGTATTAGAACTCTCCCAAGGATTAACATCTTTTTTAATTAATTTTATTTTGTTAGGAGTATCTATGTCATCCCACCATGTTTGCCATTCTTTTTTAACTTTATTTTTTAAATAAATTTTTAAATCAGACATGGTAATAATGTCTATAGTAGAATTATGGTTGTTGGATTTAGCTATTTGATCAACTTTCTCATTGCCGGAAATTCCACAGTGGGAAGGGATCCAGACAATAGATAGTTTAATCCCCATAGAAATTAAAAAATGGCAGAATTCTTGAATTTTTTCAATAATTGAATTTTTGGGGCATAATTTGTTCATTGACATAGTTAAGCTTTGAGAATCAGTAAAAATAATAATTTCTTTGGATTTAGAGGAAAAATCATATTCTGAAGCATGCTTTAGACACATTTCCATAGCAATAGCTTCAGCAGTAAAGCTAGAAGATATGTTATTAAGTTTAGCACTTTTTACAATATCTAAAAATTTAAAAGCCGATCCAAGGTAAAAAAAAAATATCAAGTTGTTCAGAAATTTGAAATTTCCCGCCATTAAATTCAAATGATAAGAAAGATCCGTTCACACGACTCACCACTTTGTCCTTGTAGTTACACTTGATCTGCACCCACTGCGTGTTGTTGATGATGAATCCTTGTCCCGTGTTTATTAGGCCCCCGCCCATACCTGAAACGAAATAATAATATGGTAAACTAATATGTAAAGTTAACCACTTTACATATTAGTATATTAGAGCATTTAAATAGGATTCTGACCCGGAGGTTCTGGGTTCGAATCCTGGCCGAAGCGGAAAACTCTGACCGATTTTTCCGTTTCCGGAATGGCCTAAAGTGGTAATGTTCCTTTAAATATCATTTAAACTTTAAATGATGGGTAAAGTACCTAAAGTACCTAATGCGAAAGGGTTTCCGGGGAATTAAATAAATAATAAGTTATAGTTAGTTAGTATTAGTAATCAAATTATTTGTGTGAATCACTTTCGTGATATCACAAGTACTGAAACTCGCTTTACTTAAATCTACGCTAAACGGGGACTTGAACCACCGGCCTCTAGGTTACAAGTCCACCGTCTTAACGATCAAGGTACTGAGGTCGGTATAAATAAATAATAATATGTAATATCGACAGATCTATATATGTAACTACTACCCGACGAACGTATTGTTACAAGATTAAAATCACACTTAGGAGGAAGTAACTTGTCATGTCCAGGCTAGGTTTCGAATTCACGACCCCTGGATTACCACCAGCCTTCACCACTGAGCTACCGGGACCGACATGATATTGTTGTACCTAATGGTAAAAATTCGTACTAGTAAATGAATGAGAAGCCTGAGAAATATTATGCTCAGTATTGAGGTGCGGAAGAGACATTAGCACCGCCCTTGATCGATTTTTGTTATAATGTCAATTTTTTTTTTATATTCTATGTACATTGTACCTACATTATTGTAAAAAAAAAAATTGGTCAAACATGTGTAATAATAATAATGATAATAATAGGTGCTCACTGACACTCATTTTTATTGATAAACTAGCGGGCTACACCCGCTTCGCCAAGCCATCACACACACATCACCCGTACACACCACACAAATGGCATCACTGGTCACTGCTCAAATCAAAGCAGCTACTCATTTTTCCTCGCGAGGTATGAGTGGACCCCGTAACAAGATGAGTGCAGAGCCGGAAAAATCCTACTCCGCTGGGATTTGAACCTATGTCACCGTGCGTGCAAGCCTACCCACTCGGCCACGGTGACTATTTATTAGGTATTTACAAAATAAATACACTACCACCCAGTAAGTTGTATACAGTGTCTAGTGTCTACCAAAAAAAATAATAATAAGAAATACCTCAACTTATTTTCCTGGGTCCACTCATAACTCGTGAGGAAAAATGAGTAGCTGCTTTAATTTTGCAGCGACCAGTGGCGGAATTATAGGCAAAAATAAGATAATGGTACATTAAAGATATGGAAAAGTCCTATAATTCTACGCTACTCACTGAAATTGTGATACATTAACACAAAGGAACACATTTATTTATTTTCCTGAGAGTCTTCGCCTTGAGTCCATTCTTTACAAAATACCTACAAAACCACCTAGTAAGTTGTATACAGTGTGTAACAAAAAATACCTCCACTAATTCTCCTCAGAGTCTTCGCGTTAAGTCCTTTCTTCAGACAGGCCAGAATTTCTTCGGCATGTTCCCCGTCTATCGCGAACTGAGCGAGACATGAACTTGCGGCCATGCCTAGGATTAGGAAACAAAGCACCAGCCTCCTCATGGTACCCGGTAGAAACTCTGTGTCACCCCTTGGTGAAAAGGGTTCCTTTAGGCCAAGTGGTCCGATTTTGTCGCAATTAATGATGCGTACTTCAACAGCTTTTCCTAAAATATTCCATTAGTTTCTGAGTGCTTCATAAACGGTAACGTTTTCATTTTTTTTTTTTTTTTTTTTCTCAAGCAATCATGTAGTACTAATGTTTTAATAGACAGTCGACCAGAGTTCTATCACACACCACTATATAGTGTACATTGTTTTTATTTAAAAACTAAATAGAAATTTTACTGACACAGTTTTTTATTTAATCTAAATTTTTAGTTAGCCAGACGGGTCAGACCTATCCAACATAATTAAGTTAAAAACCACTAAATACGCGCGTACTTAATTTTTACATTGTAATTTTTTATGTTTGTTTTATGTACTTGTGACTTTGTAAAAGGATTCTTACCGTAAATAAATATACCATATATACTTTAAATAAAAAATATTTCGATAACACTTGGGGTGAAAATTAAATAAGTTTTGAGTATCCTATGATTCACAAGTTTCATATTATTTACTGTGTGTATTACTTCTGATAAATTTCTAATATTAAAAATTGGAAGTAGGTATTGTTTGTTTTTGTAAAAAAAAAAAAAAAAAAAAAAAATTGCTGCGATTTTTTATACTCGTACTATGAGAAGGCTCAAGAATTGGATTTTGTCGATCAAAACGTGCTTTTTGGGAAAGTTCTTTTTATGATAAACACATTTTTCATTGAGTACCTACGAACATGTATTTACTAAGATTTGCGGTTATTTGCTTCGTTAAAAATTGTCTCAATTAATTCTAAACTGAATTCAATTTCACCCCTCCGATGTTTTTTGTTTACTAAAAATAAATAAAAAGAGCCTTCTCATTGTGAGATGAATCGAGGTTGATAAGACGAAAGCAGTGGTAGCCAAACGTGTGTAGCCATGGTTTGAGAAGGAGCTGGATACTCGGACCACAGAATCCAAACTACTCCCGGCCCCACTCAGGCTGGGAGAAGTTAAATTTGTGAGTTTCGAGCGAATGTAGGGTAGAACCCCCGTCGTTATATGAACATGTAATTGAGAGTTACATTAACCTAATCCTAATATTTAATCCAAATGTATCACGTGATATAAAGCGAGACGTTCATGTGTAAAGTTCCTTTTTCCTACATTTTTTTTTTTTAATTTGGCTTTAACGTCGCTTTCCACTGCAGAGTCACATCGCGACGGGGGCGATACCCTCCCTCCATTCGCAGGAAACTCACAGACCTGCTACCCAAATTAACCTCACCCGGCCTGGGTTGGGTCGGAATGCCAGCAACAGAGCGCACGAATAGCTCAGTGCAGTTAACGAGTTCCGACGTCAGTAACTTTATCGATAAGGCGGCGGACTTGTAATCTGGAGGTGTGTGCTTCGAGTACCATGTTCGGTAAAAATCTCGCCAGGGTGCATGTTTGAATAACTGTGACGTAGTGATTAACACAAATTAATTTTTTTATATATATATATAATATCTGACCTGGTTGAAGGTTGACCTGGTGAAACCCGCACAATTAACACTTCGACCTTATTAAATACATATACATATATTGTGACCAGTTGGTTCTATTTAAGTTTTAACATCCTGAATAATCCTGATTGTAGATAGTTGGGACGGGGGTTTTACCCTCCATTTGCTAGGAATCGTACCAGCTACCGACAATAACCTCACTCAGCCTGGGTAGGCCAGAAATGGCAGCCTCACATTTTCAGGGGGGACAGAATTTTCTAATGGAGTCAGAAAATTCTGCCTCCATCAGAAAATTCTGCAACCACTGGGGATTGAATCCGAGATCTCGGGTCTAACTCGAGATTCAGTCCTAAATAGCGATAAAAAAATACATTTTACAAACGGATCGCTACACTACCTGGAATAGCAGACTAGGGCCTTAAACAATCAACCACCGATGCATTTAGGGCAATTATGTTTCAAATGGGGAAATGGAAAAGAGAGTTTAATGGGGAAACTTGATTTTGAAATGTTTGTGACTACTGCCCGTAGTCCAGAGATCCCAAGTTCGATTCCCGGTTGGAGCAGACTTTTCGAAGAAAATTCCGTTCCCTCCAAACACGAGAGGCCGTCATTTCCGGCCCTACCCAGGCTGGGTGAGGTTAATGTGGGTAGCTGGTACGATTCCCAGCGAATGGAGGATAAAACCCCCGTCCTGACTATCTATCTCAGTCAGGACGTTAAACCAAATAGAATCAACTTGTCACAATAGTTATAATTAGGTCGCAGTGTTAATTGTAAGGGTTTCACTGAAAACCCTGCAACCAGGTCAGATAATAATATGTACGTGATCATTTGAGAAGTATCTCGCTTCTCGACGGGTCGAAATTAAAAGACAATATCGAGATTACAAATTCGAATCAGAATTTACATTTCCGCATTTCAAACAATATGCAAAATCTAGATTGAAGTTCGAAGAGATGTGTATAGGTATAATAAAAACGCCAATTAAATTCGCCCTAAGAACAATATACTCGAAACACAGGTTAGTGGTTCGAATTCTAGCAAGCAAGGCAAAAAAAAATATATTGAGATTTGGCATGAACCCCATAATAATTTGAACGTCCTCAAAAAATTGCCCCAGGTGAGGCTCGAACTCACAACCCCGGCATGGCTCACGACTACTGTCTTATAAGTACCGTGCGCTAACCAATTGCGCCACTGGGGCTTGTGTCGTGAGGCGACAAAATGGAATGTTTTAAACTTGAGGGCGTTTCTTTTATAATTTAACACTAATAATTACGTGTTTTTAGGATGAAATGGGGTACAAAATATATTTAAAAGGGATTTACTTACATTTCAAGGCAAATGAGTGACGAAAAATACATAAAATACAGGAAAATAATCGGGTTTGTCGCCATTATCACGGGAATCATTGTCTCACTTGTAGAGCTCGGTGTTCAGTAAATTATACCGGTTTATACTAAAGTACGTTCACTTTCAATATTTATATGCAGATAGAAACATACAAAAGACTTTAAATAAGTAGAATTTGGGTTAAAAGGGCACTTTATCGACTAAAATATTGTAAATTTTATTGAAATTTCACCGCTTCAATTTTTTTTCTCTTTAAAGTAAACAAAAATAGTACCAGCTGATTACTAGTTCTGGAAAATCTCGCCAGAGTTTTTACAACGAGAGTTCTGATTGGCTGCTGATTGTTCATAATCTCCCGGGAATTTTTTGAAATTATCAGTTTTTAATCAACGAAATTTCAACGTGTTTTAATTTTTGAATATCCGTATTATATCTCAGAAGATAAAAACTTTTGTGTTTGACATCTTTTTAGAAAACTAGTTTGATAGCTCACTGATTTTTTTTAACGCTGATCAAGTTTTTCTACCATGGGTAAAGACAAGACCCGTCACAGAAACAAGAAATCTAAACCTTTCTCTAATGGCAATGGTACAGACAAAAATGGATCTTCCAGCCAAGTTCCAGAAGAAGAAGATGAATTCTCAAGGGTGATGGCAGATGTTGTATCAAAGGTAAAATAAGTCAGTTGTTTCAATAGGCAAGGAACACAATTAATTCCAATGAGAATAGCTTGTTGGCATGTTCAACAGATCGGTTCTTGTAGGATCACTAGTGGCCAGGTTGAGACCTAACTGCTGGGTCCCAGCTCATGTTTTTGTAATACCTCTGTGGCGCTAAGTCACGCATTGCGTACTGTGTAAGATAGGGAAAATTGACACTTACCAACGACTTAAGTTATTGATGTTGTCTATTAATTCCGCCCTTAGTGTCATAGGATCAACATCCACCAATTCCAGAGCTCAAAATTGATCACATGAGGTTAAATGTACATGAGCTGGGACCCGGCAGTCAAGTCTTGGCCCAGCCACAAGCAATGTCCAGTGAGAAAGACTGGTTATGCCCAGTGATGCTGGTTATGCCCAGCCTAACCCAGGATGTATGAGGTTAATTTGGGTAATAGTGCCGTATGGAGAGTATAACCCTCATCTTGATGACCTCATTGTTTATGAGACTTTAATAAAGCAAAACGCCAATATCAAATTAAATAATTTTGCTCAGACATAGATAGGATTTATGAAGCATCTCACCTATCCTTTAACCCAGATAAGGCTGACGTCCTTCCAGAAGGACGTCCTTCCAGAGGGACGCTGTGGATTTTTCTAATTAATTCAACTTGTTGGGGATAGTTGGCGACACCTCAAACTCTTTGTTTAGAGTCCTAGTGATAAGGACACCACTTTTATTTTGATTTATTCTTGCGTGTGACTCTGATAAGAAAGTTTGGATAGCTGTAAATTTCAATGGATGAACGAGACAAAAATTTTTACCGCGTTATCTGGGTTAAAAGAACATTTCATTTGAAAGTTTTATGGGTAAATGTGTATCAAATGTTTTTGCAATCAGGATTATTATTGTATGTTTTCAAAGTTGCATATTACAGGAATTTCACCTTCACATTTTTTGTACTGGGACTGCATGTCTTGTACTGACAGTCTAAATAAATAAAGCACTACTTATACTTATACACTACTTGCAGTTTCAGTTGTAATCACCATTTTTTGTTACAGTTGGAATCTCCTTCTGTTATGGAGAAATTGAGTGCATTGCTTCTTCTTTCTGAAATGGTGGACATGAAACAAATCAGGTCAATTATTATTGACCATGAAATCTGCAAAATTGTGGGACCATTACTGGTTGATGCAGATATTCAACTAAGTTTGAATGCTGCTGGGGCTATAAGGTAAGTTAATTAGTAACACAGAATGCAAAATTAATTTACCTATTTATTGAATAAAAATCAGTTATTGTACCAAATAACTTGATTAAATAATATTAATAATAAAACTTGTTTATTCTGCCCAATTTATACTTTGATGTTCCCTAATTTAAACAGTTGTTTTGGTGTCATTATTAATTCACACACAAGACATTCTTAGAATGTCTCGGGTGAATGCTGTAGGCATTAGCACCGCCCTTGATCAAGTTTTGTTTAATTATTTCAACTTTATTTTTTGTAAATTGTATATATTATATTTTGTAAATAAAACTTGATTAAATCTGTTTAGTAATAATTACAAATGCTTTATTAAATTTATACTGCTGGCATAGGACTAAATAGTCCCCTTTTGCTAGCCTCATGTATTGTTTCAATTTACACAAGTAGGCACTTATTTTTAAGCGTAAGTATAGTAGTCTTAAAATACCAACTATTTTAATCTGTACATTTTTTTTCCAGGAATTTGACATCTTGTGGAGAGGAAGAGGTACTTGAAGCTCTTGTAGAGCAAGATGTTCTTACTCCAGTGTTAACTCTCCTCGGAAACCTTGCTCGCACACTTCAGAAACCTGATAGTTTAGATCCTTCCATGGAAGTAGACGGAGCTAAGTCTACCAAAAAGGGAGCCAAAGCTGAACTTGTGGAATGGGTAAGAAACTGCCAATAATAATAATAATAATAACACTCTTCAGTGGTAGGTAACCACCAGGCGAGGTTAATGCTTGAAGCATTTTCTACCACCTAACCCTCAGAGTCTTATTATTATTATTTGGTCACAAACTCAAATTAATGAGGAAAAATTCGTGCACTGGGTGGGATTCGAACCAACGGATCCCTACACTACCTGGATCACCAGACTAGCGCGTTAACCACTTGACTACCAGTGCACCCCACTTGACTACCAGTGCACCATCTGTTTCTACCTCATCCGGCCATGAGATCTAATGTGGGAACTCAAAATCTTTCCTAAACTTTATAATTGAGATTCCACTTGGAATCATGAGACATCATTTATTCATATAGCCTATTAAAATAGGATCTCAGCCTTTTCAGAGCTGCAAGAAAGAGCAATTACTTACTTATAAATTCAGAAAGATGTTGTGATAAATCTACTTGATATCAAAAAAAAAAAAAATGCATGGACTGGTGATGTACACAAAACAAATTTGTGTGCATATCCCATATCCAAAAAACGTGATATCCCAATTGAGGGCTCATAGCAGTTGAGTTTTTAAATCAAATTTAAATTACTTTCTCCTTTTCCTAATTTCATTTAGGGTAAACACGTTTTCCCTTTTCCACTAGTTTTCTTAAATCCTCCTCAAACTTATCATTGTTTGGCCTACTCCCTTTCTAGGTATGATAAATCCATATAGGTACTTTTTGAGAATTTTGTCAAGTACATTTTTTTACCCTCAAAGGTTGTAATTTTGGTTGTGGTAGGTAATTTTGTTTTTGATTTTTGAATAATATACTTGAGTTACTGTCTATTATACTTACAGGAAGAGAAAATCGACCTCGCTTGTCAAGTTGTGAATACCCTCTGGAATTTGTGTGAGAGTTGTGCCACAGTGCTCAAGTATGTCAATAATGAGGAAGTAATGAGTGTTTTTATCAAGTTCCTGGATAAGGACAAATATGACATCAGTCTCTCCATTGAAGCTGGTAAGTTAATTACAAAAAAGCAAAAACAATACTTTTGATTTCTAATATTAGAAATTTCTCAAAAGTAATAAAGAGTAGTCTATAAATTACAACTGTGAATTTTCTACACATATGTGTATGTGTACATACCTTGTGAGAAAATATGAGTTCCTTATATTTATGTTGTTGGATATTAAGAAAAAGAACAGTTTTAAACATATAATATTGGATTTATTTTGTTATAGAAAATCTAGTAGTCACCGTGAGTTTCTAGTAGTCACTCTTAGCGCGCTAGGCAACACTGCCAACTGCATTCTCTTCAAATTTATAATGTTAAGGACCATTACGTCAAATAAATAAAGTTAATAATTTCATTTGATTTTGGTTTCAGCTCAATTCATTCACATGCTGAGTGAAGACAACACTTTTGTCATCAAATATTTGATTCAACACGAGCCTCTGTTTGACGCAGGATTCAAGGCAGCACAAGATATTGATCCGGACAATTTGAATGGCTCGGCCATTCTGCTACAAGTGCTCTATGCAGGTTTGTGAGCAAACGAAAAATTGGGGTACAACTGGGAAAACACTTAATTATTTTATTTTAAAAAAAGTATTTTATTTAAAAAAAAAGTTAAACATATTTTAAAAAAAACTGGGAAAGTACTTTAAAATTTATCCTAAAATAATAATATCAAATAGTGATGATAATTTTATTTTCAACACTATCCATCAAACATTAAAACAAAATGTTTACTGCAGGGAAAACCAAAAAAAAGAGGGCAAATAATGAATTATTAAGCCCAGAATTTCTATTTTTTTTTTTTTTTTTTTTTTTTTTTTTTTTTGTACATTCTGTGAAAATTATTTACTACCCAGGTTAAATTATTTAAACTCAGAAACTAGAAATAAAATGTGTTGAAGACCTCAAACTGGAATTAAAAGTGTGTTGATACCGTCAAACTAGAATAGAATTCAAGAATCAGAATTAAAAAGTACTTCCTTTTAATGACACAAATATCATTTTATTTTATGTATTTACACTTTATTCATTGGACATATTATATACATACAACACATATAATTACAAATTAATATATAATATAAGAGAAGAAAAAATAAATAAATATATACATAATATAATTATGTCCTAACTAAAGGGCGGGGTTATTGCCTTCCACCCAACCCAACATTCTGTTCCTATTTATTTGCTCCAGGTATTCTCCAGAATATTACTCCCAATTTCTTCACCAAAGATCCCAACACGTTCAAAATCCTCACCCAAATCCTGTCGACCAATCAGCGCTCCGTACTGAACCAGTTCACATCGGATCACCCCAAAGCCTCAGATAGAAGTGGCAAGGAGAGGATTGACAGTGTGACTCATTTCATATCGGCTCAGAAACTGTTGTTGGAGTTCCTTACTAACCTGTGCTCTTCTGATGAAGGTGGGTGGGTAGTTTAATATGAAAAGGTAAAGTATGATTTCTTTATGATTATGTGGTAGGACAGCCTCCGTGGCGTAATGGTTGTGACTACTGCCCGTAGTCCAACTCCCGGCTGGGGCAGACTTTTCGAAGAAAATTCTGTTCCATCCAAACACGTGAGGCTGGTATTTCCGGCCCTACCCAGGCTGGGTGAGGTTAATATGGGTAGCTGGTACGATTCCCAGCGAATGGAGGGTAAAACCCCCGTCCTGATTATCCATCTCAAATCAGTACGTTAAAACCAAATAGAATCAACTGGTCACAATAGATCTAATTAGGTCGCAGTTGGCGTTAGGAAGGGCATCCAGTCGTAAAAAATGTGCCAAAACCAATGAACCTCAACCATGAGGTTCATTGGAGGATGACATGGCAGGAAAGGTAAAGTATGATTTCTTTAGGATTACGTGGCAGAAAACGTAAAGTATGATTTCTTTAGGATGACGTGGCAAGAAAGGTAAAGTATGATTTCTTTAGGATTACGTGGTAGGAAAGGTAAAGTATGATTTCTTTAGGATTACGTGGCGGGAAAGGTAAAGTATGATTTCTTTAGGATTACGTGGCAGGAAAGGTAAAGTATGATTTCTTTAGGGTTACGTGGCAGGAAATGCTTTAAGTATAAACCTCGCCCAACCTCAGGGGTTAAGCACTCGCTTGTCATGCGGAAGGTCCTGGGTTCGATCCCCCGTGCCGACAAAAAATTGTATTCTTAATTTGGTTACAATTGTTTGTAAGGGATACCTTCCGGTGCGCTCGTGATGACCCAGCACATAAGTGGGAAGTATTGTGTCACTTCTTGCCCGTCAGAGGGAGACATACTACGGGATGGGCGAGCTACAACACAGACCACAAGCGTCCTCTGTAGCTATTATTATTATTCAACAATTTTGATCAAACTTTATTTACAATTTCTATATATCGGTACATTGAAAGGGTGTTATTAATTAAACGTAAACAAAGTCTGATCAAGGGTGGTGATAATGCCTTTGGCATTCTCTTCCGCACCACCGTAGCTCCTGTTTCATGGCTAATCATCATTACCGGGGTTAAGTGGCAGAGAATGCCTAAGGCATTAACTTCGCCCCGGATTACAAAACAATTGTAATGAAAATTAAAATTGATCTTTATTTCATTTTGTACATACTTCTAAGTTTTCTTTTTGATTATTTATTAAAGATTTCACTCATTTATTTGAGGTACCTATACATACATACATAGGTTTTAAAAACAATATGTACATAAATTAATTAATATTGAGACATTTACGGATGATAGATGTTGTGGAGAGAATGACGGACTTCTGTGACGTGACTATTATGACTTTTTTTGTTGTTGTTGTTGATTGTTTTGTAAAAAAAAATAAAGTGTAAATAAATAAATTACTATTATTATTATAAGAAAAGTCCTTTTCCTTCCAGACGAGGACCCTGAGACCGGCTGTCCCGCCGGGATGGACGTGGACATGTCAGATGGAGAAGAAGAACTCCTCCCCCCTGGAGGAGATGGACGAGTTAAGCTCTCGCCCGAGTTACACGAGCGGTTTGTTGGGGGAGACATATTCCGGGTCGTGCTGCAGAAGGTAGACCTTCCGGCCGTGAACGTGTGTCAGATTCTGCGAGGCGAGGACGATTATAAACATCTGATGAGCAAGTGAGTGGTGCATGTGTTAATCTAAGTGAAACGCTATTATTTTAGCTATGTTAGGTATGTTTAGACCGACCTCAGTGTCTTGATCGATAAGGCAGCGGACTTGTAACCTGGAGGTCGGTGGTTCAAGTCCCGGTTTCAGCGTAGATTTAGTAAAAGCGAGTTTGAGTAGTTGTGATATCACGAAAGTGAATAACACAAATATGAGAGAAAAAAAAATGTTAGGTATGTTTATCGTACAGAACTGTAGTACAAAACTTACGTACATACGGATACATATACTATTATCTAACCACAAACAATGTACTTATTTCTGATGGGCAAGTCAGTAGTGTGTTTATCTAAGTGAAACGCTATTATTTTAGCTATGTTAGGTATGTTTATAATACAATACCCACGTACATACGACTACATATACTATTATCTAACCACAAACAATGTACTTATTTAATAATAATTAACGAACTGATTTTAATAGAATATCAATCTATATATAAACACGACCACATTGGCTGTATGGCATGTATGGCAAATTCCCATGATAAGAAGAATAACCAATGCCCAAAAAAAAGTTAGGTATGTATTACATATCTGTTTATCAATAACCCGACGCTAAATAGATCAGCAAGGAGAAGAGTAGGCATGTCTTATTTTTTGACTTTTTTTTCCCAAAAAAAATATTTTTTCAAGTCCTAGCTCGTACACAATGAAAATTATCACACATTTCTCGAATAATTAATGCATAATTATTATGATTGGCATGGTAGACAAACTCAAACTCTTAGATACTGAAAGAGCTACTCTATAAGTCCCTTTTTTCTAATAATAAGTTCTTTGTTTCAGACTGATAAAGCTGCAATGCACGGGGTTCCTGTGTATCAACAATCTGGTCTCCTGCATGGAGATATCCCCGGGAACTTTGTTCACTCAGTTTGTGACTATCCTCTGCCAGCACTACACGGGTAATAGTAATGATGGGTTTCAGGGTTGGGTGGGAGAGATTGAAAACATGTAATAATATTATAATTTTTAAATATACTTTATGTTCCAAAATAAAGAATTTTTTTTTATTAACTATCATTTTTACTCAAGATATTGCCACAGGAAATAACCCTGCTCTTTAGGTAGGATATTAACTTCATTTTCTTTTTTGTTCTTGTTTCTTTGTTCAATCTATTTATTTTTTCTTCATAATTTCATTGTATTTTACTGTATATATTTTACATTGGCTTACCTAATAAAGTATAATATAATAGTAATGATGGTTTTAAGCGCTGAATGTACTATATTATATGGAGATTGCACACTTTCTTCAGAGGTTGAAATTTCAGGGGAGTTTTCTCCCTCTCTCTCTCTCTCTCTCTCTCCCTCCCTCTCCCTCTCTCCCTTCTTCTCTCTCTCTCTCCCTTCCTCTCTCTCTGTCTCTCTGTCCCTCCCTCCCACAACTATTTTGTAAGTGCAATACACAACAGAGAAGAGAAAACACAAAAGTTTTTCGTGTCCTCTATCACTGCATGGTCATATCTCGACAGGGGTTTTACCATCAATGTGCTGGAAATTCACAACAAATTAATCTCACCTAGCTTAAGTGGGACTGAAAATAGGCATCAGGAAGGTTCAAATTTGAATGGTCACCCATACAGGTCTTCCTAAGCTTGCTGGACGTTGGTTAACTTCATGATACTTAACAGTCGTGATAGAACGAGAAGAGCCAAAATGTAAGTAGGTCAGATTAGTCCAGGTATTTTATCTATTTTTTTTTTTTAAAGATGATTGTTTCACAGCCTTTTTTATTTCGTAGCCATGAAACAGGAGCTACTGTAGACGCCTGTGGTCTGTGTTGTAGCCTGCCCATCCCGTAGTGTGCCTCCCCTCTGATGGGCGAGAAGTGACACAGTACGTCCCATTTAGGTGCTGGGTCAACACGAGCGCACCGGAAGGTATCCCTTACAAAGAACTGTAACCAAATTATTCATACAAATTTTTGTCGGCGCGGGGGTTCGAACCCGGGACCTTCCGCATGGCAAGCGAGTGCTTAACACTTAGACGACCGGCATGGTTTTTCGTGAATTCTCCCGTGGGACCGGCGATGTTTAGGCTATTCACAGGCGTAGTACATGCGTGTACCACCGGTGGTACACCCAATCCATTCCGTACGAACGTGCGTGTACCACCGGTGGTACACCCGGTCGTCTACGTGCTATTCGTGCGATCTGTTTATGTTTGCTTCCTCTCACAGATAATCTCAGCACGGAGCAAAGCGAGTCCCTCACCTGTGCACTCCGCTCCCTCCTGCTCAGTCTGAACGAGGCTATCACCTCCGCCAACTCCTCCACTATCTCATCCCTGGTCCAGGACACCTCCATTCTGAAGGTCATCACTTCCAGGTGAGCTCTTGTAGCAACAGCGGTTACTGACCCGGAGGTTGCGGGTTCAAATCCCGGCCGGAGCGGAAAATTGTGACCAAGTTTTCTCGTTTCCGGATGTAAAGTGCCCCGAAGTAATGCGAAAAAACAATTTTATTTAAGAAAAGAAATACAAAAAAAGCAGGCAACAGGTGTTGAAGATTCTCGGATGTTGTTTTCCCTTAGATCCAGATAAGACAACATCCCCGAAATCTTGAACTGTTGGCCTAAAAACACTAAGGGTGCAATTAATAGACAACATCAATAACTTAAGTCGTTGGTAAGCGTCGGTTTTCCCTATCTTACACAATACACAATTCGTGACTTAGCGCCACAGAGGTACTACAAAAACGTCTATTAGTTCCGGCCTAACTGTCTTATGCTGACAATCTAAAAAAAACTGACCTGTACAGAACGAGAACTGGTTTAACACATTATATATTCCTAATTTGAGACTAGTGGCGAAATCAATAGACAAATTCTATATCACAAGTCATTGCTAAGTGTTGGTTTTCCCTATTTTACACAGTACGCAATCCGTGACTTAGCGCCACAGAGGTATTACAAAATCGTCAATTAATTTCGCACTAGATGTTAAAAGATGTTTAGCGATTTAAAAAATGATTATTGAGGGTTGGGTGGAAGAAATTGCCATAGGCAATAACCCCGCCCTTTAGTTAGGACATATGTGTAATGTGTATATTGTTTTTTTTTGTTTTGTTTTTTTTTCTTCTTCTTCTTCTTTTTATATTAATATTGTCAATTTTGTATTTTAATTTTTACCATTATTTGTTTGTATAAGTGTATTTTCTGTACTTAATCTCCCCCAATCTGTAGAGATCAGAACGCCTCGACGCGCTCTAGCGATAATCAGAGAAACTTAAATTAGGGGGAGCTTCTCACAGTGAAATGTAAATAAAGATTACTGATAAGGATTGATAAGAATATTTCATAGAATTGGAAATTTGAACTATCTGAATACCTTATTATGACTATATAGATTTCTGCGAGAGTTTCATTACCTACTTTTTCTCAAATTTTGATGTAAATCAAGTTACTATTCCATAGACTGTTCAGAAAATTTGGTGCATTCAACAAACAGCAGAGTTAACGATCACTGCAGCTTGAACCAGTGCTCTCTTGTAAATTGAAAACTGCCTTGATTTTTTTCATGAGAATTTCTCAGACGTGATTGTCCTTACTACACAGCGTCTTGCTTTCCAGATGTAGAACAAAATGTACACTTGAGATTAATAAAGGTAATGCAAAGGGGAAACTCGAGCTAGCATTCTGTACATTATGCATTCATTCTCGGCGAAATATGTAAATTGAGGATGTTAATAAAAGGTACTTTCAATATCAACAATGAACTTTGATACCTGTACAATTCCTAATCTTAAATCTGGCTCAAAATTAAAACTAGAACCTTATACCTAAACTAGTTTAAAGTAACCTAGTCATCGATAGAAAATCACAAAAGTTTATTTAATGAAAATTTATGAAAACATAAACAAATAATAAAGATCTGCTGAAGGTCAACCTCAAAGTCAAATTGATTTCAAAATGGCGTTGATCTCGATCTGACGAAAACGTCGGGTTAAGATTGGAGGAGAATAAGAACAAGCCGTGAGGAGAAATCCTTAATCTGTGATCAGCTGATGCGAGATTGGGGGAGATTAAGTACAGAAAATACACTTTATATTACATAAATGTTCTTCTTATAAAGAGTTTCATAATGATAATATTTATTTATATAACTGTGATAATATGATTGTTTTTAAACCTTTCTTATGTGATATATTCATGTTATTTATTTTCTGTTTGTAAATAGAGCTAGGCTCGTAAATATGCACCCGTGCTGCGGGTATTTCTTCTTATTATTATTATTATTATTATAATTGAATTCCAGTGTGGACACCGTAGCGGCCGACCCTCTCTCCAACATCTCCCACCTGTTGGTAGCCAAGCTCACCTCCGAGACAAGTGGAGGTGATAGGAGTGAAGGTGATAAGAGTGGAGGTGATAGGAGTGGAGGTGATAAGAGTGGAGGTGCCAGGTCCGTGGATGTGAAGATGAACCTGATGAAAGTGGTCTCCCTGTGGATGAGTCTCCTCTTCAAACTGGAGAGGACGAGGAAAGAGGATGTAAGTTCCTTATCTTAATATATAAATGTCAAAGACACTCACTGACCACTGACCACTGACTGATCATCGCTCTACAGCCCAAACCGTAAGTCCTAGGAAGCTGAAATTTGGTAGGTAGCTTTGTCTTATAGTCTAGATGTGCAATAAGACGGGATTTTTCGAAACTCCCACTACAACACCTGCCATTGGCGAAAAAGGATTTTTTGCTTTCACGGCCATGCCTCGGCCCGCAAAGCGGGCGACAGCCCGCTAGTGCTATAATAATTTTAAAAAATTCCCTCCCCCAGTTTTTTTTTTTTTTTTTAGTCATAAATTTATGTTTAAGGTTTTTTTTTAATGTAATGACGTTGTATTTATACAACGTACATACACATTACACATACATACTTTGTATTTATACTCAAAAATATAAATTTATTATTATTATTAAGTATTTTAATTTGGGTTGCTTTCAAATGCATGGTCATATCACGACGGGATCCGATCTCGTGAACCACACATGTTACTCGTATGTGTATGAGTAGACCAGTAGTATGGCTGGGGGATTATAAACAGGCAGTAGACCAGCATTGGCTTGGTTCTGGGGGCCCTTGTCAATCATTAGCCTCCTTGTAAATCCAGTGGTAGAAGTGCTGACTCATTCTTCCATTTTCTGGCTACGATCGTTCACGATGACGCCACCCTATGATGATGATGATACATATTGACGTTTTAAAAAGTACATTTGTAATTATTATTGAATAAATTTTGGCTGAGATCTGATATTTAAGGAAATCCGAAAATTTGGAGTACAAGTGATTTAGTATAATGAAAAAATATCAGAATATAGCGATAATGGCAAGTTGCTTGAAATATATTGGCAAGTGTATACTGTGTAATAATTGAACCATTCACGAGGAAGTATTGTGTCTGCTGAGGAACGAAAAAAGACCAAGTCCTCACGATGGTTGATCACATAGAAATATGTGGTTCAGGATGAACCAACTTGGAAATTAGGTTGGCTGGAGACCATCATTTCCCCTCCAGCTGTAGCCAAGCTGGCAACAATAAGCACAGTGTCCATAATTGGCGGTGTATATCTGATAGTCCCTAGTAGTCAAGTGGTTAACGCGCTAGTCTGGTAATCCAGGTAGCGTAGGGATCCGTTGGTTCGAATCTCACCGAGTGCATGAATTTTTCCTCATTAATTTGAGTTTGTGACCACATAATAATAACACTCTGAGGGTTAGGTTGTTGTTGTAGCCAGCTTGGCTACAGCTGGAAAATTGAGTGATGGTCTCCAGCTAACTTTATTTCAAAGTTGGCTCGTCCTGAACCACATATTTCTATGTGATCAACCATCATGAGGACATAGACTTTTCTTTATAATCCATTAAACCCTTAGGAAACTGCAAGCTAGCCTGGCTTGTAAGGGTTGGCTAGTCTGTTTATAGTCCTTTAGCGAGGCACTGGTCTTCTCCCTGTTTAACGTCCCCCAGCCAGACTCTGAGGGTTAGGTGGTAGAAAATGCTTTGAGCATTAACCTCGCCTGGTGGTTACCTTCCACTAAAGAGTAATATTATTCTGTCCCGGTAGCTCAGTGGTAAAGGCGGCACTCTGTGAATCCAGAGTTTCCAGAGGTCGTGGGTTCGAAACCCAGCCGGGACATGACAAGTTATCCTCCCATTTGGGATTTTTACCACATAATAATATGTCGTGGGCTTACTGCTGGAATAATGGGACTTTAGTAGTCTTAATCGGGGCAGTATAAATAAGGCGATATTATTAACGTTGCTTTCAACTGCATGGTCATATCACGACGGGGGTGTTACCCAATCTCGTGAACCACAGAGAGAGAGAGAATAAAATAAATATATTTTAAAAGACAGCTGTTATAGTAGAGAGTTGCCAAAAAACACATTATAACACAGAGTGTATGACAACATAATAATAAGACTCTGAGGGTTAGGTGGTAGAAAATGCTCTGAGCATTAACCCTTAATAGGTCAGGGTCCATCCCTGCCCTATTAAGAGTCAGGGTCCATCCCTGCCCTATTAACACCATGTACGGAGACATTCCGTAGATGGTGAAATATGAATTTCATTGGACGGGAAAAAAATTGGTTTGGAATACAGGATTTCGTCTTATTGGCGGGAAATCTGGTGGTAATATTATACTTAACTACTTACCGCGGCCTTATTAAGGGTTAACCTCGCCTGATGGTTACCTTCCACTAGAGAGTATTATTATTATTTGTCTTTCTTCTCCTCAGGACGTGTTCGTGATATCCAAGCTGCTTCACCTCCTGGACTCCACAGACCACCTGATTCTTCTGGCAGAAACTCTGGACAGCCTCATCGATCTGTTCTCCGACGACGAGACAGACAGTCTGGCCAAACAAGTGAACCTCATCGGCAAACTGACCGCCAGTGAGCCGAGACTCAAGAACTTGGTGAGTCATTCTTCTCAGCATCGGTGGTTCTGTGGTCACAAAACAGTCGTAGGCGGACCGCGGTCCGAACAGATTTCTATTTCAGAAAAACGTTTTTGTAGTAGATTTTTTTTTATATCTATACTTATTATTATTTTTTTTTTAATAGTCGTCTACACCTCATCACGGATAACAGAAACCTTAGGTTTCTGTATGTCGTGTGAGGCAATAACTGACGCGTTACATTGTTATAAACATCAAGGGCTTGTATTATTGGGGACTTAAAAGTATAGTTGTCTTTACGGTGTATTTGAAATGGCTGTGCCCTGTTATCAGTCATACTTAGTCGGGGGTCATTTGTTTTTCGGCACTGGAGTATTATCTGGTATATGTAAGGGCTGCAGAGTTTTATAAAAGAGAGTTTCACTCACAAGAGAGTATAATAAAAGAGAGTTTCACTCACTGACTGACTGACTCACTCACTGATTCATCACTGTTTCTCCGAACTGGTAAGTCCTAGTATATCATATATTGTTAATCACTTTCGTGATATCACAACTACTCAAACTCGCTTTACTAAATCTACACTGAAACCACGACTTGAACCACCGACCTCCAGGTTACAAGTCCAGCGCGTTATCAATCAAGCTACTGAGATCGGTTTAGTAGATTATTATTATTATTTTGTAGCCTTTTTACACAATAAGGTTTCTAAAAAGTCGCCTGCGGACCTTTCAAAAGAACTTTCGCTTGACTAGGTTGATGGGTCTCCAGGCAACTTCCTTTCAAAAGAACTTTCGAACAGATTTATATTTCAGAAGAAAAAAAAATTGTAGTAGATTATTATTATTATTATTTAAATATTTAGCCATTTTACAAAGGAACTTTCGCTTGGCTAGGTTGATGGTCACCAGCCAACTTAACTTTAAAAGTTGGCTCGTCCACATATTTCTCTGTGCGCTCAACCATCTTGAGAACTTGGGGTTTTTCTTTATATAACCCATTAAACTCTTGGAAGCTGCAAGCTTGCCGGGCTCGTTAGGGTTGGCTAGTGGAGAATATAGGGTTGGATGGAAGAGATTGCCATAGGCAATAACCCCGACCTTTAGTTAGGACATATGTTTCTATATATTTTTCTATTCTTTTTCATTTTATTGTATACAGGGTGATCACAAAGTCTGACCCCACTCCCAGCATGTATTCTATGCTGTATCTCTAGAAAAACAATTGGTAGAAAGATGATATTAAATTTATTCATGAGAAATTCTCTCATCTACACCTTTCAAACATACTCAACCTTATCTGATAGTGTTAGTGTTGGGCTGGCTGTACAGTTACTGGCCTCCGCGCCGAGTGGGGTGAGACTTAGTGTCCACCCTGTATATTGTTTCCATTTTTTCATTGTTAAAATAAGTATTTGTATTGTACATATGTCCATTTATCTAATAAAGTGTTGAATAATAATATTCACCGAGATATTGTAAAATGTTCTTCGCATGGTTCTCAATAGTCCATCCGCTCTGCTGATTTCAGATCAAGTCAGAAGTCACCGTGGCAGAGTGAGTTTGCGCACTAGGCATTGCACGCACAGTAACCTGGGCTCGATCCCCAGCGGGGCAGAATTTTTTCTGCTCTGCTCTTGGGTGTTGGGGGTCCACTCATACCTCGTGAGGAAAAATGAGTAGCTGCTTTAATGTGAGCAGCGACCAGAGGCGGAATTATAGGCAGAAATAAGATATTAGGATAGTTCAAGATATGGAAAAGTCCTATAATTCTGCGCTACCCACTAAAAATTGTGATATAATAACTCAAAGAAACACATTTATTTATTTTATTTCAGATTAAGTCCAACAAGAAGAGCCTGGAGAGTGAGAAGTTAGCTCTGGTGTCCACCGTACAGACTAATCTACATGCCTTCATTCAGTACAAGCGGGAGAGAGTTAACAATATCAAGACATAAGATATTCCCGGCCCTACCCAGGCTGGGTGAGGTTACCCACGTACTGACTAATCTACATGCCTTCATTCAGTACAAGCGGGAGAGGGTTAGCAACATCAAGACATAAGATATTCCCGGCCCTACCCCGGCTGGGTGAGGTTTTCCACGTACAGACTAATCTACATGCCTTCATTCAGTACAACGGGAGAGGGTTAGCAACATCAAGACATGAGATATTCCCTCCCGGCCCTACCCAGGCTGGTTGAGTTTATCCACGTACAGACTAATATACACACACGCCTTCATTCAGTACAAGCGGGAGAGGGTTAATAACATCAAGTCGCGATGTACACCTAAATGATATTCTCGACCCTACTCAGGCTGGGTGAAGTTAATGTGGGTAGCCCCGTTGTCTACTGTATGAACTAAACCTACAGTTCAAGGAGCAGAGAGTGAACTACATCACGATGTGATGCTAGTCAATACTTACTCTTATGATATCTAATTTAGATAATGTATTTTCAATAGAACAATTTGTTTTATAGAGATATTCAAAATTTGAGAAAAAGTTTCTTACAAACTGTAAAAGAAAGAAAAAATTGTAATCTTATTTTGTTCTTTTTACTAGTCTTTTTCTACCTTTTACAATTTTTGCAGCCTTATTTATTTAAAAAAATCTTTCTTTTTGGACTTTAAAAGAATCTTTGTGAAAATTTCAAAGGAAATTTGTTTATAGGGTAGTGAATACATACCTTAACCATGTTAACAGAAAAATACTTTGTTCCTTATATGTATTTCTTTCTCTTTAATTATAGGTATTAAAAAACGCTTGCATACGAGTCTGCAACCATTGGGACATTTTCATCTTTACTATTCAAGTTTCGTTACATAATTTCGTCACATAATTTCGTTACATAATTTCGTTACATAATTTCGTCACATAATTTCGTTACATAATTTCGTCACATAATTTCGTTACATAATTTCGTTACATAATTTCGTTACTTAATTTCGTTACATAATTTTGGTTATGTGCCAGAGCAAAGACATGAAAATGTCAAAAGTTGTTATTGTTGTTGCTCATAAAGCCAGCTTGACTACAACAGGATGGGGGAATGATGGTCTCCAGCCAACTTTATTTCAAAGTTGGCTCGTCCTGAACCACATATTACTTGATCAAGAATCATGAGGACTTGGACTTTTCTTTATAAACCATTAAACTCTTAGGAAACTGCAAGCTAGCCTGGCTTGTAAGGGTTGCCTAGTCAGTTCTCTGTTTATAGTTCTCTAGAGAGACACGGCTCTTCTCCCTGTTTAACGTCCCAAACTGTTAAAAAGTTGTTGCTCTCCCGGTAGCTCAGTAGTCAAGGTGTCAGTCTGGTAATCCATTGGTCGCGGGTTCGAAACCCAGCCGGGACATGACATCCTGTCATTTTGAAAACATAATAATACGTCCTGGGCTTACTGCTGGAATAATGGGAATCATTAGTACTAGTTGGGTAGTATAAATAAGGCGATATTATTGTTGTTCTTGTTTTGGCGTTGTAGCCAACACAGCTACAGCCAGAGCACGCGATTAGCTCAGTAGTTAAGCACTCGCTTGCCATGCGGAAGGTCCCGGGTTCGATCCCCCGTGCCGACAAAAATTTGTATTCTTAATTCTGTTACAATTGTTTGTAAAGGATACCTTCCGGTGCGCTCTTGTTGACCCAGCATATAATTGGGAAGTATTGTGTCACTTCTCGCCCATCAGAGGGGAGGCATACTACGGGATGGGCAGGCTACAACACAGACCACAAGCGTCTACAGTAGCTGCTGTTTCATGGCTACGAAATAAAAAAGGCTGTGAAAACACTCATCTTTTTTTTTAATTGGGGTTTAACGTCGCTTTCAACTGCCATGGTCATATCACGACGGGGGTTTTACCCTCCATTCGCAGGAAACTCACAAACCTGCTACTCACATTGACCTCACCCAGCCTGAGTGGGGCCGGGAAAAGCCAGCGTCACGAGAATTTGAATGGTCACCCATCCAAGTCTTAACCTCGCTGGATGTCGCTTAACTTCGGTGTTCTGAAGGGAACCGGTGTATTCAACATGCCATCGACGCTGGCTACACTCATCTTTTTTTTTTAATACAAGAAGTTCCTCATTCCAGAAACCACTCTGAGACCGAAATTAATAGACAAATTCTACATCACAATTCAATGTTAAGCGTCGGTTTTCCCTATCTAACACAGTACCTACGCAATCCGTGACTTAGCGCCACAGAGGTATTACAAAAACGTCTATTAATTCCGCCCTAACTCTCATATTCCCCGAGTCTCCCTTTCAAACGTCACCCAACACACTCTGATTGGTTATTTCATTCGAATTAACCAATCAGAGTGCGTTGTGTGACGGTTCAAAGGGAAATTCGGAGATTATAAGAGTGAGAGTGCTTTCTAAAACGAGGGTCAGTTCTCGTTCTGTCACTGAAGTTAAGCAACTTTCAATGGGGTTAGGACATGGATGGATGGCCATTGAAATTCGAACCCTCGCGCGGGTTCGACAAAGCCTCGTGATACTACGGTGTATTTCCGGCCCAACCCAGGCTGGTGAGGTTAACAATGTTACTAGCTGGTTGGTAAATTTTCAGCAAATGGAGGGGGTAAAAGATCTGTGTCGATAGTACCTCACAAAAACTGCTGAAACCAAACATTGGTAGTCGATGTGGTTAAGGTGCTAGACTTGTAATAAATAAATAAATGTGTTTCTTTGTGTTATTATATCACAATTTTAGTGGGTAGCGCAGAATTGGACTTTTCCATATATTTAATATCCCAATATCTTATTTTTGTCTATGCTTCCGCCACTGATCGCTGCTAACATTAAAACAGCAACTCATTTTTCCTCACGAGGTATGAGTAACCCAGAACACCCAAGTACAGAGCAGAAAAAGTCCTGTCCCGCCGGGGATCGAACCCAGGTCACCGTGCGTGCAATGCCTAGCGCGCTAACTCACTCTGCTACGGTGACTACTCTAGACTTGTAATGTAAACAATCCAACGCGTGGATCCGTGGATCGGATCCAACCATATATGACCACATAATAAGTGGTCGAAAATGTTTTGACCATTAACCTCGCCTGATGGATAACTTCCACTAAAGAGCAAGCGTTAGGTGTAAGAGATTGCCAGAGGCAATAACCCCGCCTTTTAGTTAGGACATATAGTATATATTTTTCTATTTTTATTCTTTTTATTGTATATATTGTTACTATTTTTTATTTGTTATAATATGTCTTTTTATATCTAATACAGTGTTTAATAATAATAATATTATGAAAGGGACGCTTAACCCCAACATATAGCATCGCCACTGATCGCTACTCCATTGTCTTCAAAGTCCATGTAAGTGGTGAGCTACTCGCTTGTAATGCAGAGGTCCTCAAGTTCGAACCCTAGAGGTGACAAAGATTTGCATTCTAAATTTGGTTAAAGTTGTTTAGAAGCCAAATAAAAATGGCTTAGGATGGGTTCTTTGTACACAAAAAAGAAAAATAAAACAAATTCAATGATTTATTATTATTGTTAGTAAGGGATACCTTCCGGTGCTCTCGTGTTGACTCAGCACCTAAATGGGAAGTACTGTGTCACTTCTCGCCCATCAGAGGGGAGGCATACTACGGAATAGGCAAGCTACAACACAGACCACAAGCTAAAAAAAACATAGATTGATAGTTTGTTAAGTCATCATTCATAGTTTACGTGGACGTAATATGTTCTATTATGTATTATGAAACGCATGTTTACCAACTTATTGAGCAATTTTTAATGGTCTTCAGTTTGTCATTTACAATCTGATTAGAATCATTTATTGCCATGATTAAGCGGAGCCTTTCATTGTAGTTGGTATAAGACTATTAACAGTATTAACCCTTTTAATAACCTCTTTGGTGCTTTTTTAGTTTAACGTCGCTATCAATTGCATAGGCATTATCAGAACGTGGGTTTCAAACTATATTGATCACTAGAAACTCACAAACCAGCTACCCAAATTAACCTCACCCAGCCTAAGAGGGGCCGGGAATAGCCAGCATCACGAGGTTTCGAAGTAAAATGGTCAATTGGTCACCCATTCAAATCCTAACCAACCTGGACTTCGCTTAACTTCAGTTCACAACGAGGACTAGTGTATTCGACATGCCATAGACGATAGTTTATTAGCTTGTTATTTTTTTTTAATTTCTAGTACATACCCCCAAACTGTTGGTATAATGGGACTACCTGTATTGCGCTGACAGTCTAAATAAAGCACTACTTATACGAGTGCACGAATAGCTCAGTGGTTAAGCACTCGCTTGCCATGCGGAAGGTCCCGGGTTCGAACCCCCGCGCCGACAAAAATTTGTATTCAAAACTTGGTTACAGTTGTTTGTAAGGGATACCTTCCGGTGCGCTCGTATTGACCCAGCATCTAAATGGGAAGTATTGTGTCACTTCTCGTTAATCAGAGGGGAGGCATACTACGGGATGGGCAGGCTACATACAACACAGATTACAAGCGTCTACAGTAGCTCCTGTTTCATGGCTACGAAATAAAAAAGGCTGTGAAAACACTCATCTTTAAAATAAATAAGAAATACCCCAAGTAGTGTAAGGAATATACAGTAAAATATTTCTCAAACTTAGTAAGATTAGATTGAGGTAGACAATGTTCCGAGCAATAAACTTGCCTGGTGGGGTTACCTTCCACTAGTGTATTAAAAAAAGATGAGGGTTTCAACCTTTTAAAATACGTAGTCACGAAACAGGAGCTACAGTAAACACTTGTGGTCTGTGTTGTAGCCTGACCATCCCGTAGTATGCCTCCCCTCTGATGGGCGAGAAGTGACACAGTACTTCCCATTAGCTACAAATAACTAACCAAATTTAGAATAAAAAATTTGGTCGGCTCGGGGGATCGAACCCACATTCCGCAAGTCAAGCAAGTACCACTGATATATTTAACATTATGTCAAAACCAGAACCTCAGTAGCTTAATCGATAAGGCAGCGTACTTGTAACTTAGAGGTCGGTGGTTCAAGTCCCGGTTTCAGCGTAGATTTAGTGAAACGAGTTTGAGTTGTTGTTATATCACGAAAGTGATACTTATAGTCAAGTGTTTAAGGCGCTAGTATGGTAATCTATGTAGCGTAGGGATCCGTTGGTTCGAATACCACACAGTGCATGAATTTTTCCTCATTCATTTGAGTTCGTGACCACGTAATAATACTGAAGGTTGGGTGGTAGAAAATGGTTTGAGCATTAACTTCGCCTGGTGGTTACCTTCCACTAAAGAGTCTGTCCCGGTTGCTCAATGGTCAAGGCGTCTTCAGTAATCCAGAGTTCGAAACCCACATGGGACATGACAAGTTATCCTCTCATTTGGGATTTTGACCACACAATAACTAGAGTATTATTATTAACACAAATTTGATAACTTTTTTTTAACTTAAAGTTTTTTTAAAAAAAGTTATCATATTTGTGCTAATCACTTTTTGTGATATCACACCTACTCAAACTCGCTTTACTAAATCTACGCTGAAACCGGGACTTGAATCACCGGCCTCCAGGTTACAAGTACGTCGCCTTATCGATCAAGCTACTGAGGTCGGTATTTTAACTTAAACTTTATTACGTCAAGACCAGCTCGGCGGCACACAACGGGTCAACAGATGCTTATCTCCCGGGGTCTAGCTTATAAATAAGACTCCACGCATTCCTGCCCACCATCAGAGCTCACCTAACCCTTTCTGTCTTTCCGTGATTTCAAGTCTGTCAAAATTTTCCACATCAACTGGGTCAAAATGCTCCTCAGAGTTCGCGATATAATCCCGCTGGTGATGATGATTGCAGTGTTCATACTCCAGATCCTGTACATCGAGTAGGCCATGGGAGAGTCCCGAGTAGACCATTGGATAGTCCCGAGTAGACCTTGGGATAGTCCAGACGTTTTGTGTGTGACGTCGATTAGTTTTTAAGGTGAGTGAGAATTTTTCAACCAGGGGTCAAGTGGCAGATAGAAAAGGGTTGGGTGGAAGAGATTGCCACAGGCAATAACCGCGCCCTTCAGGTAGGACTTTAGCTTCTTTCTCTTTCTTGTTTCTTTGCTTGATTTGTTTAATTTTCCTTTTTAATTTCATTGTACTTTACTGTATATATTTTTGTTCTACCTAATAAAGCTTACTATAGTAATAATATATAAGGCATTAACTTCGCCCCGTATCAGAAAATTTAAATATTTCTTTTTGTATTTTATTTTCTAAATATTGTTAGGTTTTCCTTTCTCTGTTAATAATTTATTGTTGATTGTTTTGTAAAAAAATAAAATAAAGTGTAAATAAATCAAACCTTTTCGGTCGTGCGTACGAAGGATTTAGCTTAGGAGGGGTAAATAAAATTTCCAATGCCGTTTGACCTCCCTAGCGAACGCCCAAAATAAAGTTAAGTATCTGTATTTAAATTATATTATGTAGTTCCTGAATGTCTATCAGGAATCAGGAAGTCATATTTAAAATAAAAAAAGTCAAACTTTTGAGTGATAAAGATTTTTTTTCATATTTCTTGGAATTTTCAGTGGGTACTGGTCGGTTAATTTTAGAAGTGAAATTATAATCTTAAATAATAGTATCGCATTATAACCGACCTCAATAGCTTGATCGATAAAGCGGCGGACTTATAACCTGGAGGTCGGTGGTTCAAGTCCCGGTTTCAGCGTAGATTTAGTAAAGTGAGTTTGAGTAATAGTGATATCACGAAAGTGATTAACACAAATATGATAACTTAACTTAGTATCGCCTTATTTGTACTACCCAACAAGGACCAATAAGTCCCATTATTCTAGCCGTAAGCCTAGCCCAAGACATGCTCTTGAGGTAAAAATCCCAAAAGGGAGGATAACTTGTCATGTCCCGGCTGGGTTGCGAATCCACCACCTCTGGAATACAGGACCGACGCCTTAAGCACTGAGCCATCGGTGCTGACGTAATTTTCCTTTTTCATTATATTTTTTATTTACCTTTCTTATTACATTTTTTAATTTTTAACTTTCTTATTATATTTTTTAATTTACCTTTCTTATCACATTTTTTAATTTAACTTTCTTATTATATTTTTTAATTTTTAACTTTCTTATTATATTTTTTATTTACCTTTCTTATTACATTTTTTAATTTACCTTTCTCATTATATTTTTTAATTTACCTTTCTTATTACATTTTTTAATTTACCTTTCTCATTATATTTTTTAATTTACCTATCCTAATACATTTTTTAATTTACCTTTCTCATTATATTTTTTAATTTACCTCTCTTATTATAATTTTTCAATTTACCTTTCTCTATTCTGATTGCAGTATCATAACCCCATGTCCGATCATCCAGTATTCCAGCACAAATCAGCACTCACCTTGTAATGGGGTCACTCCTATCACTCGTCCACCCCATCTCTCACAGAAGACATCCGACCACTCTTGAGAAGAAGATGAAAGAAATGCAGTTCCGTCAAACCGAGTTCGACGATTTTTCACAAGTTTCTCGATATCGATAAAAAAAAATATCGATTTTTCAACCATCGATAAATCATTGAAAATTAGCTGAATTCTGTTGGCGAAATTATTCTGATATTTTCGCGGATTTTTTTTAATCTTTATTTTTTGCACAAAACGAACACAATACTTCCGATTTCTAATATTAGAAGTTTCTCGGAAGCAATACTTCGGATTAGATCGGAAATGTCAACCAATAGTCACATATCATTTTCAAACCTGTCGGTGTAGACCTCTTAAACATCATCTGTATTTTCAAGACTTTTGTAAGTCTGAGGGAAATTCAGAGGAAGCTATGAGGGGTTTCACCTGTTTTGGTTCACCCAACTGTTAATTAGTTTTAGTCAAATAAATACTGAATGCTACCACCTATTATACGTTTCTTTTACATTTCATTAATTCTTTACCGACCTCTGTAGCTTGATCGATAAGGCGGCGAACTTGTAACCAGGAGGTCGGTGGTTCAAGTCCCGGTTCCAGCGTAGATTTAGTAAAGCGAGTTTGAGTAGTTGTGATTTCACGAAAGTGATAAACACAAATATGATAACTTTAAACTTATCTCATCTCCTCTCCCCAGTGTGCTGGAGTTCGTGACACGGGGGGCCAAACATGTGTTCACCCGAGCTACGTGACGTCAGCTCAACTGTTGAGCATAATAATAATATCGTCTTATTTATACTGCCTGATTAGGACTAATTAAGTTCAAATATTCCAGCAGTAAGCCCAAGACGTATTATTATGTGGTAAATCCCAAATGGGACGATAACTTGTCATGTTCCGGCTGGGTTTCGAACCCACGACCTCTGGAATCTCTGGATTCACAGAGTGCCGCCTTTACCACTGAGCTACCGGGACAGACGCATATGATAACTTTCAACTTATTTATTCTTTATCGGGTAGGATTAACCAATCGACACCAAACACACTTTGATAAGGCGGCGGACTTAGAACTTGGAGGTCAACTGGTTCAAGTCCTAAGTTGAGGAGGCATTTATACCGTATTTTTCTTTCTAACCAAAGTTAACCAAACGGGAATAAAATGAACCAAACTGGAAGCAAGCCATTTTTCTTTTGGAAGAGGAAAAATTTCCACTTCCAAAGTTGACCAAAGTGGAAGTAGAAAATTCTTGCTTCCAGTTCTTTTATAGGTTAAGTTTGTTTATCTTTAAAAGTAACCAAACGCATTTTTCTTTTACGAATGACCTTGGAATAAAATGGAAATATTGGAAGAAACCTAACCAGGAATTTTTTTTGGTTAGAAAAAAAATACGACTTTAGTTGTTGTTGTAAACTTGTAATGGCTTGTTCTGAACCACAAATTTCCATGTGCGATCAACCATCGTGAGAATATAGGCTATTTCTTTTTAAGCCATTTTTAACTCTTGGGAAACGGTAAGCTAGTTTGGCTTGAGAGAGTTGGCTATTGCGTTCTCTGTTGTCCTCTGGCGAGACACACTGTTTAACGTACCCCAGCTAGACTTTTGGAAAAGCACAAATATATCTACTTTTTCGTGAGAAAACATTGTTTCATTACATTAAAACCCCCAAACTATAGATTATAAATACAGTGGAACCTGGATATAATAGAACCCAAGGGAAAGAGCAAAAATTCTATTATAGAGGTTTCTAATACAGCCAGTTCTCTATTACACATAAATTTTATCTATTAAAAACAGTTTTCTATTATATGTGACTGTGTTTTTCTATTCTATGTGAATATTAAGACTGTGAGAGTAAAGGTATTGTATTGTATATCCGAATCCTTTATATACAGGTTCGACTGTATATATTATAAAGAGATAAAGAGCTAGTTATTTGTGTTACTATGTCACAATTCTTATGGGTAGCATCGACATTACGAGAACTAATGCTAATGCATCATATCTCCGACCAACCATCATATTCCAATATCTATCTCGTAATGCCGCCACTGGTCGTTGCCCACTCTACAACTACCCCAATTGTCCTCACGAGGCTAGGGTAGGCCCCGACATCCAAAGTACAGAGCCGAAAAAATTCCGACCCCGCCGGGATTCGAACCCGGGTCACCTGGAGTGCAAGCCGAGCATGCTACCGCTAGGCCAAGTGACTACACTGTATATATTATGCTAAAAAGAAATTTGTTTGAAACTTTAGGAAATCAAAATTTTCAGCTCTTTTTTATTCAATTAAAACATCATCTTTTTTAATGTATGAAAACTACAGCTAAATTAACATATTTTTTTCTTTTTAAAAAATCCACTCTAGTACGTCATGTAATATATTAATTTGTGTAGGAAAAGCGTTGGAGGTCGTGTAGGGGGGAGGGGGGGTTAAGGAATGGTGATTCAAGGAGGCTAGAAGGAGGAGAACACTGCGTTTAGGGAGGCTTAAAAGCTGGAGGTAAAGTGAAGCTACTTCAATAAGACAGAAGGATGTTGGAAGCTTGAGGGAGAATGGGGACAGTTGGAGGCGGACCTCAAGAAAGTAAGGCTCACAGGAGGCACGACTGGACATTAGGGTAGACAAGGATGTAAGGAAGGGAGCATTAGTGGAAAAGGCAGGAGGATAGGAACGGTAGGATCAAGGAAGACTGGACATTGGGGTAGTAGTAGGGAGGCAGAGGATGGGAGGGAAGCATCAGGATAGTAGGATGTTAGGAGGAAGGCATCAGTAAAGCAGGCAGGAGGAGGATGTTGAATGAGGCTACTTCCAGGAGGCTTGTAGAGTGGAGAATTGAGGAGGTAGGAGAAAGACTGGATATTGGGGTAGCAGTAGGGAGGCAGAGGATGGGAGGGAAGCATCAGGGTAGCAGGATGTTAGGAGGGAGACATCAGTAAAGCAGGCAGGAGGAGGATGTTGAATGAGGCTACTTCCAGGAGGCTTGTAGAGTGGAGAATTGAGGAGGTAGGAGAAAGACTGGACATTGGGGTAGCAGTAGGGAGGCAGAGGATGAGAGGGAAGTATCAGGGTAGCAGGATGTTAGGAGGGAGGCATCAGTATTCGTCGTCAGCGTACTGACGCCTTCTGGATTCTGCAAAGATAGGAAAGCAAGGAGAGACACTGCGTTAGAAAATACAGACGAACCTGAATATAAGAGAACAATTTCCAGGTCAAATTTACCTCTTTCTAAGAGAAAATAAACTCTTTTGAAGAGAAACCTGGATAAAAGAGAACGATTTCCAGGTCAAATTTACCTCTTTCTAAGAGCAAATAAACTCTTTTGAAGAGAAACCTGGATATGAGAGAACAATTTCCAGGTCAAATTTACCTCTTTCTAAGAGAAAATAAACTCTTTTGAAGAGAAACCTGGACATGAGAGAACAATTTCCAGGTCAAATGTACTTCTTTCTAAGAGAAAATAAACTCTTTTGAAGAGAAACCTGGATATAAGAGAACAATTTCCAGGTCAAATTAATCTCTTTCTAAGGGAAAACTCAAGGACCACGAGAATTAACAGTTTATCCAGGTTTTCTGCTCACACAAGTATATCCAGGTTCGAATGTACTAGTCAACTAGTGCACTGTAGTCCAGTGGTTAACGCGCTGGTCTGCTAATCCAGGTAGCGTAGGGATCCGTTAGTTCGAATTCAACCCAAGGCATGAATTTTTCCTCATTAATTTGAGTTTGTGCCAACATAATAATAAGACTCTGAGGGTTAGGTGGTAGAAAATGCTTTGAGCATTAATCTCGCCTGGTGGTTGGTTACCTTCCACTGAAGAGTGTTTTTTTTTTTTAATCCAAACTTGAAAGTTACATATTATAACAATCAAGCAATAACTGGTATGATCAAATGATCATACCAGATTTATTCATTCCATTCATTATTAAAGAAAACATGCAAAAAAAATAGAACACAGTGGATTTTGTTTTTTGTATTAATCATAAGTTTGTTTTATTCAATAAATGTGTGTGTGTGTGGGTAAATTATAGAAAGAAAATAAATCAACTTAAAATAAAAATATAAATAACATCTTATCACAGTGTGTCCAAAAAAATTGTTTCATCTTCTAGGCGCGCAAAATATATAAATAAAAAAACTCTACTTAATTATTAGTTAACTTGTTCAGTGTTTTTGGTTTTTTTTCCATATGGGCGTGTCACCCAGTCCTCTGCCTTGGAAAACCAACTGATACGAGTGCCGAGGATATCCTGAATAGAGTAAGTGAATGGCCACATAGCAAAGAAAATGGAAAACTATTTGCTGGACGACTACAATGAGAAAAGAAAATTATTGAGAAAAAAAAGAGAGAATAGTAAAAAAAAATTGAACCACCGACCTCCAGGTTCTAAGTCCGCCGCCGCCGCCTTATCAAGGTGGGTTTCGTGTCGACTGGTAAATCCTACCTAATAAACAATAAATAAGTTGAAAGTTATAATATTTGTGTTTATCACTTTCTTGATACTTTCACAACTGCTCAAATTCGCTTTGACTAAACCTACGCTGAACCCAGGACTTGAACCACCAACCTCCAGGTTACAAGTCCGCCACCTTATCGATCAAGGCACTGAGTTCGGAAATAGAGTTTAAATGTTTCGTGCTGTTTATTGGCTGATCCCGGGGCGTGAGGTTCCAACGAATAGAGGATAAAAATAAATCCCTCAAATGGCATCATGGGTGTTACAGAAACATGCTAAGCAGAAGTAAAGAAAGTTCAGAGAAAATTTTATTTTTTGTAATTTTAATTTTTCTTTGTTGAATTTTAATTGGATGTGATATGTAATCTTGTTTAATTGTACATTGGGCTCGCCCGTTAATAAATATATAAAAAAAAAAATCTAGGCACTCGGAAACGTCTAGTTCTCAGAGGCAGAGGAACCCACACGGTCACTGTTTACTTTTAATTGAGAAAACGTTTAGAAAATAAGTAAATCTTGGAAATTTCTTATCAGTACACAAGTATCAAAATTTAGCTCGAGTTGACAAAATGCACAAGAGAGGAGGAAGAGAAAATAACTACAAAAACGACAAAGTGAGAAATGTTGGTACAAAAAAGTTTTACACAAGAAAGGAGAAGAGCTATCGAACTATTTTTTTTTTCCAGTTATTTTAAGACTAAGAGCAAGAGGGACATTCAGAATAGATTTGATAAATATTTCTCCTATTTTCGAGTGTACACCGAAATTATTTCTGATTTAGAATTTGAACTTGGTTTCTACTTCAGCAACTGGTGTTTGTTTTGAGTATTCAGTGGTCAGAATCTCCACTAGGAAAATTCATGCATTGGTTCGGAATTTGAACTCACACACCCAGACTGCCTGATTCAGACATTGAGTGACCACCAATGAGCGAAGAAACCAAATGAAAAGTTCAAACCATTACTGGCTGAAATTTCACCATAGGCTCAATCATGAGTTGAATTTCCAAGTTGAATGTCCACTCGTTTTCACAGAAAATTTATCAAGCTTATGCTTGTGGAAAAATTGGAATAAATTGAAATTTTTATTTCCCCCCGACTTGGGGGGGAATCTACAAAATAAAATGTCCCCCGACAAGTGTCGAGGGAAAATCAGTCTTTTCAACACTTTATTAGAAAGAAAAATCAAAATAATCTATTGGGATGAAATCGGGGAAATGAAATCAAAGCAAGTTTGCAAAAATTTCCAAGTTATTAATCAAGAAAAGCTGAAACCTGATTTGATAGAAATTGCAAATATTTTTATTTCATACTGCCAGTGTCAGGATTAAGGAATTCCTCTTTACAGCAGTTCAAAATAAAAGCCAAAAAAATCTTAGTTTATTTAAAACAAAAATTAAAAATCCATCTCACTGAAGGCAACAGACTTTTCTCTCTTCGCCCAGACAACCAACAAAGTATTTCTCAAATTACAACTAAATTAAAATTAGAAAAGCTGAACTTTTTGTAGTTATTCTTCATGTTTAAGAAAAACCAAAAAATAGGTTCGGGGCCCGTTTCACAAAACTGACATGTCAGGTGTATTCTACCGTATGAATCATGCCATTGAAATTTTTTTATGAAACAGGCCACATGAGGATACTATGTAGTAAGAAATCCGAGTTTTCTCTGTTACATCAAAAACCAAATATATTCAAATTTTCAAAATTCTTGTAGACATTGAAAATAAATTACTGAGATTGAAAAAAAAACTAATAATTTGTAGAGTTAGCAACATAGATGTGTGGGTGTTGCTTGGATGAATATTTAATTCTACTATTGAACCGTAGAAGATTATAATTATGGAGAGAAAGCATTTTTCGCAATACAATTTTTTCAAAATTATAACTTTCAAAATCATAAATTACCGAAAACAATTCGTTTATCAATTAAATCAGGACATTAATTCTTATCAAAATCCTACAATCGACTAGATTTTCTGTTTTGAAAACCCCCAAAATTAAGCAGATATGGGGCTGAATTCTCAGAGCGTAATTACATTTTTCGCCACCAAAGTTAGTGCATTATTTTCAAATTTATTTGAGAACACCCTGAACAGAAACCAAGGGTTCTGTAGTTTGAATTAGCCCTTGGTTTATAAAATTAAACGATATAATGTCTCCATTGAAAAACTTGGACATGTTTAATTTTAATAAGGGGGTACATAAGATTATGAATCACGCTCAACAAAAACTTTAACCATCACAATTGTAACATTTTTTCTTCAGACAGTCATTTTTTTGGACTCACTTCACAAAAAGAGAAATTGATTACAAATGGACAAAAATACACTTGCAGGATTAGGAAGAGAGGAAAAACGCATATCCTTGCTAGAGTTAAACTCGTATTTCACAGTGGATGTACAACGTATGTCTCCTAGAAGACAGATGATTCTTTCAAATACTAATCACTAAAAAAAACCATACCCTCTTTAAAAATATACATTAAGATAATAAACAAGATTAAACCAAAAAACTGTTGGGATCGTTCAAAATTTAGAGAAAAGAAAAGCAATTTTTCAAGAGGGGGATATTAAGAGCAGCTTTCTAGTGTTTAAACGCTGCCCTAAAAGTTCTAGGTACAAAAGTACAAAAAAGCAAAAATAATTCCAATTTACTGAACAGATGACAAAAAGCTTCAATCAGAGTTGGAAATTTGAAATAAAATCAAAGTTTTTTCATATTTGTCATCAACATTTCTATATTTCCTTTAAAGAAAAACAATTGACACTTTTTCACCATCTTTTTCACGAGTGGAAAAGAAGACAAGGAATATTTCTCTGTTTGATTTAGAAAGTAAATATTCACGCATGTGTATTTATTTTTCATGAGCAAGATATGAGAGGCGCTCAAAAATTAAAACAAAATTATCAATGTAATTATTTTAATTGACAAAATTTCAACAAAAATTACGAGAGGCCTAAAGAGTTCAAGGCCCCAATGAAGAAATTTAACCGAATAGGCACTACAAATTACTAGAGATTTTCTTTTTTCTTCTGCAAAACTCATTATTAAGAGTTTTTCTCTTGTTCATAAATATTCTTTGCAAAATCTCAAGTTCACCGATTGCACTTATAAAAATAGGTAAACAAGAAATGGGCAAGTAAATTGTAAAACCAAGCAAAAAAAACGGCTTGTTATCAACAAAATGTATGTTTGTTTTCAAAAATTAATGTATCACAGTCAATCATTTTAAAGTTTATTTTACAAAAGCAGGGAATAATAATTATAGTTAAAAATAAATAACATAAGGATTATATTGATAATGAATCAATGACAATTGAAAATAAGTGTCATCATTATTTTTTTTTTCTTTACTAAATAATTGTTTCTCTCGTCCCCTGGCGGATTATGTGTTAGAAAAGTGCCAAGGGGAAAAGAAGAGAAGCAGAAACTAAGTCACAGCCAGTATTGATATAATTCTAAATGGAAAAAAATTGAGATTTTTTTTTTTTACTTAATAATCAGAAGGCAAAAAGATGTTTCAGATTGGACTAAATAAAGAACGAATACTTTCTTCTGAAACTAGACAGCCTTGCGAATGACCAAGCAATGGCTCGTGAAATTACTTTGTTATAAATGGCTACTGCACAGAGGAAAGGGTCCAAATGCAAAAAGGAAAGTCAAACGTCAGTCTTTGTTTTATAAAAATAAATTCAACAAGAAACTTATAGTCTGTGCGTGCGTAACGGAAGGTTCTCTCATTAAAAAAAAAGTGGAAATATTTCAAGTACAATTAATCAATATTATCAAAATCCTTTGAGCAAGACCACTACTAGTTCCTTTAAATAAACGTCATTGTTATAAAAAGGATGTCATGTAAAGTTTACAAAGGTTGATCGTGTCACTGTATCTGATGGTAGATTGAATAATCTGAAATATTCCACGATTTTTTTTCTTCAAACAAGAACACACAAGACTGTTTCTTGAAATTTGATTCAATTAAACAATTAAAAGACAAAAATATATCTCGCTAAAGACTGATCATGAAAATGTACAATCCTACAAGGATAAAGAAAATAAAACTTATAATAAATATACAAATTACTATTCCCAACATATTGTAAACCAAATGGAGACGGGGGCTTGGCTTTTGAAACCCCCACCATTTTCGAATTAAAAATCTTTTTTAAACAAAACCAGGTAATGGAAAAAATGATGACTGTGTTGAAGACAACAGGAAATAGACGCTACGCGCGATATGACATTAATTTCCAGAGCAGACTTGAGAAATAAACTGAGAATCAAATAATACACATTTTGTTTTCGATTTCCAATATTTACTTTCAGTTAGAGAGAGAATAAAAAAAAAACAGTTACTAGAACCTCTTTTCAAACTAAGTGAGAAAAAAAATAACAGAGAGATCAGAAAAACAGATCCATAGTTTCAAATTTTAAATTCGACTATGGGAAACATGTTTAATTTTCACAGTCGTACCTCTCTCTGACTATATTTTTGCTTAAATTGCACTTAACAAGTGATTTTATTTTTAATATACGAGTTCGTTTTATAAACTTTACTAAATTGAATCATTCTAAAAATAGGATACATTTTTTTTTTTGTTTCGGTAGATTTCCAAACTAAAATTATCAATTAAATGTCTTAAATTTTAATACACAAGTTAAATGTAGTAGAAACACTGAAGATATCATAATTATAAGAAGGTCAAACGAGACTGGAGGAACCTTCGACAACTATTTTGTCCGCAATAATACACAAAGGAAACAATTGGAGCCTCCTTTCATAAAAAAACGGAGAATGATAAGAATGTTATTTTATTCAAAGAGAGAGAAAAAAAATCAGGAAATAGTTACAAAAAATTAAAGGAAAAAGATTAAGGAAAGATGTTTACAAACAAAAACAGACAAGTTTCAAGGAAAATGTAAAATACAAAGGTGGTACTTACCTCTAGGTTAGGAAAAGTGTGACTTTATTTTCGGATATTGTTAAACAAAATTATTATTATTTAAAGGAAATTAGAAACTAAAAAGGAATCAAAAAAGATGAAAAATGGTCGGACGTGTTTCCCCCGGTGTAGAATATTGAGAAATCTTGCCTACAAAGTTTGAAGCAACAACTTCAAACTTTGGCGAGACAAAGCAATGACCATTAATATTAATTACTATATATGAAAACCGCACTGAGAAAAGAGAAATCTCACAGTACAGTGGATGAATATTAACTTCGTGACACCTTGAGAGAGAAAAAAAAACAACACCTTTTAAGAGGAAAGAAAATAAGGAAAGTAAAAAAATCAACTGAGAGAAGAATTAATCATTCCATACCAATTGTAAGCCAAAATTTTTGGGCTGATTTCACACTACAACAAGGGTTGGGTGGAAGAAATTGCCATAAGCAATAACCCCGCCCACTTTAGTTAAGACATCTGTAGATTGTTTTCATGTATTTTCTTTTCTTGGCAATGACCCCGCACTTAAGTTACGACATCTTTATATATTTATCTATGTTGTTTATCTTTTCTCGTTTATATTGTTCTAAACTTTGTATTTTAATTTATATAATTACTTGTATGTAAATATGTGTCCCTATTACTTAAGAAATAAATAATAACTTTCCGTCATACTCTATGGAGAAAGGAAAGTGTTCGCGCCCATAATTTTTGACTTACAGTAATAGAATGAACCGTAGTAGGAAGAGAGATAGAGATAAATAGAAAAGGAAACCTGTGTTTCAAGTAAAAAAAAAATGGAGGAGAAGTTAGGTGAGAGTAAAACAAACGCGCGCGACATTCAACCTCAGGCAGGCGAGGCAAAGTGAAGAGGAGGGAGAGTTAGGCGGAGGAGATCCGTTCAGGAGGGGGCATCGGAGCAAAATTTCGAAACCAAACCCTCGTTCCAAAAAGCACACACACACACTCCGACCGAATCCCGAAATCTCACTTTCAAACGTCAGAGAAGCAATCCGATTTGGTTAATTTGAACACAATAACCAATCAGAGTGCGTTGTTGTGTGACAGTTGAAAATGAGATCTGAGGATTTCGAGAGCGAGAAAGTGCTTTATGTAACGAGTGGTGTGTCTTACTTACTTAAAATCAAGCTTCTACTAACAGCAAGGCTTTAGGCACCGAATAGAGCCAAAAACAATATTTTCAGTTCGAACATTTCTACCTTTCAGTGCTTCGTTGGGCAAGCTTTAGCTTACAGCCCTTCAGAACGAACACCCCTAGGAAAGGGTCTCACTAGATCTCATTAGGTCGCAGTGTTTATTGTATGAAACTCTGCAACCAGGGCAGATTAAAAAATACAGTCGAACCAAGAATACAAGAGAAACCAGAGGCTCTATATACAAGAGAATGATTTCCAGGTCAAATTTACCTCTTTGGAGAAAATAAAAATAACCTCATTATGATATTAACGGGGAAATAATTCCGGTCCTTTGATATCTCTCATGTCTAGGTTCGACTATACACACCTATCCTCAAAAAATACAGTCGAACCGAGTTGCAAGAGAAACCAGAGGCTATACAATGATTTCCAGGTCAAATTTACCTCTTCGGAGAAAATAAAAATAACCTAATTATTCCTTATAACCGGTTCCTTGAGATCTCTCATGTCTAGGTTCGACTATACACACACCTATCCCCTCCACAGAACCCCACACCTCCTAGACACCTCCACACAACACCGCACCTCCTAGACTCCTCCACAGAACACCCCGCACCTCCTAGCCACACACCCCCGGTCACCCGCCCGCCGCCGCCCCCCACACCCAGTGCCACACAGATCTACTGCTGCACGGGTGTCACGGGCGGCTGCGCGTACGGACTGTACGCGTAGCCGGCGTACCCAGCGGGCGCCGCCGCATAGCCCGCCGGGGCGGCGGCGTACGCCTGTGGTCCGCCCTGGGCGCTCTGGTAGGCGCACGCGTTACCTGCACTGGCTGCCACGGGGGTGCCCGCGGGCGGTCCGCCCTGGTGCCCGCCCCGGGTGAAGAACTTGTGCCCCATCAGGGAGTTGATCTCGGCCGGGCTCACGCCGTACGCCGCCGGGCCGCCGCCACCGGCTCCGGATCGGCCGCCGCCAGCGCCGCCCTGGTAACCGCCGCGGTACCCACCTGCGAGAGAGAGATGTCAGCATTAGTGGGGTTTTATTTATTTATTTAATACATGACAAGTAAATGGTTCAAATATATATAACAATGACAGTTTTCATAATTCATATTTTTAATTGAACTTATGCTAGTTTCTTTTGGCTGTCGTCATCTCACACTAAGGGCCTCACCTTTGAAGTATGGTCCTTGTGTCGTGAGATGCAGCCTTGTTCTAGTTTTTCTGTTAATTATAATTACTATCCTTTACATTTCTATTTCTTTTTGTATAAAATAATTTCTTTTTGTATAAAATAATCATTATTTCCATTAACATCAACATCTTGTTATTCAACATACCAGTAGTTTACGTGAGTAGCACACTAGGCTCTTACACACAAGGTGTCGAGTAAAAATTCCTATCTTCTCTGTACTTGAATGACATGTCCAAGGTCCACTCATACTGAATGAGTAGTTACTTGTACGAGTAACAACCCACAACCAGAGTATAAAGAATAATGTAAAATAATTTGGAAAAGAAAAGACTCTTAGTAATGATGCCGTTTCCACAAAAATTGTGGAGAGGTCTTGTGTTTTACCACAAAGAAATCATACTTCAACCACTTAACTAGCTTACTATTAATACAAATAGCTGATTATATCATAGAAGTAAAAAAATACAATACATCGAACCCACCCAGTTCATGATTTTTTTTCTCATTACTTTGATTTTGTGAACACAATAATAAGACTCTAGAGGGTAAATTGTTAGAAAATGCTTCAATTAACCTCGTCTGGTGGTAAGAGTGTTGTTATTATTATTACTACATTTATTTGTACAATAAGAAAATATTGATGGAAAATTTGGAATTTGTATATAAAAAGAAATGTGAGCGTGTTAGCCGTCTTATTATTAATAATAACACTCTTTAGTTGAAGGTAACCACCAGGCGAGGTTCATGCTCAAAGCATTTTCTACCACCTAACCCTCCATGGTGGTCACAAAATCAAATTTATTATTAGGTGGTCACAAAATCAAATTAACGAGGAAAAATTGATTAACCCTCCCGAGTCTTATTATCAATTAGGTGGTCACGAAATCAAAATAACGAGGAAAAATTGATGCAGTGGGTGGGATTCAAACCAACGGATCCCTACGCTACTTACCTTGCTGGTTCTGGTAGCCCGAGTTCCGGTTTTAACCACTTGACTACCAGTGTACGGAAAAAATCCTCCTCGAAAAAAAAATTAGGTTTTAACCACTTGACTACCAGTGCACGGAAAAAAATCCTCCTCGAAAAAAAAAAAAAAAAAAAAAAAGGTTTTAACCACTTGACTAACCGTGCACGGAAAAAATCCTCCTCGAAAAAAAAATAAAAATAAAAAAATAAATAAATAAAATAGGTTTTAACCACTTGACTACCAGTGCACGGAAAAAATCCTCGAAAAAAAAAAATAGGTTTTAACCACTTACCTTGAAATTCTCCTCGATTTTTTTTTTTTTTTTTTTTTTTTTATAGGTTTTAACAACTTGACTACCACCAGTGCATAGAAAAAATCCTCCTCGAAAAAAAAAATAAATATAAATAGGTTTTAACCACTTACCTTGCTGGTTCTGGTAGCCAGAGTTCCGGTAGTTCCTCGTGTAGCCGCCACTCTGCTGGGGCTGGTACCCGCCGCCCGCGGCACCGGCGTTGCCACCGGCTCCCTGGTACTCGCTGGCTCCGACGCCGCCGGGACCGCCCGACTCGTCCGTGTTGTCGGAGCCGTTGTCCTGGTTGTAGTAGTCGCCACTGCCGTAGCCGCCACCGTTCTGAGGGGGAAATATGTTTATATTTTTTTTAGAATAACTGATGAACTCAGGTATATTTATATTGTTTTAAAACATTTTTAATAAAGTATAAATAATATTAATGTATATTTATACTTTTTTATATTATTTTTACTTTATTCCTGACTCGTCATTCATATTCTAGCATTGTAATTATGTAACATGTTTAATCTATGTATTGTAAACTAGAGAGAGAGAGAGACAAAAAAATAAATATATTTTTTTTTAATTTACGGGAAGTTTGAAGTTTGATTTTTAGTGATGTAGGAGTCTCATGAAGAACATTTTAAAGGACTGCTCTCATAATAGAGAGTTGCCAATGGACACAGTATATCCATCAATAATCCAAGATGACATATTTATAAGCAAACCTTTATAGTGAAAAAATAATAAATTATAAAAGCACTGATGGTGGTCAAGTGGTTAACGCGCTAGTCTGGTAATATAGGTAGCGTACTAATCCGTTGGTTCGAATCCCACACAGTGCACGAATTTTTCCTTATTATTTTAGTTTGTGACTACATAATAATAAGACTCTGAGGGTTAGGTGGTAGAAAATACTGTGAGCATTAACGCCGGGAGGTTACCTTCCACAAAAGAGTGTTATTATTATAGAATCAAAATTACAAAAAAAAAATCACAATAAATAATTGAATAATTAAAAATAATCAATTGAATACAAAGACAGAAATGCTGAGGTACCGAATCTGAACACTGAATAAAGGGTGGTCTATTGAAATTGTGGCATGATCTGGAGACCTCAGGACTCAAGGAGAAGTCTAGAGGCACTATGACTCACAAGCAGGCTGCTGTGGGCTGCCCACAACAGACCCGGGTACCAGTGGGAATACAGTACGGGTCCAGATGACTAGACAGCCCAAAATAGATAGTAAAATGAATGTCCTGAAATCCCTCTCAATCGAAATGTTGGTTATTTTCTTTAACACTTTAACTGCCGCGTGTCGTGTCCCCCGGCTGGGTTTCGAACCCACGACCTCTGGAATCTTTGGATTCACAGAGTGGCCTTTACCACTGAGTTACCGGGACAGACAATGTAATGTAGGGTCATATCTCGGGGTTAGGGAAAATACTTCCAAGGACCAGGAGTAATCTATACGCGTCTCACGACTGCGTCACCGCGTCTGACGCTACAACTTGGGTAAGAGGAACTTTGAGAATAACAAAGAGTAAAAGTCAGCTATATGAATACCATGAACCATTTACTACAAAAGAAGCAAAAGCATTTGCTTTCAAGGAAAAGTAATTGCATTAGGACTAGCCGACCTCCGTGCAGGGTGTCTACTAAATGGTCAAAGTAAAATTCCCTGACTTTTCCAGGTTTTCCAGACCATTTTTCCAGTTTCTCCAGTCTACTTTTTTAAGGAGACATTATATGTATATTATATAAGACGTCAATCTGCCTTCTATTTTTTTTTTTTTGCACGCCCACCGCCACGGCACCCAACCAAACATTTTTTCTAAATCAATTAAATGGGTTTCCTGTACATTCTACGATATCAACATTTAGTACCTACTGGGGAAGAGACATCAGCAGGATATCGAATAGGTGGATATTATGTACAAATTGCTTACTCATGTACTATTTGATTATTAGTACACAATTGGTAATGCATATTAAAATAATAGTAAATATGCAAATTAGACATGTCATATTTTTAGAAAACGTGTTTAGCTCCTTGCTTTTAGAAAACATGTTTAGCTCCTTGCTTTTTTTTCAAATAAAAAATCTAGTGTGTTCACCACAAGACTTTTCTTACCTTATTGCTAAGAAATCACCAATTCTTTTCTCGTAAATTTGATAAAAGTTCGCTAACGGTAGCTCCTACCAAGAATGTGTTAGGAATGATAAAAAAAGAAATACACAAATTATATTCTTATATTTTTTTAAAATTTCGCCGAATACAATACTTTCCTGATTATAGGATAAGGAAAGTTAAAACTAAATGTAATAAATCAACACACAAATAGGAACCCTAAAGAAAATTGAAGAACTTTCAGGGAAAACCCTGAAAAAAAAACCTGCTAAAATTTTGTTAATCTTATCAAAAAGTGGTTAAGAGTGTTTTGTGTTTCTTACCAAAGAAGTATTATCACAATGCCTGGATTACAGTGGCGCCGCAGGCGATTTTTTTTTTTTTTTTTATCATTTTCATGACAAAATTGGATCTTGAAAAAAAAATCCCTGACTTTTGGTGTTTTACCCAAAATTCCCTGACTTATGGTGTTTTTTCACAAAATTCCCTGACTTTTTTGGTATCGAAAAATTCCCTGACAATTCCAGGTTTTCCAGGATTTCCCTGACCAGTAGACACCCTGTCCGTGGCTCAGTGGTTGAGGTTGCTGACCCGAAGGTTGCAGGTTCGAATCCCGGCCGGAGCGGAAAATTCTAACCGAGTTTTCCATTTCCGCAATGGCATGGATGTAAAGTAAAGTGTCCTGAAGTAATCCAGAATTGCCCATTGTCTCGTTACATATACCTTGATTATTTCGACCTTTGACTAAGCTCTATTGAAATTGTGGCATGATCTGGAGACCTCAGGACTCAAGGAGAAGTCTAGAGGCACTATGACTCACAAGCAGTTTGCTGTGGGCTGCCCACAACAGACCCGGGTACCAGTGGGAATATAGTACGGGTCCAAATGAATAAGACAGCCCAAAATAGATTTACAAAAAAAAACCATAAAAATTCTGTTCTTCCGATGGTGGAAAGATTTTATGGACGCCCAGCCAAAATAGATTTACAAAAAAAAAAAAAACTATAAAAAAAATCTGTTCTTCCGATAGAGGAAAGATTTTATAGACGCCCAGCCAAAACACATTTACAAAAAAAAAAAACCATAAAAATTCTGTTCTTCCGATGGTGGAAAGATATTATGGACGCCCAGATCCGATGATTTTATTTTATTTTCATCCTTAAATCACTCTGTATAGTTTCAGCAACCCACCACATTATCCTCTTTTGTGGTTTTAATACCAATAAATTTGTTACAATAACACAAATGACAGCTAAAATAATCCTCTTTCGATAAGTTTATTTTCGAAATTCTAAATTGAAAAATAAACCAAGGATTAAAAGAAAATTGTATAAATATCACAACACGACAGATAAAATAATGAATTTCTTACAATAAGGTACTTAATTTTTTTTTTTTCATTTCTAAACTAATAAAAAGCAGAACTAATCAAAAGTGTAATGATAATTATCACAGATGACAGCTATACTAAGAGACATGAAAAAGACATGCGGGAAGTTGAAACAAAAAACCATCAAAAACTGAAGAGAAAAGATCTTTTCCACAAGACAGTCAATGCACTATCGGGCAACAACACAACACTAATTGAGTAGGTGACCAACCAATAACATACTAACTTCACCTAGGTTTCATCTTTCAATAATCTGCATGTTGCTTTTTTTATAAACATAGATAGTTAAAAAAATAATTGTATTGAAAAGAAAAAAAAATACAATAGAATATTACAAAATTATTCCAAACATAAATGAATAATCCTTTCAGCATTAAACTTGCCTAGGTCTATTATGTGTGTGTGTACAATTTCATTTGTGGCGAAGCACAAGGCCTCTCCACTATTTATGTGGGTAGCGTGCCATTACTAAGAGCCTCCTTCACATTTCGAATTATTCTATTACATTAACTTCTTTTTACTCTGGTAATGCCGTCACTGGTCGTTACTCATACAAGTAACTACTCATTTTACCTCACAAGGCATGAATGGACCTTGAACACCCAAGTACAGAGCGGAAAAAATCCTAACCCACTGGGGATCGAACCCAGGTCACCGTGCGTGCAATGCCAAGCGCGCTAACTCACTCTGCCACGGTGACTGCTTAGTAAAGAAACCGATCTCAGTAGCTTGATCGATAAGGCGGCGGACTTGTAACCTGGAGGTCGGTGGTTCAAGTCCCGGTTTCAGCATAGATGTAGTAAACGGTTTCAGCATAAATGTAGTATAAGTATAAGTAGTGCTTTATTTAGACTGTCAGCGCAAGACAGGTAGTCCCATTATGCCAACAGTTTATATTGGTATCATGAAATAGTAAAGCGAGTTTCACTAGTTGTGATATCACGAAAGTGATTAACACAAATATGATAACTTACTATGTAAAGAAACAATAAATAAACTTGTGAATCAAAAGCCCAGGGGTAACAACTACTACGGCTAGGTCTCGATTTTGCATTCCAAGTGTGGGTGGGGCTTACCTGGTAGCCATTGTTATAGCTCCTCGGCTGGTAGCCCCCCGGCTGATAGCGGGGCTTAAATCTGCCCACCTGCTCCTGCCCTCCACTCTGTGAGCCCCGCCCCCGAAAAAACCAACCACACATCAGTGAGATATTCTAAACTGGTTTTGTATCTGTTTATTCTTCATATTTTCTATTGGCCTTTTCTTTTCTTTTTTCTCTAAGAATGAAGTATTATAATACTTTTAAGAATGAAGTATTATAATACTATTACACTCATATTAAGTTTCAACAGTTACCTCAAGTCAAACCTAAGGTTTGACTTGAGGTAACTTAGTCCAAATATTCATATGCAGCTATTGAAGTTCTATCAGAATTCTGCAATCTACGTAGGTAAGTACGCACAACTGAAAATTATTGTAATAGAATGCAATCCAGCCAGATAGATTTCCTCCCCTAGTGGAATATACCTGGATATGTGGAATAGAAGGGACGGTCCTAGGCGATTCCACATTAAGAAAGGTTTTTTCTTTGTATACCTACTTTTATTAAATTGTAGTTTAAGTTTTAGTCACTAATTAGTAGTTTAAGATAAATGTGAAACACATACTCAGTATATATTTTTTCACAATTAACATTAGATGATTGTAAATATTCACCTATGAAATACATGAGACGTGTTTTGACCAATAAAGTTTAGTGACTTCTCAGTCATACCTCGGCAGTATTAAACCTTGTTTATACTACCGAGGTAAGACTGAAAACTCCCTTCTAATCTACATCCAAGTTCGACTGTATGTTTACACATCTATTTCTCTATTAACACATTTAGCGCCACGTGTACAGTTTAGTGTACACGAGTGTTATCTACAGCGGACCGCGTGTACACTATTCTGTACACCTCACCCTCTCACTTTCAGAAACCAATGCTTTTTATAGTGTACACGCTACTGTGTTTTCTTATGGGGATTCGATTGTCGTGGTCCTTGGAAGTCTTTTGGTTTTTTTTTGGTCCAGAAAAATATCTATCTGGTGACTTTTTATGGCTGTTTGAGTCTACATACCTCTTAAGTGCAAATCTTAAATAAAAAAAAATTGGTCCACTGAACCATATTAAGAAAAAAAAAACCCTTGGCGCTGAATGTGTTAACACTTAGACGACCGGCATGGTGAATTCTCTTTCCCACAAGAGAATTTCGTGAATTCTCTTGTGGGACCGGCAATAATACGGCTATCCGACCCCGTGCACCACCGGTGGTACACCCGATCCATTCCGTACGAACGTGCGTGTACCACCGGTGGTACACCCGGTCGTCAAAGTGTTAAAAGAAGCGAGGCTCACCTGGTAGTTGTTATAGTTCCGCGGCTGGTAGCCCCCGCGCTGGCCGCCCGCATGCTGATACCTCGGCTTGTACCCGCCCCCGCCGCCCATGTGGTCCTGTCCGCCCTGCGCCCACTGAGGGGCGCCCCCGTAGCCGCCGCCCCCGTAGTGGCGTGGGCCGCCGCCGTAGCCGCCGCCCTGGTAGCCTGGCTTCGGCTGGTAGCCGCCCCCCGGCTGCACGGGCGAGTCTGACCCGTTCGAGGAGTTGGGTGAGCGGAACTTGGCCTGCAGTGGGCCGCGCTGGTTCTGATTGCCGCCCCACTGGTTTTTCTCTGTGGAAGAGGAGAGAGAACAAATAGTATTTTAATCGTCAAGTAGATTTAGCGATAACTTATAATTATATTACCCTCACTGGTTCTTCTCTGTGGAAGAGGAAAGAGAAAAAGGATTTTAGAGACGGAAAATTTCACTTCTCGTCAAGTAGATTTGGCGATAACTGGGTTTACTCTGAGGAAGAACACAGTGTATTTTAGAGACAAAAAGGAATAGTAAGTTCTCGTCGAGTAGATTTGGCGATAACTTATAATATTCCCCTCACTGGTTTTACTCTGAGGAAGAGGAGAAGAAGAATTTATTATAAAATCTATGCTGACCATCAACATATGGTGGGTCGCTGGACACAGCATACCAAACTGTTAACCCTTATCTTGGCTCCGAATATCAACTTTAATTTTTCATATATTTTTTGAAAAAGTATAAGAGGATGATAATTGGATGGAAGAGCTCCAAACTGCCACTTTAAATAAAGCGTAAAATAAATATTTTTAAATGTTTTGTGGAAGAAAAAATGCTTTAGGATTAATCTTGGGCCAATAGAGTTTAAAAAAAACTGATGGTATCCATAGGACACATGGCCAAGATAAGGGTTAAAAAAAAAAATCAATTAAAATAAATGAATTTTTCTTGTTTTAATTGAAAACAAATTATTTTCAGTAAGAGAGAGAACAATGTATTGACGAGACACAGAAAGGATCACACATCATGTCGATTTCACGATACTTTAATTTAATCATGAATCTCCACTGTAGATATCATGGTCTGTATTGTAGCTTGCCTATCCCATAGTACCTATGCCTCCCCTCTGATGGGCGAGAAATGACACAATACATCCCATTCAGGTGCTGGTTCAACACGAGCAAATCCCTCTTACCAAATTTAGAATTCAACCTATTTGTAACTCGTTCTAATCCAGGACTTTTCACATGGTAAGTACCGACCTCAATCGCTTGATCGATAAGGCGGCGGACTTGTAACCTGAAGGTCGGTGGTTCAAGTCCCGGTTTCAGCGTAGATTTAGTATAGCAACTTTGAGTAGTTGTGATATCACGATAGTGATTAACACAAATATGATAACTTTTTTTTAAACAAAAAACTGTAATGGAATTTGAAAAAAAAAAAAAAAAAACTAGGTAATCAAAGATGACTCACTGCTTTTTTAAACAAAAAACTGTAATGGAATTTTCGAAAAAAAAAAAAAAAAAAAAAAAAAAAAACTGTAATCAAGGTTGATGACTCACTGTTGTTGCCCTTAGCACCGGGGTTGGAGTTGAAAAAAAAAACTGTAATCAAGGTTGATGACTCACTGTTGTTGCCCTTGGCACCAGGGTTGGAGTTGAAAAAAAAAAAAAATAATAAAAAAATAAAACTGTAATCAAGGTTGATGACTCACTGTTGTTGCCCTTGGCACCAGGGTTGGAGTTGAAAAAAAAAAAAAAACTGTAATCAAGGTTGATGACTCACTGTTGTTGCCCTTGGCACCAGGGTTGGAGTTGAAAAAAAAAAAAATAATAGAAAAAAAAACTGTAATCAAGGTTGATGACTCACTGTTGTTGCCCTTGGCACCAGGGTTGGAGTTGAAAAAAAAAAAAATAAATAAATAAATAAATAAAACTGTAATCAAGGTTGATGACTCACTGTTGCCGCCCTTGGCACCAGGGTTGGAGTTGAAAAAAAAAAAAAAAAAATAAATAAATAAAACTGTAATCAAGGATGATGACTCACTGTTGCCGCCCTTGGCGCCAGGGTTGGAGTTGAAAAAAAAAATAAATAAATAAATAAATAAAACTGTAATCAAGGATGATGACTCACTGTTGCCGCCCTTGGCGCCAGGGTTGGAGTTGAAAAAAAAAAAAAAAATAAATAAATAAAACTGTAATCAAGGATGATGACTCACTGTTGCCGCCCTTGGCACCAGGGTTGGAGTTGAAAAAAAAAATAAATAAATAAATAAATAAAACTGTAATCAAGGTTGATGACTCACTGTTGTTGCCCTTGGCACCAGGGTTGGAGTTGAAAAAAAAAAAAAAAAAAAAAAAACTGTAATCAAGGTTGATGACTCACTGTTGCCGCCCTTGGCTCCGGGGTTGGAGTTGGCCAGATCCTGCAGAGGCTGAGGGATCGCCTGGTTGGCCTCGCTCAGCACGGCGATCAGTTCCCGCGCCTGCTTGCCGTTGTTCGGGGTGAAGAAGGTGTACGCGGTGCCCGAGGAGGCGCAGCGCCCGGTGCGGCCAATGCGGTGAATGTAGTCCTCCGAGGAGTTCGGGTAGTCGTAGTTGATCACCTGAAAAACGAACATGAAAAAAATAATAAGTATAAGTAGTGCTTTATTTAGACTGTCAGCGCAAGACAGGTAGTCCCATTATGCCAACAGTTAATATTGATTGCTTTTATAATATGTGCCTACGTAGTCACTGTGGCAGAGCGAGTTAGCGCGCTAGGCATTGCACACATGGTGACCTGGGTTCGATTCCCAGCGGGGGAGGATTTTTTCTGCTCTGTACTTGGATGTTCGGGGTCCACTCATACCTCGTGAGGAAAAATGAGTAGCTGCTTTAATGTGAAGCAGCCACCAGTGGCAGAATCTTAGACAAAAAAATAATACAAGATATTGTAAATTAAAGTGGTAAAGCCCTATGATTCTGCGCTACCCACTAAAATTGTGACATAATAATACAAAGAAAAAGCATTATTATTATTATTAATAATCGTCACAGGTGAAAAATTACTCTATCACACCTACACAAAGAATTAAGTTTTGCAATAGAGTGCAACTGACTGCTGGAGTAAAGAGACTTTTCAGTCTTTCTCTCGGCAGTATAAACAAGGTATATTCTATTTTATTCTATTCAGTGTTGAGCACATTAAAAAAAGACAAATGATAAAATAATGGAATTAATGTAATTTATTATAATACTCTTATTACATCACTGATACAGTTGAACGTGGATATTATGAGAACAATTTCCAGGTCCAATTTTTACATAAGGGCAAAGAACCTCTTTGTTAGAGAGAGACCTGGAATCAAGGGGGAAAAAATTCCTTGGTTCCTTGAGTTCGTGACTGTCCCACTTTGAGTTCGTGACTGTCCCACCTTGAGTTCGTGACTGTCCCAACAGTAATGAACAGACTTCATCTGAACTTTTTTTAGAGGTGATATTACCGAATATTTATTATTGTTACAAGTAAAACACCTCATTCATATTGATATTTGATGACAAAGAGCCCAATTCGCTCGCTGCATTACCCAACTGTATGGCGAGGGAAATTTTACATGTTTTTTTTATTTTTTAAGGGAAATATATTCCCTTAAAACATATACAGGGCCTCCATAAAGTCTCACCCAGGCCTGGGTTTCTCGAAACCGACTCAAAATATCCAAAAAACGCAAAAACCCGTATTCCTTTATTTTTAGGAGGATTGATTGCCATAAGGAGTTATTATTAACAAGAAAATTTTTCTCCATAATTTACGGTTAACGAGTTATAGGTCAGATTATATGGATATTACGCAGGACGTCCGACTGGGGCCGTGTAAGCAATTTTTTCGGCTTAAAATTAATCCCCCTAAAAATAAAGGAATACGGGTTTTTGCGTTTTTTGATATTTTAAGTCGATTTTGAGAAATCCAGGCCTAGGTGAGACTTTATGGATGCCCTGTATAATTTATTTTAACGGAAATTTTACTGTGTTCACATCTTCAACGTCCAGTCCTCTTGCAGCGACATCCGTGGCCACCAGGATGGGCGCCTTGCCCTGACGGAAGTCAGTCAGCACGTAGTCCCGGTCCTGCTGACTCTTCCACCCAACCCTTATCTATTCCACCCAACCCTTATCTATTCCACCCAACCCTTATCTATTCCACCCAACCCTTATCTATTCCACCCAACCCTTATCTATTCCACGCAACCCTTATCTCTTCTACCCAACCCTTATCTCTTCTACCCAACCCTTATCTATTCCACCCAACCCTTATCTATTCCACCCAACCCTTATCTCTTCTACCCAACCCTTATCTATTCCACCCAACCCTTATCTATTCCACCCAACCCTTATCTATTCCACCCAACCCTTATCTCTTCCACCCGTACTCACCGTGTTCACATCTTCAACGTCCAGTCCTCTCGCAGCGACATCCGTGGCCACCAGGATGGGCGCCTTGCCCTGGCGGAAGTCAGTCAGCACGTAGTCCCGGTCCTGCTGACTCTTGTCGCCGTGGATGCAGATGGCGGAGTAGCGCTCCCGCCGCAGAGCTCGGGTGATGTCCTCGACTTTCTTCTTGGTCTCGACGAACACGATCACCTTGAAGCTGGGGTCCTTGGCTGTTGAGATAACAAAAAAAATACAAAAATGTTATATGTTATACCTAATATCCAAACGTAGAAGCATGTTTTTACTATCAATCATGTCACTGATGAAATTTTAAAGAAAAAAGACAATTGCGTTTGCGAAATTATAATAATAACAAAATAAAAAAAAATACATAAAATGTAGTAGTAGAATGGTTTTATTTGTGGTGAAGCACAAGGCCTCTTCACAATTTTTGTGGGTAGCGCAGCATCTGTTGAGATAAAAAAAAAATACATAAAATGTAGTAGTAGTAGTAGTATGATTTTGTCCCGGTCCTGCTGACTCTTGTCGCCGTGGATGCAGATGGCGGAGTAGCGCTCCCGCCGCAGGGCTCGGGTGATGTCCTCGACTTTCTTCTTGGTCTCGACGAACACGATCACCTTGAAGCTGGGGTCCTTGGCTGTTGAGATAACAAAAAAACACGGTGAAAAAAAAAAAAAAAAAAAAAAAAAAAAAAAAAAAAACAACAACATAAAATGTTATCTCACACAGTGTTTTTTCATTGGCAGCTGAGATAATTATCATTAAATAATTTTGCGTCTTAGTGTTTTTTCCTTGGCTGTTGAGATAAAGAAACATAAAATGTTGTCTCATATAGTGCTATTTCCTTGGCTATTGAGATAAAAAGAAAACATTAAATGATTTCTCATATAGTTTTTTCCATGGCTGTTAGAGTAAAAGAATAAAAAGGATGCAGATGGCGGAGTAGCGCTCCCGTCGAGTAGGCGGTGCTAATGCCGTAGGCATTAGCACCGCCCTTGATCAAGTTTTGTTTAATAATTTCAACTTTGTTTCTTGTAAATTGTATATACTATATTTTGTAAATAAAACTTGATTGAATCTGTTTAATAATAATAATAATGTCCTCCACTTTCTTCTTGGTCTCGACGAACACGATCACCTTGAAGCTGGGGTCCTTGGCTGTTGAAAAAAAAAAATACATAAAATGATCACCTTGAAGCTAGGGTCCTTGGCTGTTGAGATAAAAAAAATTACATAAAATGATCACCTTGAAGCTAGGGTCCTTGGCTGTTGAGATAAAAAAAATTACATAAAATGATCACCTTGAAGCTGGGGTCCTTGGCTGTTGAGATAAAAAAAATTACATAAAATGATCACCTTGAAGCTAGGGTCCTTGGCTGTTGAGATAAAAAAAATTACATAAAATGATCACCTTGAAGCTAGGGTCCTTGGCTGTTGAGATAAAAAAAATTACATAAAATGATCACCTTGAAGCTAGGGTCCTTGGCTGTTGAGATAAAAAAAATTACATAAAATGATCACCTTGAAGCTGGGGTCCTTGGCTGTTGAGATAAAAAAAATTACATAAAATGATCACCTTGAAGCTGGGGTCCTTGGCTGTTGAGATAAAAAAAATTACATAAAATGATCACCTTGAAGCTGGGGTCCTTGGCTGTTGAGATAAAAAAATACATAAAATGATCACCTTGAAGCTAGGGTCCTTGGCTGTAAAAAACAACATAAATAAAATGTTGAGATAAAAAAAAGGATTGGGTGGAAGAGATTTACCCCGCCCTTTAGTTAGGACATAATTATGTATATATTTTGTTTATTTTTTCTTGTTTATATTATTAATTTTGTCAATTTTTACCATTTTTGTCTGTACATATGTTCTACTAATAAAGAGTTTCTAAATAAATAAAATGTTGTCTCACTCAGTGTTTTTTCCTTGGCAGTTGAGATAATTATCATTTAATAATGATGCCTCTCAGTGTTTTTTCCTTGGCAGTTGAGATAATTATCATTTAATAATGTTTCCTCATGGTGTTTTTTCCTTGGCTGTTGATAAAAAAAAACAACATAAAATGATGTCTCATATAGTGCTATTTCCTTGGCTATTGAGATAAAAAAATCATTAAATGATTTCTCATATAGTGCTATTTCCTTCGCTATTGAGATAAAAAAAAAACATTAAATGATTTCTCATATAGTTTTTTCCATGGCTGTTTAAAGTAAAAGAATACTAGTATTTTTCTCTTTTTTCAATGATATTTAAGAAATAAACAAAAATAAGTTGTCGAATTCTTTCTATGAATCCAAAACATAAAAACGAGAATGTTTCAGTTGAAAGAGATAAGATGAGACCAAGTTTTTGTTTTGATTTTTATTTAGATTCAATCAGGAGCATCGGCTATTATCACACTGTTTGGGCAAAGCAAGTTATCTGTGAGTAGACCGGGAGAACCCCGGACCACAAGACAACTACTTGCTCCTCTCATATGACGCGCATGAGCTACGGTATCATCATCTTGAATCTTTTATTTAGGAAATGAAACAGACATACAATACTCTGTGCTAATTTTACAACAAACGTAAAGTTCTTTTTTATTTAGGAATTGAAACTGACATACTCTGGGCTAACTTTACAACAGACAATAAGTTCTTTTTTATTTAGGAATTGAAACGGACATACTCTGTGCTAACTTTACAACAAACAAAAAAAATCTTTTCTATTTAGGAATTGAAACGGACATATTCTGTGCTAACTTTACAACAAACAAAAAAAAAAACCTTCTCTCATGAGTCATGCATGCTATCGTTTTTTATTTAGCTGATTTATTAAAAATAGAAAAAAAGCAGTAACTTTTTTTAAGAGGAAGTAAACTTTATATACAATTCAAACGATGCAATGTGAAGGCTGATGAGCAAAAATATGTGTCTATTACCCACTAAAATCTTCCTCTCCCTTTCCTAAAACCCAGAACCATAAAGAATACATTACTTCAGGTAAATTATGGCACTAAAGCCTGTGTGTTAGTTAGTTAATTTGGTTAGGAATTGAAACCAATCTGTGCTAACTTTACAACATCATCATAGGGTGGCGTCATCGTGAAAGATGGTAGCCATACAGTGGAGGAATGACTCAGCACTTCTACCACTGTCTTTAAAAGGAGGCTTATAATTAACAAGGGCCCCCAGAACCAAACCAATGCTGGTCTACTCCCTGTTTTTAGTCCCCCAGCCAGACTGCTGGTCTAGTCCCTGTTTATAGTCCCCCGCCAGACTTACAACAAACAATAAATTCTTCCGTCACGAGTCCCGATATTGTGTTAAATAAAGTTAGAAAATTTTTTTTAAAAAAAACTGACACTTGTCATATACCTACCTAATTTAGATAATAATTTAGATACAAAAGCCCAAGTGTTGGTTAGTTCAATCAGGAGCATCGGCTATTATCACACTGTTTGGGCAAAGCAAGTTATCTGTGAGTAGACCGGGAGAACCCCGGGCCACAAGACAACTACTTGCTCCTCTCATATGACGCGCATGAGCTACGGTATCATCATCTTGAACTTCGGAAACTACTGTTGAGGACAACTTTTTAATTCTGAGTGGACTGTCAGTTAGGTAGTCAAGTGGTTAACGCGCTAGACTTTGCAATTTAGGTAGCATAGGGATCCACTGGTTCAAATCCCACCCAGTGAATAAATTTTCTCATTTATTTTTGTTCGGGGTCCACTCATACCTCGTGAGGAAAAATGAGTAGTTACTTGTATGAGTAACGACCAGTGGCGGCATTAACAGAGTAAAAAGAAATTAATGTAATAGAATAATTCCAAATGTAAAGGAGGCTCTTAGTAATGCTGCGCTACCCACAAAAATTGTGAAGAGGCCTTGTGCTTCACCACAAAGAAATTCGTACAATACAATACAATTTTCTCATTTATTTTAGTTTGTGACCACATAATAATAAGAGTACTCTAAGAGTTAGGTGGTAGAAAATGCTTTGAGAATTAACCTCGTGGTTACTTTCCATTTAAGGAGTGTTATTGTTATTATTATTATCAGAGAAGCTGAGGTTGACTTACAAAGCTCCCGGAGAAGGCTGGAGAGACGTCTCTCTTTCTCGTGGTCCTGGAGCACCTCAATCACCTGACTGATGTTGTGGTTGGCCGACAGCTGCAGGGATCCAATGTTCACCTGAGGGGAAACGAAAATAAGCAATTGAAGGTTTTCGTTTGATAATAACTGTCCCGGTAGCTCAGTGGTAAAGGCGGCATACTGTGAATCCAGAGATTCCAGAAGTCGTGGGTTTGAAACCCAGCCGAAACAAGACAAGTTATCCTCCCATTTGGGATTTTATACACATAATAATGTGTCTTCAGCTTACTGCTGGAATAATGGGACTTTGATTGTCCTATTCGGGCAGTATATATAAGGTGATATTATTATTTTTATTATGGTAAAAGATGGCCACATTATAATACCTCTTGGACATACTGCTCGCGTAATGGGACTCATAAGTTCTAATTAAGCAGGGATAATGAAGGCAATATTATTATTGTATGAAATCTGTCTAACTTGATATACAAATATTTCGATAATCCCATTAACTTGAGAGAAATGTTTGAACCTTGTCAAACTTTGCTCCTTCATTGCAATTCCAATAATCCAAACTCCATAACTCAAAATGATGATTCTGTCACTCGAATTTTGAGTCAGCAGCATTCCACTGTACTAGCAGGATTATATGTCATTAGGATAGGAGAATATTATTCAAACCTTAACATTTAGAAGGTTGGAAATATTTTCTGACAAACTCAATCTGGGTGAAGCTAATGTGGGAATTTTGATCATAAAAAAAAAAAAAAAAAAAAAACAATTTTTTTTTCTTCTTTAAATATATGAACTCAACAGTTGAAATTTTTATTTTAATAAAGGAAACATTGCAGCTTAGTCATTGAAGATAGGTCTACTTTCTATGGTATGTATTACCTCCATCTAAGATATAAAAAAATATCATTGATCATGTATGATTTGATTTAGAATGCCTTTTACTCACTATTACCTCAGATCTAAATGGTGTAGAATTTCAAAACTATTGTTTATATCTCTATAATGTCAAAGTAGTCACTGACCACTGACTGATCATCGCTCTACAGCCCAAACCGTAAGTCCTAGGAAGCTGAAATTTGGTAGGTAGCTTTGTCTTATAGTCTAGATGTGCAATAAGACGGGATTTTTCGAAACTCCCACTACAACACCTGCCATTGACGAAAAAGGATTTTTTGCTTTCACGGCCATGCCTCGGCCCGCAAAGCGGGCGACAACCCGCTAGTACTCTCTATTAACCAATGTTTTAATATTTTTTCATCTTTTTTTCGAAAATGACATTTCTGGACGATTTATTTATTTTATGGCTTAAAAGGCAGGATTCTCACACTGTGAGCTCTTCCACCCAACCGATAAATACATTTTACACATGAAATACATGCATGAGATAAGATAATTCTACCTTTTCCGTTGTCTCTCACCTGGATGTAATCGTTCAGGTACTCCTCGGCCAGCTGTTTCACCTTATTTTAAATACATTTTACACAAGAAATACATGCATCAGATAATAATTCTACCTTCTCCTTTGTGTCTCTCACCTGGATGTAATCGTCTCTCTCACCTGGATGTAATCGTTCAGGTACTCCTCGGCCAGCTGTTTCACCTCGCGTGGCCAGGTCGCCGACCACATGAGCACCTGCCTGTCCGGCCGGATCTGCTCGATGATGCGGCGGATCTGCGGCTCGAAGCCCATGTCCAGCATGCGGTCCGCCTCGTCCAGCACGAGGTAGGTGGTGCGCCGCAGGTTGGTGAACCCGTTCACGAGGAAGTCGATGAGGCGCCCGGGGGTGGCGATCATGATCTCGACGCCCTTTTCGAGCTCGCGGATCTGAGGAGTAAAGCCGAAGGGTTGGTGAAATTTGGTCATCTGGTACGTAGTTTTTTATGGTGAAAATTCGTCATCTGGTAAGTGGTTTTTTTTAAGAACATTTATTTTTTTTTCTTTTAAGTTCTAACACGTTTAGCGCCAAGCCTATATTAAGGATTCGTTGTGAGGGACCAAAGCTGTCATGAATAATGAAATATTTGAGGTACACATACGTACCTCATGTCATGAATAATAAAAGAGTTGAGGTACACATACGTACCTCATGTCATGAATAGTAAAATAGTTGAGGTACACATATGCACCTTGTGGTGCATATGTCAAAAAAAATGTCATTTACTACCATAAATGTTATGTTATGTTAGAAAATATAATATGCTTTAAGTATAGTCTTCTATACTATATTAGTATAGTATAGAATATAGTATAGATAAATAAATTACCAAGTATATTTCAAACCATTACTTCTGTTCACTATCACATCTATTGCAGGTTGTATATATGATCCATGCCACTGACAAGTGGTAGAGTAAAAAGAATGCAGGCTGCATTGCTGCGTTGAATCCCTATGGATATGCTTGAAGTACATATCGTGCTTACTATCACCACTTAAAAAAAAGTATATTGTTAATTATTTATTCATTCTTTTAACCTTAGACACTTTTAAAAGTTTGTATGTGATTGTTCAGCAGACACTTGGTCTTTACTACAAATTTTACAAGAGAACAAATGGGTACACTAATATTTGTGACACTAAATCTATCATTGGTGATGAAAAACTGAAAGCTTGCACTGAGGACATGCCAAGAATCACCTTTCTATTCTTGTCAGGGAACTCATTTCCCCTGTATGTCTTGTATTATTTTTTTAAATTTATATTCTTCCTTCCATCTTCTTACTTTTTCTTCAATTATATTTGTAAACTAGTTCCGTAATTATGATGTTGAACATATATCATCTAAGTATAGATAGATAAATGATTTATTATTATTATATTTTAAGCATTTCGGTATACACTCTTGTATGTATGCTGTATGATTTAACACTTTGTACGCCAAGCCCAAAATCGTGATTTTCCCCTGAGGCCACGATACAAAGGATTGTCTCTCAATATGTGCGACGTGGCCCCCAGCACGTTTGTTTTTCATGGCGGGCCACATCGCTCATATTCAGAGACATTTTGTTACCTCTGTGGCCCATACTTTGTGGCCCATACTGAGAGACAATGCTTCAAATTGAGGTCTAGTGTCTCTCAAAATGAGAGATGTGGCCCCAGAGGGAAGTCGCTGTCGCTCATATTGAGCGACGTGGCGTACAAAGTGTTAAATGGTACAAGGGTACATGATGTAAATGAATGAATGAAAAATTTATAAAAAGAAAAATACATTAATAAAACCAGGTGGTAGATAAATGTAAGTGATACTTTTCAGGACTAGCAGATTAAAAATAATAATAAAATAAAATAAAAATATATACATATATAGATATTTATATAAGAATAAAAATAAATAAATAAAATAGGTATAAAATCACATATTAGAGTAAATACAAGCTTTGATATGATTAGATGTTAATAATTCAACAGCTTGTCTTACCTGAGGACCCTTGGGTGTGCCGCCAAAGATGCAGGTGTTGCGGATGGCCGAGCTGAATTCCCGGGCCACCGTCTGGATCTGCTGGGCCAGCTCCCGGGTTGGGGCCAACACGAGTGCAATCGGGCCATCACCTTGCTTGAGAGGCTCCTGGTGACTGATGTGAACAGCTGCGGGAAGCATGTACTGCCGAGGAAGGAGAGAGAAACCAATTACAATCAATCAAATGTTTATTGTCAATAAATATATACAAAGTATGTGTTTCACATTTATCATTAAATTATTAAATTAAAATCAAATTAAACACAATTAAAATCAAATTAAACACAATTAAAATCAATATGAGGAAAGGAATCATTTACTCGTGATAAAGGAATCAAATAGCCAATATGTGGTAGAACATACAGGGTGTCCCACCAAACTTGGACACCTCAAATTACTCGGCCCCTGAAAGAGTTTTTTGAAAAATAAAAAAATCTAGGGTACATGTGCTAATTATGCGGTTTCAGTTATGAAAAAAAAATTATACAGGGTGGTTCAAAAGTCAGAAATTGAGGTGTCAACTTTCGATTTTTAAATGGATCGACCTGAATTTTATTTGATAATTTTACTACTAAATGATTCCTGAGTACTTTTTTAAACAAAAAAATTACATAAAGGGTGGTTTTTTTTCGACCAATTTTTTTTCTAAATCTTGAATAACTCAAGTTCGGTTAATTTTTTCGATAACAAGAAGAGAATGTGTTTGTGTAATGAATACACGCACTTTCAATTGGCATCAAAAAAAATTATACAGGGTGGTTCACAAGTAAAATAGTGACTTGATTTTTTTTTAAACTGAGTTTTTTTAATTTTTTATTTGGGATTAATAATTCTCGTCTAATTTTACACATTTTTCGTCAGTCATATCGAAAAACAAAACTAAAGTGTTGTACAGGGTGAGACATAATTTTTTTGTAACACCCTGTATATGGGCAGTCAAAGAGACGAAAAATTAAATATAAAGACTAAATATGCAAGAAAAACTTTGATTTTTAATTAAACTAAAAAGTTATGGTTTTTTAACTAATATTGTCGCATGGACCACCCTGTAGATATTTTCTTAAACTATCATGTAGGCACTCTAAGTTGTATAAAATTCAACGAACATTTCGAATCATGTGGGAAAAACAAGTAGAAAACACGAATTTGAAGCCATTTTCAATTTGGTGTCCACACTGAATGATTTTAAAACTTGAAATAAAAAGTAGGTATGTGTAGACACAAAATTGAGCATGGCTTTTTGAATTCATTTTTTTTCTTTCAGATTTGGACTCCTGGTTCAATTTTAGACAGTTTCGACTACCCATATGATGGTTTAAAAAAATATCTACAGGGTGGTCCATGCGACAATATTAGTTAAAACACCATAACTTTTTAGTTTAATTAAAAATCAAAGTTTTTCTTGCATATTTAGTCTTTATATTTAATTTTGCGTCTCTTTGACTGCCCATATACAGGGTGTTACACAAAAATTATGTCTCACCCTGTACAACACTTTAGTTTTGTTTTTCGATATGACTAACGAAAAATGTGTAAAATTAGACGAAAATTATTAATCTCAAATAAAAAATTAAAAAAACTCAGTTTTAAAAAAAAATCAAGTCACTATTTCACTTGTGAACCACCCTGTATAAAAAATTTTGATGCCAATTGAAAGTGCGTGTATTCATTACACAAACACATTCTCTTCTTGTTATCGAAAAAATTAACCGAACTTGAGTTATTCAAGATTTAGAAAAAAAATTGGTCGAAAAAAAACCACCCTGTATGTAATATTTTTGTTTAAAAAAGTACTCAGGAATCATTTAGAAGTAAAATTATCAAATAAAATTCAGGTCGATCCATTTAAAAATCGAAAGTTGATACCTCAATTTCTGACTTTTGAACCACCCTGTATAAAAAAAATTTCATAACTGAAACCGCATAATTAGCACATGTACCCTAGATTTTTTTATTTTTCAAAAACTCTTTCAGGGGCCGAGTAATTTGAGGTGTCCAAGTTTGGTGGGACACCCTGTATATGTAAAAAAAAGTTTTCATATTTTGTGTTAATCACTTTTGTGATATCACAACTACTCAAACTCACTTTTCTAAAATCTACCCTGAAACCAGGACTTGAACTACCGACCTCCAAGTTACAAGTCCGCCGGCTTATTGATCAAGCTACTGAAGTTGGTAGTTAAAAGGTTCAAGGTGAGATTGAAATTTAAAAAAAAGGTAAAATTTCTTCCCAATAAAATTCAGAGGAAAAAAATTGACCTTCAATGGATGATTTAATTTTCCCAGATAAGCTGAAATTTTGTTTACTGAAAATCCATTGTATTGTATGCTCACAATTTTTTTGTAGTTTATACTGTTATTATCATGGTATACTTTTTCAAGATAGGATGAAAAAAGGTGAGTTTTATCAAGAGAATCGTGAATGGTCAATTGTGAAACCTCAATTTTATTATTCTACTTAAGAAATTATTTTGTTACAATTTTGTGCCAGTGAGTACGGAGCAAAGTACTAGTAGCAGCTGAGAGCTAAGGTAGGATTGCTTCAGTGTACACTGGCTGGAGATTTCATGTGGCACATCAGTTTAACCCGAGACTTTATTCAATTGTACAAGTCCAGGTAGATCAATTTGTGTGCTATCAGTTGGAATTGTATCAATATATTGTACCTTGTATATTAACCAAAAAATTTAGTGGACAAAATGCAACTTGTTCTTAATGTCATCTTAAACAAGAGCCAGGAATATTTCTGCTTTGGAACATTTTAGTTAGAATGGATTTTTTTTGTAAGGAACATTTTTATTACAATGACATTATTTTAAAAGGGTGGTGTGGAAGAGAATGCCAAAGGCAGTGTCACTACTGTTGATCAGTGCCTTGTTTTTAGAAAAACTTCCTCTCTCAAAAATACTTGAATTGCTGTTTCAACCATCACCAATCAAAGTGTGTTGTGAGACAGTTGAAAGGGAGATAACACGAGTAGAGAGTACTTCTGAAATGGGCTACAGGTGAAGATAGCACTCATACCAACTGTTGGAGAGTGGCATGATGTCTAGAAATTGCAAAACAGTGTGGCCCTTATATCTAATGTAAGTGAATCTTTATTTCCAGTAGGAGTCCTATGGGCAAAGATACTATAAATAGGCTGTATAAGAATAGAAAAGAATATTCCTAGTTTATACTGCCAAGGCAAGACTGTCCCTTTACTCCAGCAGATGAATGGATTTTTTGGAAATGTGTATATCATAAGTACTAGTGGTAGTTTAACACTTAGACGACCGGCATGGTTTTTAGTGAATTCTCCCGTGGGACCAGCGATGTTTAGACGTAGTGCATTTGTGTACCACCGGTGGTACACCCGGTCCATTCCGCACAGACACGCGTGTACCACCGGTGGTACACGCGGTCGTCTAAGTGTTAAAGAAATTAATTCTCATACATACAGCCAGAGTTTTCCCAGAGCCAGTCTGTGCAATGCCGACCATGTCTCGTCCACTGAGGGCAATGGGCCATCCCTGGGCCTGAATAGCGGTGGGCTCTTCAAAGCCCTGACTTTTCAGATGCTTGAGCACAGCATCGGGGAAGCAACCTTCAAGGAGTTCTTGCGTGGGACTCGGGATGTTGTTGCCCTTAACGGTGATTTCCTTGCTGGCACGGAACTGCTCAATGTCACCCGGTGATCTGAGAATGTACATCATTGGCATTACTATTGTGTAACATGAAATTAAACAAAAAATGGAGTTTCATCATAAGAGGAGCGAAATAACTTTCATGATAAAAGACCAAACAAAAATATATAGCCACCTAACCAAACATGTAAAACATTAGTGAAATTGGCAGGAATGAATCAGGACATTTTTCTCAAGAAAGAGGTTGTGGCTTTTCAGCAATACCCTGGTAATATCTTTAATTTTGCCCATTAGCTGTAACATTTCAATACATTTGATGCCTTTCACCAATTTTATGTCAGTGATAGGTATTAATGAACTAATCTTTCCCAATTATTTTAATTAACCTTTTGCACTCTGCAGCAATATTTTCAATGACCTCAGATAAGGTTGATGCCATGTCTCACATGACAACACTAAACCAGCTGTAACTCAAGATTAGAGAGTCCAAACCCACTTTAGGTTGTCAAGGTTTTTGAAATGATGTTGTCTAAAAAAAAATGAATGTTTTGTATACCAGGGTAAAGTTGGCCATTGATTTATGATTTATAGATCACATGTCTGTGAAGCTAGCCAAATTATTCATTTTTCAAAAAGTGAATCCAAAAAAGTGGGAGAAATTATGAATCACAAAAAGTAGTGATGTCATCTCAGACATGACATCCACCTTATGTGCGGTTGTACTCATGTCATGTGAGACAGGGCATCAACTTTATGTCAAAAAAAAAATGTGCAATGAGATGTAGGAGGTTTCTTGTTTGTCATCTCACACATGCTTTCTGGTGCAAAAGGTTAATGATTTGTGTTATCTAGAAATACCGAGGGAGGAAAATTATCTATCTTATAAAACATGATATGAGAGTATTGACCTTAGTATGCAAGTTTCACAATAACAAAAATAGAACTCAACTGTGCTTCTCAAATTTTAAAATGTGTAGTAGCACCCCACCCAACCAAGTTTTAGATTACCAGTCCTAACTGAGAGCTAATAATAAAGGCATAATATAATAAGAATGTATACTTGAAAATGCAAGGAGTTCATTATTTATCCACAGAGAGCTGTTGTACTCAAGTGACTTTGACTAAAACCATCATGTGACATAAGGATAGAGGTCCGTAATGGCAGCGTTCAGTCAGAGTACACTATTTTGTTGTACTTCCCTAGCACTATCAATACTGTCCAAGTGAGAGATAATGGATGAGACATTAGGGTGGCCCTTATTTTCGAAAGTCGGAATTTTCTCGCTCCATCGGCAAAATATGGTTCCAATTAATATTAAAAAAATCTGGAAAAATTTTCAGCTCGATCAAAGGTCGTTAACACGTGCCGCCGGGACCTTTAAGTTTAGATCTGCAATCGGAAGGGGCAATATACGTTTTTAAGCATAATGTTGATCCTATCTTGAAGAAACTTCATCTCACAGGAAAAAATATAGAATGTAAAATGTATAGAAGGGGTTTCTGTTTATTATGTGGTACAAAATAATTTTAGTGGGTAGCACAGCATTATCGAGACACCTGATAATAGCATTTGTCTAAGTAACTCACTACTGTTTTTTCGTAATATAAAGTAGAAATTTAGAAAACTATCGTATATTAGAAAAAAATATAGAATGTAAAATGTATATAAAGGTTTTCTTTTTATTATTTGGTACATAATAATTTTAGTGGGTAGCACAGCATTATCGAGACACCTGATAATAGCATTTGTCTAAGTAACTCATTACGGTTTTTTCGTAATATCAAGTAGAAAACTATTGTATATTAGATTTTTTTCTATTTGAAGTTGAAGAAAAGAACATTAAACATAATTATTGTAAAAATATTCATACATCCATACTATTAATATAAATGCGCGATAGAATTTCACAAATAAGTAAATCCTGCTGTACTACTTGCTATGAGTTTTCAAGAGATACTCTTTTGTTGGTTTAGGATACTGACTTTTGTGATCTTTGACAACTTGAATGACGAATTGTTTTTGGTTTTCACTCTTTGTTAGCTGATTATTGTATTCGCACATCAATTAACCTCCTCTTTCTGCTGTATCTATTTCTACTTTTAAAAGTTTAATCTTGTTATAGGCGTCTTGGAAATTTTCATTTTCTCACCAGTCACTAGGATCTAGACAGAGAAAATTTTTGTTAATTTGAAACCTCTCAAAGACTCCTCTGACACAAAAAAGTCCAGCTCTTTGCTAAGCAAGTTTATTTAGTCTTACAACCGTACTTCTCTTTCCCCCCTCCCCCCTCTTTAGTGAGGGACTTAACCATGTTAGATTTTACAACATTTGAGATATCTCTATCAAAAAAAACCCAACCCTACTGCCTCTTCACTCAAATACCAGAGTTTAGAAAAAACGTTCTTAATGACTGCTGAAGAACTCAAGACCATCCTTGATATTTTTGTTTGTTTGTAACTTTTATTTATTGTTGTTGTAGCCAGCTTGGCTACAGCTGGAGGGGTGAGTGATGGTCTCCAGCCAACTTTATTTCAAAGTTGGCTCGTCCTGAACTACATATTTCTATGTGCGATCAACTATCATGAGGACTTGGACTTTTCTTTATAAGTAAGGGTTGGCTAGTCTGTTCTTTGTTAATAGTCCTCTAGCGGGACACTGGTCTTCTCCCTGTTTAACGTCCCCCAGCCAGACTAACTTTCCTTTATAATTATTGAGTCTTGGTATACTGCACCTGTAGGTATTACAGCGCCAAGACTAGATCTCTCATTTATTAAGAAACTTCTTGCGTATCCAAAAATGGGACCTGAAGTACGAGTATCTAGGTGGCATAAAAAATATTGTAAACCATCTCTGGTATTTGAGTGAAGAGGCAGTAGGGTTGGGGTTTTTTGATAGAGATATCTCAAATGTTGTAAAATCTAACATGGTTAAGTCCCTCACTAAAGAGGGGAAGAAACAAAATTAATACAAGTATGGTTGTAAGACTAAAGATCTTATAAACTTGCTTAGCAAGGAGCGGGACTTTTTTGTGTCAGAGGAGAGGCAGGTTTTCTTTGAGAGGTTTCAAATAAACTAATCTTTTCTCTCTCTAGATCCTACTGACTGGTGGAAAAATGAAAATTTCCAAGACGCGTATAACAAGGTTAAAGTTTTAAAAGTAGTAAATAATACAGCAGAAAGAGGAGTTAAATTGATGTGCGAATACAATAATAATCTAACAAAGAGTGAAAACCAAAAACAATTCGTCATTCATATTGTCAAAGATCACAAAAGTCAGTATCCTAAACCAACAAAAGAGTATCTCTTGAAAACTCATAGCAAGTAGGACAGCAGGATTTACTTATTTGTGGACTTCTATCTCGCATTTATTTTAATAGTATGAATGTACGAATATTATTACAATAATTATGTTCAATGTTCTTTTCTTCAACTTAAATAGAAAAAATCTAATAAACGATAGTTAGTTATCTAATTTTCTACTTAATATTACGAAAAAACAGTAGTGAGTTACTTAGACAAATGCTATTATCAGGTGTCTCGATAATGCTGTGCTACCCACTAAAATTATTATGTACCAATTAATAAAAAGAAAACCTTTCTATACATTTTACATTCTATATTTTTTTTCTGTGAGATGAAGTTTCTTCAAGTTAGGATCAACATTATGCTTAAAAACGTATATTGCCCCTTCCGATTGCAGATCTAAACTTAAAGGTCCCGGCGGCACGTGTTAACGACCTTTGATCGAGCTGAAACTTTTTCCAGATTTTTTTAATATTAATTGGAACCATATTTTGCCGATGGAGCGGAAAATATCTGGGGAAAAAAATCCTCCTCTATAGCTAAGGGCCACCCTAATGAGACATCCTATACCTGTCACTACAGCATGATTCTGTTATGCAGGAAGAAGTGTATCAAGTAAATTGGTTGAGTTTCCATAACTCGATTATAATCCAATTAATTTTATTTAATTATATTTTATTTAGTATACTTATTTTTAGTTCTGTAGAATACTCTTAGGGCGGAATTAATAGATTTTCATGTAAACCTCTGTGACACTAAGTCTCATGCTGTTGAAGATAAAGAAAACAGATGCTAAGCAATGACTTAAGTTATTGATTTTGTCTGTTAATTTCACCCTTAGTTCAGTTCTCTGGGCTCCAGACATACAAGGACTGATGTTATAGCCTAGTGGAACTTCTTTGCCAATGTCAAAATTAATCATGCAAATTCAATATGACAACTGTGCTACTCAAATGACTTTGACTAAAACCATCATGTGACATAAGGATAGAGGTCTGTAATGGCAGCGTTCAGTCAGAGTACACTATTTTGTTGTACTTCCCTAGCACTATCAATACTGTCCAAGTGAGAGATAATGGATGAGACATCCTATACCTCTCACTACAGCATGATTCTGAGGTGCAGGAAGAAATTGGCAAAGGGATGACACCTTATTCCATAACAAGTAATAAACTGTCCTATCTAATGCTGTAGCAGCTTAAGACTGAACCACATTGTTTAAATTTGTTTTCATCAAGCATGAATTATTTCTAGGCTCTTTGGGTTCTCTGGTCCATTCTACTACTGAATTTATCTTGTGTGAAAAACGCTTTTTGATACACTCCCAGATAATACAAACACGATCAATTATCTGTTCACATATTCAATACAGGAGGATTAAGCTTTAGACAAAACTGATGTCTTCAGCTGTGAAATGTATGATTTTATATGAAGCACAAGGCCTCCTCACAATTTTTATGGGTAACACAGCATTACTCCTTCACTTTTTGAATGCTATACAATAATATTTCTTTTTAACTTGGTAATGCTGCCACTGATGGTTACTCATACAAGTAACAAATCATTTTTTCTCACAAGGTATGAGTAGACCTCAAACATCCATGTACAGAGCAGAAAAATTCCTGCTCTGCTGGAGATTGAAGCCAGGTCACCATGCGTACAGTGTCATGCTCACTCACTCAACAGTGAATACCACTGGAAATATGAAGAGGTAAAATATTTATAAAAATAATAAAGACTTGTGGTTTTTCAAAAATTATTGCAATTGATTTGGTCTCCTGAACATATAAAACTGTGAAATTTACATCTGCTAGACCAAAAACTGTGGCATCTAAATTGATGTCTAAACTTGTGGAGATCCTTCATATCAGGAGACATTAAAATGTTAAGCAGTGTTTTTCTAGTGGACATAGGTACACATAAGTGAACTTGGTCCATTTCATTTAGCTCTAGCTACTTGAATTACCTGTTCTGCACATCCCCGTGAGGAACATAGAAGTTCTTCTGGAATGGCTGCAGTGTGATCTGCGGCCAGTTGGGTTTCTTCAGACCACCATCGTCAGTTTTACTGTTAGGGTTCCAGTTTTTCTTGGCCATGTTGTATTGGGGGCCAGCATTGTAGGCGTTGTAGTAGTCCTGTCCTCCTCCATTTCTGTTCCAGTAGTTGGTCTTGGGGACAAAGACTTGGTCATTTCTATAACTGAGGAGGTAAGAATTGGAGTTTGTAGAAATTGATCAATAGAATCAATGTAGTGAGGTAAGTTGCTTTTTTATTAAAAATAACCAAAAACAAATTAAGTACATCTAAGTGGATGAGAAAATATCATCAATTAACCTCAACGGTATATGGATATTTAGATCATAGAGATCGGAGAACAACAATGTTATGGTAGAATTAATAGACAAAATACAAGATTGAATCAGAAATTACATTTCTCCAATCTGCATAATCTAGACCAATATCCAGAGAAGTATGTATAACAAACACTTCCATTAATATCACTCTTAAGGCAGAATTGGTAGCTGTTTTGAATGGGGAAATGAAAGTTCTGATTCAAAATATTGATCTTGATTTTGTCTGATTTTGGACTTAGCTCTGGTAACCATGTTGAAACAATCAATAAATCATAAGGGAGCAAATTCAAGAGGAGCAAACTTGATTACACTATGACTTCGATTGAATGAAAGGGCAAAGTATTTGCACTCGTGCAATGGTGTAAATACATTGCAAACTGCAACTCAGCACAAGCCTTAAGCTCCGGTTATCCTTAAATCGAGGTCATGAGAGAATTTTTTGTTCTAGATACCTATCCCAAGTGAAACTAATGGTACATTGCCCCCTGCGAAAAAGTAGAGGCCTGAGCTTTGATGATACTCACTTGTTATATCCGTTGGAGTTGTACATTTTCACGATTGCAAGCTTTGTGTTTCCAAAGTGAAAATAGATGTAATATAAAAAGATATATTGAGTTTCCTTGGATTGATGTGTTGAATTTCTTTAGGCTGCAACCTGCAAGCAAGGGGACCAATGCGGTGTTTAGGTTTAAGATGAATTATAGGAGTAAAACGTGAAAATCTCTATCAAAGGTGTCATATAGGGGAAGGCCAACTAATTCACTTGATTTAAACGAGTATAATTTGACGAAAATCAAGAGAGAAAATTCCAACTCACCTGGTTTTGTGCAGCTAAAGCAATGCAATGAACAATGGCCGACAGAGAAATCACAAAATGACCAATGGGGAGATGGTAGTATGAATCTTACCGCCAGCCAATCAGATTGGATGTTGTATTTGATTTTCTTACTCCGCTAGAGAGCGTTTCAAATATTTTTATGAGTCTGTTGTAAAAAGTTTTGGTATCTTTTTTGAATAATTTGAATCGAGTTGCGAAACATAAACTGACGTGCGAAAAATATTATTATTGGAAAAGTTATGAAGAGAGGAATACAACAGTACAGTAATTTGATTATTGTCTTTCGAAAAATAAGTTGTACCTAAATTAAAATTGAAAGATAAATTATAAACCACCTCAAAATTCTGGTAAATTGGGGCCGGGTTTTCAAGGAGTTCATCAAAAATGATCGTAATGATCCTAATCCAAAGGAGCGGCATTCCGGCTCCTTTGGATTAGGATCCAAAGGAGCCGGAAACCGATTTTTTTTTTTCTCGCAAAAAAAAAATGTGGTTTGTGTAAACTCTATAGCTCTCACCAAGGCCGAACCAGCCTCCGTGGCGTAATGGTTGTGACTACTGCCCGTAATCCAGAGATCCTGAGTTCGATTCCCGGTTGGAGCAGACTTTTCGAAGGAATTCTGTTCTCTCCAAACACGTGAGGCTGGTATTTCCGGCCCTACCCAGGCTGGGTGAGGTTAATGTGGGTAGCTGGTACGATTCCCAGCGAATGGAGGGTAAAACCCCCGTCCTGTCTACCTCAATTAGTTAGGACGTTAAAACCAAATAGAATCAATGGACATGAAAGGAGCCTAGACATTGGATCTGGGGGTCCATATAATCCTCTCACCACCGTGATTTAGGTATCTGACCCTATCTCACGGACACGGAATTATTATTATTACCAAGGCTGAAAATGACTAATTTTTTCTAATTCTGAGGCTATAAATGATTCGTCCAGAAAAGTGAAGACTGAGTAGGTCAATGTAGTAAAAAAAGTTGAAATTTAAGAATTCTCATATTCATAAGATCTATTGAAAGAGAATCTCATAGAAAAGATGATAAAATTTCACTAATTCTTCAACGATCACTTCAATTTTATTTTTGCAACTGACCCATCACTAGAATGGTGGGCGGGATTATTCAAATTGAGGGTAAAAAAATACAGGTTATTGACTGAGACGAGTTTCATGGTTAAAAAAAGTTTTTCAACCCCTCACTACGCTTGCGCACTAACGTAATCATGCGAGCATCAGACGGTGCGGCGTCATACAACACAAGTTCGCACAGCATAATGGTCTTTCAGCATAAAATATCGATAATCGAATTCAAATTTGAAAAATCGTGTTCGTACAACACAATCACATTCAACACAACGGTTACACAGCACAATTTCGTACAACATAATGAACGCACAGCATAACCGATTAATCGAAAAAAACTTCATTGTATAGACTATGGATGTAGGGGAAGTAGGCACACGGGATTTTTCCCAAATCTCTAGTAAAATATCCCACGATATTTTTAAAAAATCCTTTAAAAGTAAATATCGCAAAAGCTTAATAAGACCTGGAACATGTTTATTTTATTAATTATTTAACTAATTTTAAGGGTAATTTAAAAGACAAAATCGAGATGGATACATTAGTCACCGTGGCCGAGTGGGTAACGCACTAGACTTGCACGTACGTTGACCTGAGTTCGATCACCGCAGGACAGGATTTTTTCCACTCATACAGTCATACCTCGTAAGGAAAAATGAGTAGCTTTTTTAATGTGAGAAACGACCTTAAAGATATGGAACCCCAAAATTATAGACATTAAACCCCAGTAAAAATAAATAAAATTAATATTATTCATTTCTGTTGCGTGCGGCACTTATAAAGGGGTATTCACAAACATCTATTCAAATAAACCTCACACAGCCTGAGTGGGGCGGGAATAATAATAATGTGTTTTCTTGTGTTATTATATCACAATTTTAGTGGGTAGCTCAGAATTATAGGACTTTTCCATATCTTTAATGACCCAATATCTTATTTTTGCCTATAATCCCGCCACTGGTCGCTGCTAACATTAAAGCAGCTAAAATCCTGCTCCGCTGGGGATTGAACCCAGATCACCGTGCGTGCAATGACTAGCGCGCTAACTCACTCGGCCACGGTGACTACTGTGGGGCGGGAATAGTCAGGAACACGAGCATTTGAATTCGAATGGTGACTTATCCGAGTTTTATTTTTTAACTTCATTGCTTAATTTCAGGATCTTTTTTTTTTTTAATTGAGTTTAATATGGCTTTCAGCTGCATGGTCATATCAATATCACACGGGGGTTCACCCTCCATTCGCTCGAAATTCACAAACCAGCAGCAATGCAAATTAACTTCACCCAGCTTCAGTGAGGTCGGGAATAGCCAATATCAGGAGGGTTCTAAATTGAATGGTCACTCACCCATGTCCTAACCTCGCTGCACGTTGCTTAACTTTAGAGACAAAACGAGAACTGGTTTATTCAACGTACCCTCGACGCTAGGGCTACTGGACATCCTCTTCCTAGTCTTCCTAAAAGAAGTCTATCCTATACCTACCGTTTTTGAGATATTTTATTCAGACGGACGGATAGATACACGTCTGAAACCTTGGATTTTGTCTCTGAGGGCACTAAAAAGTATTTTGGCACTTAAAACTGACTACCTATCGAAAATTTTGGGTGATTCCCTTACTTTCCTTTCTATAAGATAAGGGTAGTCACGGTTGCCCAGTGGGTTACCGCTCTTGGCTTGCTTGCAGCGTGCACGGTGACCTGGGTTCGATCCCCAGCACGGCAGGATTTTTTCGGGTCTGTACTTGCATGTCCGGGGTCCACTCATACCTCGTGAGGAAACATGAGTAGCTACTTTAATATGAGCAGCGTAGAGTGGCGAAATTATAAGCAGATAAGGATTATACCGGATACGGAAAAGTCCTTTAATTGTGCTCTTTTATTACACATTTATTTAAATTATTATTATAAGATAAGGAAAGTAAAAAAATGACAGAGGTTACCTTCAAGCATTTTATAAATAGATATTATGTATATGAAAAGTGTCCCACCAAAGTTGGACACCTCAAATTACTCGGCTCCTGAAAGATTTTTTGTAAAATAAAAAAATCAAAGGTACGTGCATGTCCTAATTATGCGGTTTCAGTCATGAATTTTTTTATACAGGGAGGTTCAAAAGTCAGAAATTGAGGTGTCAACTTTCGATTTTTAAATGAATCGACATGAATTTTATTTGATAATTTAACTTCTAAATGGTTTCTGAGTACTTTTTCAAACTAAAATATTACATACAGGGTGGGTTTTTTTGACCAATTTTTTCTTCTTCTAAATCTCGAAAAATTCGATTTCGTTTAATTTTTTCGATAACAAGAATAGAAAGTGTTTGTGTAATGAAAACACGCACCTTCAATTGGTAGCAATTTTTTTATACAGGGTGGTTCATAAGTGAAATAATGACTTGATTTTTTTTAAAACCGAGTTATTTTTAAAACCGAGTTTTTTTAAAAAAAATTGCGGATTAAGAATCTTCGCCTAATTTTACACAATTTTGGTTGATCATATCGAAAAACAAAACTAAAGTGTTGTACGGGGTGAGACATAATTTTTTTGCAACACCCTTTCTATGGGTAGTCAAAGAGACGTAAAATTAAAAATCCATTTTCAATTTTGTGCTTACACCTACCTATTTTTCATTTCAAGTTTTAAAATCATTCAGTGTGGACACCAAATTGAAAATGGCTTAAAAAAATGGCGTTTTTTACTTGTTTTTTCCCCCGATTCAAAGTCTTCGTTGAATTCTATACAACTTCGAGTACTCACAAGATAGTTTAAGAGAATATCTACAGGTTGGTCCATGCGACAATATTAGTTTAAACACCATAACTTTTTAATTTAAAAAAACCGAAGTTTTGCTTGCATTTTAAGTATTTCTGTTCAATTCTACGACTCTTTTACTGATGCCCACAAACAGTGTGTTGCAAAAAAATTATGTCTCACCCTGTAGGTTTGTTTTTTGATATGACTAACGAAAAATTGGGCGGAGATTCTTAATTCGTAATAAAAAATTAAGAAAAAACAAGTAATTATTTTACTTATGAACCACCCTGTATGAAAATTCTTGCTGCAAATTGAAAATGCGTGTTTTCATTACACAAACAAAATTCAGGTCGATTCATTAAATCGAAAGTTGACACCTCAATTTCTGACTTATGAACCTCCCTGTATAAAAAAATTCATGACTGAAACCGCATGATTAAAACATGTACCCTTGAATTTTTTATTTTTCAAAAACTCTTTCATGGGCCGGGTAATTTGAGGTGTCTGTATATCTCGAACTTTTTAGAACCCGTCCCTAATTTACAAGTAAGTAATGTCAACTCGAGTGACATTTGCCCGTATTTCGGGTGAGAGTCGAAGGTTCAGGCGTAAAATGTTTCTACAGCCGAAACGGTAACAGATGGGCAAAATCTGACTCTTGTCGACCCCCCTCCCCCTCAACCGATCACACTATTGCAAAAAGTCATCAAAGGCATAGCCGAAGTTGTGGACTGCCGTCCAGACTTAAGGCTTTCTGGTGTGACGAATGGAAGTATAGTGATGGATAATTGAGGTTCCCGTCTAGAGTCGTCTTTAGCTTGCCCAGTATCGAGGTATTCTACCAAGCAGGATAGACTTATTCTGGTTGAGTTGAGGTCTGCCTCTACTAGGTAGGAGCCTGCGCTGCGGTCGAGTGTTCTTTCCTAGCCGGCCTAAAAACAATAGGTAAAATTCTAAGACCCCAATGAACATGTAACATACTAATAACAATTTTGAAGAATCCGGTCGGGTGCTATCGCTTAACAGACAGACAAACGAAAGCCAAATCGTCCAGTACCCAAGTTAAAACAGAACCTCGTCTCTAGTGAGGTCGCTTATTCCTCATGAGGTATGAGGGGACCCCAGACATCCAAGCAGAAAATTTCTGCGCTGCCGGGAATCGAACCCAGGTCACCCTGCTTGCTAGCCTACTCCACTCGGTCACAGTGACTACTTAATAAAGTATTAAGCAGTGATTCCCATCCTATAATGCTGATGTGCTATAAAATTTCTGAAGATAAGAAAAAGCCCTCATTATTAGTTGGGTTCAATACAAAATCTCTTTCTTTTTATAGACATCTTCAAAATTTTGTCTGCGGCTAAGTCCAATATCTTTGATTTATTCATGCTAAGTGTGCCGCGATGCTAAAAATGTTAAGAACCACTGCTTGGCCATTTTATCTTTCTGGCTGCTCTGGTAACTGTAAAATTGACATTAACAGTGACAGACGAATGAAGTGTCACTGATAATGTCAATTTTACAGTCTAATTAATTGGGAACCAGGTTATTTTCTCCACCTATGAAACGTTGAATACAAAAATGCAACTGTATTTTTACAAGCTATAGGTGGTGGCTGTTTGTTTTGTCTGGGAAATAGAGAACATCAGAATTTAAATTTTTTTTTTTTTTTTCTTTTATTGTAATAATTAAGTTTACATTGTTTAGAAGTGGGTTAACATGAAACATGGTTGCCTAGACAATCTTAATCAGGGTGTAAATGAATAAATGAATAATAATACAGGTAGGCAGCAGAAGAGCCAGATAGCCGGAGGCAACAGAAGAGCTGGATGGCCGGAGGCAGCAGAAAAGCCAGATGTCCTGAGGCAGCGGGAGTCACTTAAAGATTTGCACAGCAAGTCTCTGAAAGCAAAAAGATAGATAATTATTATTATTAAACACTTAATTGGATATACATAGACATAATTATGTACAGTACAAATAATTATTATAAGAATTAAATAATGGAAACAATAATGGAAAGGAAAAAAATAATGTATACAATAGAGTGGTTTTTTAGGGTCCTTTCAATTATCCAGACTTTTATATAGGACCTTGATTATCCAGCATATGGGCATACCCCTAGTAGACATTAATCCAGATAATGAAGGTTCTACTGTATTGTGAGGTGGAATAGAGAGATAAGTGAAGCGAGTATTATGACTGTGGAATGAAGAGTGTATGAAATGATGAGTGAAGATATGGAGGTGAAGTCTCATTCAAAATTCTCCACAGTAAGCCCAATCTCAGATGTTCTAATCTCTTATCAATTCGTAACCATTGAAGATTTTTTCATTTAGCTGAAACATGATCAAATGACTGAAACACAACACAAGCATTCTGAAATGTTTGAAGTAAATTCCCTTTGATGTTTGACATAGCAGCTCCAGTATTGAATCAAAGGAAATATAAGAGAAGTACATAGGAGCTGTTTTGTCTTGCAGGGCTAAAACCTTTGCAAATGTTTCAGGGAATGAAACTTTTGATACACTTCCTTACCAATTTGAACAGCCTGAGAGTTCCATTGAATCTGGATCTAAAAGTATTCCAAGATTTTTCACACAAGAAGACAAAGGAATAGGCTCAGAATTGAAAATGATAGATGGAACTGAGAAACCCAAAGTAAAATCTATAATTCAATTGAATTATAGATTCAATTGAAGTACAATATAACACAAAAAATAAGGGCAAGGACAGGGAATCCTTCTTATACTAAAAAAAATATAGTTATGTAGTGAAAATTAAATGAAAAGAAAAGAAGCAAAGTTTAGATTCGATTATAAGGGAATGGTTTCACTTGTAAAAATCAGGTACATAGTTTATTAATTTTAAACATGAGAGGACATAATACCGTTTTTGTATCAGATTATACTTTGTAGATAGAATTTGACTGGTAGCCAATGCAAACTTTAATTTGGTGTAGCATGGAAATCATGGAAACATAAGGTATAGCTTGACAATTGACAGACCATTTTGATTAATGTTGAATTGGGGTAATGGTGGTTAGAAGTTGAGGGACGGTGAAGAAAAACTAGATGCACGTGGGCTCTTATGGAGGCTGGGCATGAATTCAGGAAGGTTATTCAGACTTGGGACAGTTCATTATGGGGAGATGATAGTCACCAGTGTTTGGGGCATACTAAGAGATGGTGATGATAGGGAAAACAGAAATAACTTGTTGCTTTGGTCTACATAATTTAGGACTCATGGTAATGGAGCTTTGCTGGTGTTTTGATAGTTAGTGGGGGATGATATCACACTTCAGCATGTTATGATCTGACACACCAGAAAGAGGATACCTGGGTTGGCCTCAGCCATCCTCTAGTTGTGTCAACTATTCCATTATTGATTAATAGACTTGATGTTTATAAAAATAGATATTTTTACAAGGGTTTTAGATTTATAATTCCAGATTCTTGAATTCCTTATTGATGATGAAAGAAGAAACAATATTGAGAATCTCAGAGGGGAAAAAAATCAATGCAACATGTATTGCAGTGGATTTGAGAATATGGAAATAATGTTAAGTCCCAAGTCCCAGATATCTGGAGGCTCTCCAGAGAAAAGATGAGGGTCAGATGACACAAGCCTTGTTTTTTCATTGGGATTTAGTGATACAGGCACAAATAGCACAATGATATGGTAGTGGCAAAGAAGGGAACTGAAATTTTTTGGGATAAACAAGCTTTTAACTAGACAGGCTTGCTGTCTCACAATAGTGATGATCATAAAACCATTCATGCTTATTACATTACTTACTTTACTTTTCATGTCCGGGACAACATATCTTTCATATCTTAGATTGGCCAGGGTAACCAGGGTTAGATCTTGTTGGGTACAGGGTTCATCCAATTGATTACAGACAAGGAGAAGTTCATTTGTCTGCACCTGTCCACAGTGGCAGTCATTATTCTCTTCATATCCCCATTTCTATAGATTACAATAGATTCAATCAAAGGCTGGTGACACTCTAGTTTCCATAGTTCAACCTTGTGGACTTCAGTAATGTGAGTACAGCTGTCGATGCTTGTTGTCGTTCAAAGAAAACTTTTCTTATTACATTGATATTATTTTTTTTTTAAATAAATTTCCAATCCTTTGATTGTTAGTTCACTGTATTTTAATAATACACTACTCTTAACTACAAAAAAAGAAAGTTAGAAAGTAAAAAATAAAAATTGAGTTAAGGTTTTTCCATTATTCCACCCTGCAAAATTCCCTATTTCATAGATAAAATTTCTCTATTCTCTTCTGAAGGGAAACTTTTGAGCTCTGGGTGGGGAAATGGAAAGAGTTTCATGGATTTTAACCATTTCAAACGTTCGTACAACACAATTTCGCAGGACATAATGTTCTTTCAACACAAATTCACCCAGCATAACGGTCGCACAGCACAATCGATTTCGATTATTATGCTGTATGAACTTGTGTTGAACGAACGCACACCGCATCAGACAGCCGGAAATCCATTAAACACAGCTAAACCCACTGACAATAACATAAAACATAATAAAACTAATCACACACTGATAGCCGGCCTCTTTTGTGATTGTAGTTATTATCATCACTTTACCGACTGCAGTTTGAGTTTGGACTATTGCACCCTAGACTTTTCATTTATTATTTTATTCTGTGATTCTATCTGATGCATGAGAGCTAGAGTCTCAAGACGATTTAGACTGCCGACCTTTCCGGTATTTTTGCTAGGCTTTTCATGCTATCTTGTTTAAAATATCATAATTAATCTTCTCATCACCCATCAGGCTTAACACCTGTCATCAGAGATCCTGGCTGTTCAACAGTGTTATCAGTCTGTTATTAACTCATTAACTTCCCTGGGACTTAAATAAATAAATCTAACATCAGTATCACCTGTTTGCACTAAGCTTCTATCTGTTATCAGTCTTATCATTTAGTTTGTGGCAGCAGCAAATTAGAACCCCACAAAGTACCATTGGAGTTACTTGTTAATAATTTATCTCGAGTTGTTGAACACAAGGAAAACACCATGGCTGAGGTAAGGATGTGTTTTCAAAAGGAAACAAAAGTATCTCTTTTGCATTATTTGTTTTATTTAGATATACCTAATTTTCAAATAGTCTGGCTGGTGGACTATAAACAGGGAGTAGACCAGTAGTCTGGCTGGGGTTTCTAAACGGGGGTAGACCAGCAGTCTGGCTGGGGGACTATAAACAGGGAGTAGACCATCATTGGCTTGGTTTTGGGGGCCCTTGTCAATTATTAGCCTCCTAGTAAAGATAGTAGTAGAACTGCTAAGTCATTCCTCCACTGTCTGGCTACCATTGTTCATGATGATGCCACCCTATGATGATGAATTTTCAATTAGGTAGGCTAATGTTCATTCCCTCTAATAATGGTGAATGTTTTTGGGATTGAAAAAGTAGCCAATAGGCTAGGATGAGCAGGAAATGCTAGATTAGCTATCTGTCATGAATCTTAATAAATAAAATTCACCAGGAGAGTTTACAATTAGCTTAGTTGTAAAATAATTACTTGTTATTATGAAGAGCTGAAAAAAAAATGTTTGTAAGGGACCTTACCATCTGCACTTGTGCTGACCCACCAACTAAATGGGAAGTATTGTGTCATTTCTTGCCCATCTGAGAGGAGGATACTACAGGATGGGCAAGCTATAACACAGACCACAAGTGTATACAGTACATAGCTGCTGTTTCAAATAAAAGTTTGAAATAAAAGTTGAACACTCATTTTTATAAAAAAAATCTAAAAAGTTTAGCACACTGACACTCACTCATGCATAATTTCTAGAATTTCGTAAAACTCAAACAATCCACAACATAATACAATGTACTTACATTTAAATATTTTACTAAACAAACATCAAATATGAATGTACCCTACTTGTGTTATTACTAATTTTATTTTCTCAATATCCTTTCAGGTTGAGAAATTTGTCAACATATACAGAACACTTGCTCAGTTTCCATCCATCAGCTCCGGATACATTCTGAAGAATGGAATTAGTTCCATGAAAGATTCTATCACTGTTTTGTCATCATGGACTCAGAGGAACCTAGAGAGAACCAAGAATACCAAGTTCCAGCAGACTCATGTCGTGAACTTGACTACTAAAGATAAAACCTATATGATTCCCACGGATACATCTAATGAGTAAGTTATTAATTTCAAAATAATAATTAAATAAAAATCGGAGGTTCGTGTTTTTGCATTTTTTTAATGCCAACCTTTTTAAAATAAAAAAAAATAAATATTATAAGAAACTTTTAATTTTTTTTGGCTAGTTTTAATTTCAATCACTCCAAGAGTATATACAATGGAAAAGTTCTTACTAGTAAATCAACTATTTTTACTTGATGGAAGGTTGAAACACTAAATATTTTCTTTGCGTTTTGTTCACTCAGTAAATAAATAACATATTTTTTTTTATATAGTACCTTATGTAATGCTATGTATATTTTTAATCATTACAATACATTTCATTTATAACTGCATAACCCGCTAGTATTTTTATAAATTATTTGTACAAAATAAAGATAAAAAGAGAGAAGTTATTGCATGAAACAATAATACAGGTATGAGACACAGAGACATGTCACAATACTTAATTAGACAATGGTACAAAACATAATGGACATACAGACATTCAAATCTAAAAATACACTCTATACAAACTTTCTTAAATCAAACAAATTCAGCTTTTTCAGTGTGCTGGGCACACTTCCAGTTTGTGTTACTATAGAAAATGTATTTTATTGTTTTAATAAATTCAATAATCAAGCTATTGCTTAGGTACATTAAATCAAAAAATTCTCTTGTCATTTCAGAGTTCTGTTTGCATTTTCAAAGTCGGAGAAGTACCGTGCGGTGATACGGGAAGTTCAGATCAATGAAGTGAAGAAGTTTCACCTGGAGATCTGGAACCACTACAACATCATCAAGAACATTTCTCTTGACTCACTGGAGCTACATGGGGATGTGTATTCTGATGGTTAGTTGGTTGTATTAGTGTTAAAAATCATTTTTCAACTGCATGGTCAAACACAATGTTGGTTTGACCCTCCATTTGCTGGAAACTCAAAAACCTACTATCCACATTAACCTCATCCAGCCTGGGTTTGGCCGGAATGCCAGCATCATAAAGTCTTCAATTTACTGGACATTACTTAACTTTGGTGATCCTTCAAGAACTGGTGCATTCAATGCGCCATTGACACTGGCAAATGTGCTTTTAAAAGTCTCACACAGGGCCGTATTTAAGGGGGGGGGCCAGCCCCCCCCCCCCCCCCCCCCCCCCCCCGAAATTCTCACTTGAACGCAGGCTCTCGTCCCGGGCACCCCCTGCCTTGGATTTTTCTTCTAGGTACATTACATATCTACATAAGTTCATCTTGATTCCTAAACACAATAAACAGTAAAAACCAACTACATTGCAACATAATTATTATTATACTATTTGGGCCCCCCCCTGACGAAAATCCTGGATACGGCCCTGGTCTTACATATTAAATTTACTTTGCCTTTTTTTTATTCCTACATTATAATAAATAGCCTTATTTTTACTGTCCAACTAGGACTTTTACATGCCATCATTCCAATATTCCAACAGTAAGCCAAAGATGTATTTGGTCGAAATCCCAAATGGGAAGATAACTTGTCATATCCCATCTGAGTTTTGAACTCACAACCTCTGGATTACCAGACCAATGCTTTGACCAGGACTGTCACAATATCACAAGACTTGGCTCTACCTGCTTTCTTGGCTTCTTCATTTGGTGTGAGGACACTCGTTTCTACAATAACTTCTGTTCAGGATTACGAGTCGAATCTGCCATATTTGAAGAATGCTTTGGGATTGTGGGAAAAAAAAATCATTCAAATATGCCTCTTATCCCTGAAGTTCAAAAGCAATGGAACGTAATTGTTACAGATAAAATTGTGGAATCTATTGTATTTACATCACAAACTGATAAAAGAAGATTTTCTCTTTTACAGAATCCCTACTCAGGAGCTTGGCTTAATGCAATTCCCAGTCCTAACCTTGGAACGTTTTTGAAGAACGATTCTATCCGTGTATGTGTTGGTTTAAGATTAGGATGTGATTTATGCAGACCTCACACATGTCAATGTGGCCAACCAGTGGATGCAATGGGACATCACGGACTCAGTTGCGTGAAAAGTAATGGTCGATATTCTCGCCATCATGAATTGAATATGACAATTAATAAAAAAGCACTGCAGTCTTTGGATTTCAGTTCAAAACTAGAACCGACGGGTCTAGTAAGAAGCGATGGAAAGCGACCCGATGGGGCTACCAATGTCGCATGGGAGAGAGGACGACCCTTGGTATGGGATGCCACATGTGCAGACTCTCTAGCTCATTCCAACATCAAGGATTTGCATCAGAGAATGCAGCAAAGAAAAAGCATGCTAAATATCAATCTATCAAGATTAGCAACATCTTTTTAGCCTTTGCTGTTGAAACTCTGGGGCTCTGGTCACTGGAAACACAGCATTTCGTAAAGAAGATTGGCGATAAATTATCTCGTTTGAATGGCGATCAACGTTCCAAATGCTTCTTAATCCAAAAAATATCAATCGCCATTCAACGAGGAAATGCTGTGAGCATTATGGGCACTATCCCTGATGGCTTGTGTTTTTGAAGAGCTGTTCTATATTTAAATAAATACAAAACTTATTATTTATTTAAGTTACATATCACAATGAAATTGTTACCCTCTATTGTGATATCACCAGAAGTTATAACCTATTACTATATTCCAGTAGATTTTAGACCACCATCAATGTTGTAGTCAAAATTTTAAATATTAGTAATTACACAAATAATGCCCATTCACTTCACCTTGTTTACGTATACAAGGAGCTCTTATATCTTATCATAAAAAGGGCAATGATAATGAGATCGCCAATATTACTTTTATCTCTCTTTTATCTATATTGAAATAGTAATGCACTACTTGAATTAACAGACCACCAATGCATGGATAAAATGGCTATGAAACAATCAATTAAATTATTTAGTTGTAAATTTAATTTAGTAAAGTAGAATGAGAATCATTGTAAACACTGAAAGGTAAAAATAAAATTAAAACATTATTATTATTAATTACAATAACAGTTATTGTTTGAACAACCTATTTTTTTTGTAGCCCAACAATGTAGTTGTTCTAGGTCATTCAAGATGGTGGTTTAAGCCTTCATTTGCTGGAAATTCACAAGTCAAGCTACCCACATTAACCTTACCCAACCGGGGTTGGGCCAAGAATAGCAAGCATCACAAGGATTCAAATTATTTTGTTACAGCCGAATTTGGCAGTTTCGTTTGGTCTCACAACGAGGACAAGCTCCTATACATTGCGGAGCAGAAAGTTCCCAAGGCAGAGCCGTTCTACAAGCCAAAACCACACACCCAGGATTCTGCTCCCTCGGGCGCTGACTCATCCCCCAGCTCTGAGAAACCCATCAAGGTGACGCTTAATCATCTGGCACTTAATCCATCAGGGTTGGGTTTTAGGGCCAAATTATAAAACAAGGGTTGAGTGGACAAGATTGCCAAAGGCAATAACCTCGCCTTATTTGTTAGAAGGATCATATTAGAAATCCAAAGTAATGTTATATGTAATGTTTTTTTTTATGTAAAACTAGGATTCTTTTAAAAAAAAAAATTAAAAGAAACCTAGTTTTACATAAAAATATGACATTTAAAATAACCTCGCCCTTTAGTTAGGATATACGTATGTGTGTATTATTATTATTATTATTATTATAATACAATTCTTTATTAGATACAAAAGGACATTATGTACATACAAATAATTTTTTTAATAGTGAAAAAATGAAAAAAACAATATATACAATAAAAATGAAAAAGAATATAAAATATTTGAAAACATATGTCCTAACTAAAGGGCGGGGTTATTGCCTATGGCAATCTCTTCCACCCAACCCTTTTTATGTATTATGTATTTTTTTTATCATCTTTTTTTTTGGTGTATTTTTGTGTTATTATTATTTTTACCTGTGTCTATATTAATAAATAATTTTATAATAATAATGATTTTAATTTAATTTATTTTTTTTTGTATTTACATTTATAATGTTTTACAAATGGTTGGTAAACAAGAAAAATGATTTATATCTAAATTTAATATGGAAAAGGTATAAGGATCATTGACTAACTCAAGCAAATGTTTTTCAATAAAACTCTATATGATGATCTAAGGGATAATCGTAATTCTACACGTACCACAGAAATTAACTTCTTTTTTGTCCTATATTCCACCTTGCCAATGTCTATTTTGAGGTTTTTTTTTTAGTACTTTCTTTATTAATTAAAAATACAATTTGATATAACAATATTATACATACAAATCACTTCAAAGACTTCAAAACCAAATTCAATATACCTAAGATCACTTGTGAGAATATTATCACAAATGTAATACGTGGCTCTCACAAAATAATTCACAACCACCTGTATCAAAGAACATAAGAAGAAGAAAAAGAAAGAAGAAAAAGAAAGAAAAAAAAGAAAAGAAAATGTATACTGTGTCGTTTAGGCAAGTGCCCTTGTGGCACCAGTTGTAAAGTATTTTTTAATAAATATTTTTACGTACTCTCTCTATACAAATGAAATGAAATGAAAAATATAGAAAGTTATTACAACTGATTATTTTTGATTCCAGGGAGCAGAGTATATCTACCGTCAGGACTGAGGTTCTAACTAATTATTTTTAATTGCAGGGAGCAGAGTATATCTACCGTCAGGACTGAGGTTCTAACTAATTATTTTTAATTGCAGGGAGCAGAGTATATCTACCGTCAGGACTGAGGTTCTAGTTAATTATTTTTAATTGCAGGGAGCAGAGTATATCTACCGGCAGGACTGAGGTTCTAACTCCTTCTTCTTCTTCAGAATTTTCTTCGAAAAGTCTGCCCCAGCCGGGAGTTGAACTCGGGAACTCTGGACTACGGGCAGTAGTCACAACCATTTCGCCACGGAGGCTGTTTTCTAACTGAGGTTCTAACTAATTATTTTTGATTGCAGGGAGCAGAGTACATCTACCGTCAGGACTGGGGCGAACAGCTCGTGGGCAAGGTGGCCTCTGTGATAGTGGAGTACGACCTGACGGGCGACAAGGTGTCTGTGCTGGAGGGGGTGCCCCCCGGCCTGTGCCCCGGCCAGGTGGCGTGGGCTCCGGATGACGAGGGCGTGGTGGGCGTAGCGTGGGCGTCGGAGCCCCGCAAGCTGGGGCTCATGTTCTGCACGTGTCGCGTCTCCTACGTGTTCCATCTGACGCGGGCGGGCGAGTTCCGTGAGTGCATTTATTATTTATCAATAAAGTGCCTTCTGAAGAAATGAGTGCATTGTTTTATTTATAAAATGAAAAGTAATAAAAGCAGAAAATTATCTCATTTTACTTAAAATTATTCAAATATATATCAAAATTGTACACTTATAAAAAAAAAAATTATTTATTTTTAAAAAATTCACGGAGAAATCTCCATTATACAAGTACCTACAATTAGTTTTTTTTTTAAGCTTTATTAGGAGGACAAAGTACAATGGTAACAGTATAAAATTAAGAAAAAAAAAAAAAAACAAACAAATGACAAAATAAATAAGTAAAAAAAAAGAAAATAACAATAATGTCCTACCTAAAGGGCGGGGTTATTGCCTGTGGCTATCTCTTCCACCCAAGCATTATTAATAATAAAAAAAGCATTATTAATAATAATAATAATAATGCTTTTTCTTATTATGTCACAATTTTAGTGGGTAGCGCAGAATCATAGGACTTTCCCACTTTAATTTACAATATCTTATATATTTTAGCCCATGATTCTGCCACTGGTCGCTGCTTCACATCAAAGCAGCTACTCATTTTTTCTCACGAGGTATGAGTGGACATCGAACATCCAAGTAAAGAGCAGAAAAATTCCTACACCGCTGGGGATTGAACCCAGGTCACCATGTGTGCAATGACAACATATGGTTGAAACAATAAATGTTTAAACAATTTACTGGTTCATGTCTTTTATTTTATTCTTCTTCTTTATAATATTGTACGTATATATATATATATGTTTTTTTTCTTTTTTTTTTGTATTTGGGGTTAAGTGGCAGAGAATGCCTAAGGCATTAACTTCGCCCCGGATTACAAAACAATTGTAATTTAATAATTAATATTGTTCTTTTTTTTTGTACACATTTCTAAGTTTTTTTTCTTCTTTCACTTTGCCCTTTCCCAAACCTACTTGGGGTCGGCAAGTTTTTTTTTTTTTTTAATTATTATTATTTCCCCCCCCCCCAGGCATTATCTCCTCGGACAGCGAACACGTGTCGGTTCGGTCGCCTCGCTTCTCCCCGTCCGGCTCCACCCTGGTCTGGCTGGAGCGCGAGGCACGCGGCCCACATCACGCCTGCATGCGACTCGTCAAGCATGACTGGGCCGGGGGGAAAACCAGCACCGTGGTGGATACGGTGGAGCTGGGAGTCAAGATTGGCGAGCCGCTCAGGTGCGTCCATGTTCTTTTTTTTATAAAGATATGCAACATTACATATAACAAACGTATATACTAGCATAAATACACATATAGGTTTCAAGTTTCATTAATCGATACAATAGGATAATAATTTTCATAAAACTAATTCTTTTAACTAAGTACTTAAAGATAAATAATATTATATGTATTGTATAGATTGATGAAAACTATGTACCTATGCTCTTTATTTTCATTTAAAAAAATACATCTGCTCTGATAGTTCCTTTGAAAGAATACATCAACAATACCTGATGTTTACCTGAATGAAACTAAATATTGAGTATCGGCCTATGAACAGTGTTGTTATACCTAACCAATGGCGCGGACTATGGTGGATTTGAACATGCATTTTTCTTTTATGTTTGCTCTTTTTAAAAATGATTTTTATTTACCCTAATTCTTCTGTCGGGTGTTTTTATGAATTTAAAATTATTCAAACTAATTTGACACCGACCTTTCGTATATTACCTAGTTTTCAAGTATTTACTCTGACCATTTTGTCTTATTGAAAACAAAAGATTTACTTTACTTTACTATTTTTTTTTTGTACTATGTATTAATAATGTATTTATTGTATTTACTAACTCCCTTTTACTGTGTTAACAGTTTATTAATTGATGCACATTAAATACTTTTCTGTTTATACTGATAAAAATAGAGAGGTTAGTTGATGGCATGGATATTCAGAACTATTACCTGCTGATGAGAGCAAACAAGCTCGAAACAGCTGTCCAGGTATGTTCTGATATTCATGTACATCGAGTACAACTTCTCACTTTTCTGTTTATACTGATATTGAAATAAAATTTAAAAAAAATCTTATTCTCTTCTATTCAGAGCGCCCGAGAGTGAGGGAGAATCTGCCAGTGCAGTAGAAGAGAAGTTCTATGGCCTCTACAACCTGGGGCTGCCCAAGAGGTGCTGGCTCAATGACAATACGAGGCTACTGCTGAGCACTGCTCAACGCTTTGAGATCAAGACTTACGTTGTGGACATTGGTGAGTGTCGAGGAAGAATAATATTAATAATAATATCATCGCCTTAAGCTGCTGCTGAGCACTGCTCAACGCTTTGAGATCAAGACTTACGTTGTGGACATTGGTGAGTGTCGAGGAATAATAATAATTAATAACATCGCCTTAAGCTGCTGCTGAGCACTGCTCAATGCTTTGAGATCAAGACTTACGTTGTGGACATTGGTGAGTGTCGAGGAAGAATAATAATAACAATAATAAGGACCACCAAGGGGGATAGCCACGGGAGAGAAAAAGATGGACTACACAAAGTCCATCATAAAATAACCTCCCGACATTATGAACCAAACAACTTCAGGAGACTTGATCTTCGGATCCGCTCCTGAAGTTACAACACCAGGAGAATTGATCATATGATCCGCTCCTGGTGTAATACCCTTTGAAAGGTAATAATTACCTTCCAAAGGAGAGAAAGTGGAAGAAATAATAATAATAATAATATCATCGCCTTAAACTGCTGCTGAGCACTGCTCAATGCTTTGAGATCAAGACTTACGTTGTGGACATTGGTGAGTGTCGAGGAAGAATAATAATAATAATAATAATATCATCGCCTTAAACTGCTGCTGAGCACTGCTCAATGCTTTGAGATCAAGACTTACGTTGTGGACATTGGTGAGTGTCGAGGAAAGAAGAATACCTATTACTCTTCATTACATTTATTGGAGTGTTACGTGAAATATGCCAGACTATTGCCCGTAGTCCAGAATTACAGAGTTCGATCCTTGGTTGGGGCAAACTTTTCGAACAGAAATCAGAAGTGGTGGAAGCTTGCTGGGCTTTGACCTGTAAAGAAATAGTTCAATGTTTTTATGAACTAATGCTAATGCATCATCATATTGTGATCAACAGAAATTTGCTAACTTTTATTTAACATAAAAAAATATTTTGTTTTCAAACACATGGTTTTTGGTTGTTATTAGTATCAGTATAAACAGAAGAGTGAGAAGTTGTACTAGATGTACATGAATATCAGAATATACCTGGACAGCTGTTTCGAGCTTATTTGCTCTCATCAGCAGGTAATAGTTCTGAATATCCCTGCTATCAACTAACCTCTCTATTTTAATCAGTATAAACAGAAGAGTAAGAAGTTGTACTAGAAAAAATATTTTGTTTAACACATGGTTTTTGTTTGTTATCAGTATCAGTATAAACAGAAGAGTGAGAAGTTGTACTAGATGTACATGAATATCAGAACATACTTTTTTTATTTTATTTATTTATTTACACTTTATTTTTTTTTACAAAACAATCAATCATCAAGAACAACAAAATATATAACAATAAATTAAAAAAAAACTTAGAAATATGTACAAAAAGAAATATTATTTTTTATTACAATTGTTTTGTAATCCGGGGCGAAGTTAATGCCTTAGGCATTCTCTGCCACTTAACCCCGGAACTTACTTTGACAGCTGTTTCGAGCTTATTTGCTCTCATCAGCAGGTAATAGTTCTGAATAGCCCTGCCATCAACTAACCTCTCTATTTTAATCAGTATAAACAGAAGAGTAAGAAGTTGTACTTGAAAAAATATTTTATTTAACACATGGTTTTTGTTTGTTATCAGTATCAGTATAAACAGAAGAGTGAGAAGTTGTACTAATGAATATCAGAATATACCTGGACAGCTGTTTCGAGCTTATTTGCTCTCATCAGCAGGTAATAGTTCTGAATATCCCTGCTATCAACTAACCTCTCTATTTTAATCAGTATAAACAGAAGAGTAAGAAGTTGTACTAGGAAAAATAATTTGTTTAACACATGGTTTTTGTTTGTTATCAGTATCAGTATAAACAGAAGAGTGAGAAGTTGTACTAGATGTACATGAATATCAGAAAATACCTTGACAGCTGTTTCGAGCTTATTTGCTCTCATCAGGAGGTAATTAATAGCTCTGAATATCCATGCCATCAACTCACCTCTCTATTTTAATCAGTATAAACAGAAGAGTAAGAAGTTGTACTAGGAAAAATAATTTGTTTAACACATGGTTTTTGTTTGTTATCAGTATCAGTATAAACAGAAGAGTGAGAAGTTGTACTAGATGTACATGAATATCAGAACATACTTTGACAGCTGTTTCGAGCTTATTTGCTCTCATCAGCAGGTAATAGTTCTGAATAGCCCTGCCATCAACTAACCTCTCTATTTTAATCAGTATAAACAGAAGAGTAAGAAGTTGTACTAGAAAAAATATTTTGTTAACACATGGTTTTTGTTTGTTATCAGTATCAGTATAAACAGAAGAGTGAGAAGTTGTACTAGATATACATGAATATCAGAACATACTTTGACAGGTAATAGTTCTGAATAGCCCTGCCATCAACTAACCTCTCTATTTTAATCAGTATAAACAGAAGAGTAAGAAGTTGTACTAGGAAAAATAATTTGTTTAACACATGGTTTTTGTTTGTTATCAGTATCAGTATAAACAGAAGAGTGAGAAGTTGTACTAGATGTACATGAATATCAGAACATACTTTGACAGCTGTTTCGAGCTTATTTGCTCTCATCAGCAGGTAATAGTTCTGAATAGCCCTGCCATCAACTAACCTCTCTATTTTAATCAGTATAAACAGAAGAGTAAGAAGTTGTACTAGAAAAAATATTTTGTTAACACATGGTTTTTTGTTTGTTATCAGTATCAGTATAAACAGAAGATGTGAGAAGTTGTACTAGATATACATGAATATCAGAACATACTTTGACAGGTAATAGTTCTGAATAGCCCTGCCATCAACTAACCTCTCTATTTTAATCAGTATAAACAGAAGAGTAAGAAGTTGTACTAGGAAAAATAATTTGTTTAACACATGGTTTTTGTTTGTTATCAGTATCAGTATAAACAGAAGAGTGAGAAGTTGTACTAGATGTACATGAATATCAGAACATACTTTGACAGCTGTTTCGAGCTTATTTGCTCTCATCAGCAGGTAATAGTTCTGAATAGCCCTGCCATCAACTAACCTCTCTATTTTAATCAGTATAAACAGAAGAGTAAGAAGTTGTACTAGAAAAAATATTTTGTTAACACATGGTTTTTGTTTGTTATCAGTATCAGTATAAACAGAAGAGTGAGAAGTTGTACTAGATGTACATGAATATCAGAACAGAATTATTATTATTTTTAGCCCAAAAAAATATGAACTTTCTTCCCCCCCAGAGAACAACACCATCACTGAGCTACAGGGCCCGGGCCAAGGGTCCCTTTCGGTCCTCGACGTCTACAACGACCTCATCCTCGCCTCTCATTCCTCTCTCGTGTCTCCCTCTTCGCTCCTGGTGACCCGAATCGCGCCCTCCGTCAACTGGATCTCGCTCAACCTGTGGCAGAACTTGCTGGCCGATTTCAACCCCCTGGGAGTCGACTACCTGACCATCGAGGCGGACTGTAAGACCGAGACCATTAGTAAGTGATGTTTCAAGCATCCAATATTTGTTAAAAAAAAAAAAAAAAAAAAAAAAAAAAAAAACTAAAATCGGAACAAAAATATCTTTATTTTTTTTTTAAACAAAAACGAACACAATACTTCCGATTTCTAATATTAGAAATTTTCGGAAATAAAATAGTTAGCAAAATAATTCGCAAAATCTCCTATAGAGTCGACTACCCGATGATCGAGGCGGATTGTAAGACCGAGACCATTAGTAAGTGATGTTTCAAGCATCCAATATTTGTTTAAAAAAAAAAAAAAAAAAAAAAAAAAAAAACTAAAATCGGAACAAAAATATGTTTATTTTTTAAAAGCAAAACAAAGTGTTGGGTGGAAGAGATTACCATAGGCAATAACCCCGACCTTTAGTTAGGACATATGTTTTTATTTTCTACTCTTTTTAATTTTTATTGTATATATTGTTTCCATTTTTTCCATTGTTAAAATAATTATATATATGTACAATTGTACATAATGTCCATTTATATCTAATAAAATGTTGTATAATAATAATAATACAATACTTCCGATTTCTTATATTAGAAATTTTAGGAAATAAAATAGTTCGCAAAATCTCCTATAGACTATAGAGAACAGGAAATTCACGAACACATTAGTTCGTGGTTTTTCAAACACCCAATATTTGTTTAAAAAAAATTGAAATAGGAGCAAAGAAATATTATTATTTTCTTTACAAAATTATTATTTTGTATATTCTGTCTGGCTTATCTTAAAATCTTTTATGTAATGTATATTTTATTTATTAAACGGGAATAACCCAATATACATAAATTACAAAATGTTACAGTTAAATATTAAGTTACAACTCTGTTTAGCCCAAGCAACGAAGAAATTAATCATGAAAAAATAATTGGTGTATCCGAGTACCAGTGCATTTATTTATATAATTGAAAAAAAGGGGAAAAAATTGAATTTATTTATTTATTTATTTTACATATAATAAACGGGCGAACCCATGGCTAACTAATACAATATTTGGCCTATCTAGTTTAATGTTTAAATGATTTTTTTTTTAAATATATAAATATAAATAAAATAATTGGAAGAGATTTTTTTTATTGTAATATTGTAAAAATATAATATAACACATTAGTTTCAGTAAACTGTTGGCATAATGGGACTACCTGTCTTGCGCTGACAGTCTAAATAAAGCACTACTTATACTTATACTTATATTGAAATATATTTGTTATGTATAAATGTATACTATGAATTGAAAGAAAAAAAAATCTCATTTCAGAATCATTCACCGCTCTGTACCTGGGCCCCAAGGCGGGCAAGCCCAAGTCCACGCCCCTGGTGGTGTTCCCCCACGGGGGCCCTCACAGCTGCTTCTCCAACGCTTTCAGTCTGGCCGCCGCCTTCTTCGCTCAAGCTGGTGAGATTTCTACTTAAAAAAAAGTTATCATATTTGTGTTTATCCTTTTTGTGATGTCACAACTACTCTAACTCGCTTTACTAAATCTACGCTGAAACCGGGACTTGAACCACCGACCTCCAGGTTACAAGTCCGCTGCCTTATCGTACAAGCTACTGAGGTGAGTTTCTACTTAAAAAAGTTAATAAAAAAATAATAATAAATAAACATGGTTTTTATGTACAGTAGAACTCCGCTGTTATTATGATCCCCGATATTATGAACTTCGGATAAAATGAACTTTTTTTTCCCGCAATTTTTTTTCTTGAAATCGAAATTTTCTCTAATTTCTCGAGAATTAGAGTTGGGTGGAAGAGATTGCCACAGGCAATAACCCCGCCCTTTAGGTAGGACATTATTGTTATTTTCTTTTTTTTTACTTATTTATTTTGTCATTTGTTTTGTTTTGTTTTTTTTTTTGTTTTTTGTTTTTTTTTCTTAATTTTATACTGTTTGTTACCTGTACTTTGTCCTCCTAATAAAGCTTAAAAAAAAAAAAAAGAATTACTGTCTTCATTAGATCCTCACAATAGGTGTATGTATAATGTACATACATATTTTGTATTTATGTACCTAATCTGTACTTAAATAAACATTCAAATACATGTACGTCCGTTCATATGTCTAAAATTTGCATTATTTCCCTTACTTTTACCTATGATTATATGGAACCCCGATATTATGAACATTTACATTGAACCCCTCTATTATGAAGTACCCCTGGTCCCAATTAGTTCATAATAACGGGGTTCTACTGTAATTATATAAGAAAGGATTTTATAATGTTCCAACTAGGACGCCAGCCGCGGGGATAAAAGCCACAAACTTTCCGGTAGCAACCGTAGCAAAGCACGGGTTAAACAGCTCGTCTATTTAATATTAGAAGCTCTTCAATCTCTATCTCTTAGAAGCTCTTCAAAGCTTAGGAGACGTACCTTTGTATAATTGTTTCTTTATAAAGAAAATAAATAAATATAGGGTTGGGTGGAAGAGATTGCCTAAGGCAATAACCCCGCTTTTTAGTTAGGCCATATATTTTTCCTTCTATTATATTGTATACTAGCGGGCTGTCGCCCGCTTTGCGGGCCGAGGCATGGCCGTGAAAGCAAAAAATCCTTTTTCGCCAATGGCAGGTGTTGTAGTGGGAGTTTCGAAAAATCCCGTCTTATTGCACATCTAGACTATAAGACAAAGCTACCTACCAAATTTCAGCTTCCTAGGACTTACGGTTTGGGCTGTAGAGCGATGATCAGTCAGTGAGTGTCTTTGACATTTATATATTAAGATTGTATTTTCATTTGTAATTATTTGTATTGTATATAATACTAGCCGTTTGCCCGTGCTTTGCAACGGGACTAAATTTCAAATTTACTAAGGCATGGCCGTACTGCTGGACAGCAATGCCTTTTTGAACTTTTTATAATTTTTCTGGACAAAGCGATAATGGTTTTAGGGGGGTCAATTCTGAGACATTTTTCGCTATCTCTTACCGTTTTGGCTAAACAACTCCGGACAAACAAACAAACAAACATAGGTAGGTAGGTAGGTAGGTAGTCCTTTTTTCTGTTTTATATATAGAGATGTCCTATTACTTAATAAAGTGTAAATAAATAAATATTATTATTATTATTATTTTTAAAAAAACATTCCTCCCCCTCCCCAGGCTACGCCGTTCTCCTGGTGAACTACCGGGGCTCCACCGGCTCCGGGAACGCCGGCGTTCACTTCCTGCCCGGCAATGTGGGCGGGGCAGACGTGTCGGACTGCATGGGAGCCACCCAGCGGGCGTGGGCCGACTACGCGTGGCTGGACCCAGCCCGCACCGTGCTGTACGGAGGAAGCCACGGCGGATTCCTGGTCACGCATCTGAGCGGACAGCACCCGGTGAGTCCCCCGCGGGCGGTGGTGTCCTGGGTTCGAATCCTACTTTGGGCATTTTTTTTGTAATATGAATTTTTTTTTCTTTTTTTTTTAACATGAATTTTTTTACACAACCTCATGTTGTATGTACGAGTATCAATGTTTTAAAAAAAAATTAATAAAATATAAAATATAGGACATTATAGTATTGTCGTTTGGATTACTTTAAAAAGTTCTAAATGATGTTATGTCCATTAAGAAGAAGAAAAAAAAAAAATATATCTGGCGCAACGCTATAAATGATTAAGATTCATGTAAATAAAATGAATAAATGAAAAGTATTTTTAAAAAAGTAAACTGACTGGAGAAATAAATGGGGGGGTTGGGGCAAATACTAAAACGGGGATACCGGATCTGTATCTGTACTTTGGATACCGGGGTCTACCCAGGCCTCGTGAGGACAATTGAGGTAGTTGTTGAGTGAGCAACAACCAGTGGCGGCATTACGAGATTAATTTTGGAATATGATGTTTGGTTGGAGATATGATGCATTAGGATTAGTTCTTGTAATGTCGATGATACCCACTAAAATTGTGACATAATAACACAAATAACTTGTTTAGAATAGATTATAAAAATAAATTACCTTGTTTATACTACCCGGTTAGGACTGAAAAGTCTCATCATTCCAGCAGTCTAAACGAGGTCTTATGATTCATAGGTTTTTTTTACAATTATAACACACCCTGTTAGTAATGTCACAAAAGATCTATTTAAGGTCGCAGTGACAAAGAGCTTTCGTAGCCGACAGCCTTACTTATACCAACAACCTGTTTAAATAACATAACTAGCTCTTTATCTCTTTATGTCCCGGTAGCTTAGTGGTAAAGGCGGCACTCTGTGAATCCAGAGATTCCAGAGGTCGCGGGTTCGAAACCCAGCCGGGACATGACAAGTTATCCTCCCATTTGGGGGGACTTTTACCACATATTCATACGTCTTGGGTTTACTGCTAGAATAATAAAATAGAATATACATATATTCTTTGTTTATACTGCCGAGGTAAGACTGAAAAGTCCCTTTACTCCAGCAGTCAAACAGGTCTTATATATTTTATGGGATAAATATTTTACAGGGGACTTAATAGTCCTATAATCGGGCAGTATAAATAAGGCGATATTATTATTATTATTATTATTTATCAACTCAACCTCTTCACAGTCCACTTTCCGCGCCGTGGTGTCTCTGAATCCGGTCATTGACATCTCGGGCTTTGCTTACGTCACAGACATTCCCGACTGGTGAGTCACACGTGACGTCACGTGTAGTATGACGTCATGCACGTGTTATATTCCTCACGTGTAGTATGACGTCACGCATGTCTTTATATCATACACGTGTTATATATCATACACGTGTTGTAAACTCACCAACAGAATTATCCCGACACTACTTGTTGTTTTTCCATCCGAATCCGTTTATTTCCATACGGACTAAATTTGACCTTTTTTTGTACTTAGTTGAAATTTTGCGTGGATTTTTTTTGGGGCGAAATCAATAGACAGTATTGATAACTTAAGTGATTACTAAGCGTCGGTTTTGTCTTCGTCGGTTTTCCCTATCTTACACAGTACGCAATCCGAGACTTAGCGCCACAGTGGTGTTACAAAAACGTCTATTCATTTCGCCCTTAATTTCACAAATGAAAAGTCAATTTAGTCCGTATGGAGGACAAACGAGTCAATTGGAGAAAGAGCGAGTGACCAAATAATTCTAAGGGTGAGTGAATCATGTGTGTATTCTATTTACTAATTGTTGCACGTATTAAATCAGTGGTATTTGTTTTCTTTTCAGTAGTTAGTGACTGCCTTCACAACCATGGACACGGAACTTCTTTTTTTTATTAATAATAATGTAATTTAATATATAATTAATCATTTTGCATCACAGAAATATGAATAGTTATATTAATTATATTACTTCCGAGAAATTTCTAATACAGCAATCGAAAGTATTTTGTAAAAAAACCCATTTTTTGCTTCGATTTTAATTTTTTTAAATATTTCTGGACGTTTCATAACCTCCTGAGCAACTTGGGTTTTTTTACATTACATCAGCACTCAAATGATTTTTAATGCACTTTAAATAAATCCCCCAGTTTAAACCACCCCTCCCCTTGTACATCACATTCTATATGTATTCACCCAGTTCAATCTCTCTCCTGCCCCTCACCCTTAATCTCCATTTACTAGACCCTAGGTACTCTAATTACTAGACCCTAGGTACTCCATTTACTAGACCGTAGGTACTCCATTTACTAGACCCTAGGTACTCCATTTACTAGACCCTAGGTACACCATTTACTAGACCCTTATTAAACCTAAGTTTTATTTTATATTAAAATAAGATAGTTAAATTGTGAAAATGGGTAGATTAAATTTAAAAATAACAAACATTTTAAGATTGTTTTTTTTTTTTTTAATAAAATTTAAAATTATTTAAAGATAAAAAACCTAGGTACTCCATTTTCGGACCATACTTCCCCCTAAAAAACCGGTCCTGTTGTCTCCCCTGTGTTCACAGACCCACTTTCGAGCCGTGGTCGCACGCAATCCGGTCGTAGACGTTCAAACCGTGGCCTTTACGTCCGACATTATCGACTGGTAAGCCAATGAAAACACACTCACTCAAGGGTGGCGAAGTTTTCAATATGGGGACCAATTTGGGCGTTTTCCCCCGACGTAAAGTAAAAAGAGACGACCGAGAATTTAACGATATTATCGACTGGTAAGCCAATCAAAACACACTCACTCAAGGGTGGCGAAGTTTTCAATATGGGGACCAATTTGGGCGTTTTCCCCCGACGTAAAGTAAAAAGAGACGACCGAGAATTTAACGATATTATCGACTGGTAAGCCAATCAAAACACACTCACTCAAGGGTGGCGAAATTTTCAGTAGGGGGGGGAGCGATTTGGGCGTTTTCCCCCGACGTAAAGTTAAAAGAGGCGACCGAAAATTTAACGATAATATCGACTGGTAAACCTTTCATTGGTTAAACACTGTCACTCTAGGGTGACGAATTTTTCAATAAGGGGGACCATTTTGGGCGTTTTCCCCCGACGTAAACAAAGAAGAAGCGACCGAGAATTTAACGATATTATCGAATGGTAAGCCAATGAAAGTCAAGGGTAACGAAATTTTCAATATGGGGACCGATTTGGGCATTTTCCTTTACCTTAAATTTCAAAGGCGGCCGAGATCTTCAATAGGTATGCGAACTGTTTTGGGCGTATTCCACCGACCGACGTTACGGTTATTTAACACCGGATGTCATTCAGCCGGTTTTGTTCACCCTTTATTTGCGTGAAACTCACACACCTGCTAGCCACATTAACCTCACCCTGCCTTGATTGGACATGGCGTAGTCATCACGAGGGTTAGAGGTGCAAACCTCGCTGCACGTTGCTTATCTTTAGCGGTCGTACAAGGCATTTTCAGCGTGCCATCGACGCGTGACGCTCGCGCTGGGTAGTTTTCAATACTTAAAGGAAACTATTTTTTCTGTCCCGGTCCCCGGTACCGGTAGCTCAGTGGTAAAGGCGGCACTCTGTGAATCCACAGGCTCCTGAGGTCGTGGGTTCGAAACCCAGCCGGGACATGACAAGTTATCCTCCTATTTGGGATTTTTACCACATAATAATATGTCTTGGGCTTACTGCTGGAATAATGGGACTTTAATAGTCCTTATCGGGCAGTTTAAATAAGGTGATATTATTATTATTATTATTTTTAATTTTTTTGCAAAAAAGTAAAGTGGGACCGAGAATTTTCGCAAGGAGCTTGCTTGAAGGCGAAATTATCAGACAAAAACAATATCTTAAGTTATGACTTAGCTTTAGTTTTTTTCCTATGTAAAATCTAGACTTAAGAAACAGAGGATTTATAAGTCACTTATTTTATTTTATTTAAAAAAAAAATCACGGAGAAATATCCATTATACAAGTACATTAGTTATGTAAATAAAAAATACAAAGAAAGCAAAAAATGACTGAATATACAAAAAAAAAAAAAAAAAATGATCACGACTTAGCATCACTGAGAAGTATCCATTATACAAATACATTAGTTATGTAAATAAAAATACAAAGAAAGCAAAAAATGACTGAATATACAAAAGAAAATACATGATCATGACTTAGCATTAGTTTTTCCTATCTAAAATCTAGACTTAGCTTCACAGAGGATTCTTAAGTCACTTATTATTTTATTTTATTTTTAAAAAATTCACGGAGAAATATCCATTATACTAGTACATTAGTTATGTAAATAAAAAATACAAAGAAAGCAAAAAATGACTAAATATACACAAAAAAAAACATTATCATGACTTAGCATTAGTTTTTCCTATCTAAAATCTAGACTTATGTAGCTACACAGAGGTATTACAAAAACGTCTATTGATTCCCTCCTTGGTGTTTTTTAATTCGACGTTGAGATTATTGCACCCCGCCTTACTAACATTCGCCATGCTTGGGGGACTCGAACCAACGACCTCCAGATTACGAGTCCGCCGCCTTACCGATCTTACTAACCTCCGTGTCCATATTTCTTGTGTTGGTGATTTTTTTTGTATTCGCTTCAAATGAACGATTTTACTTGTACCAGTTTGCTGTAATCTTTTTGAACATTTTACTCCCGATAAATTTCTAGAAATCGGATATTAGAAATCGGAATTATCGTATTCGTTTTTGTAAATAAAATAGTTTTTTGGTTCCGATTTTAATTTTTCCTCGATACCTATTATTAAAAATTTCCCATTTATTTTTGCATGATATTTTTCTGTTTGCATGATATCAGTAATTTACACCAGTAAATGGAACTTTGTTTAGACTGTGAGAGTAAAGGGACTCTATAGTCTCATTCTTGCAGGATAAACAGAGTATTGTATTGTAATTATTTGCATGTGATCGTTTTTCGACCAACATTTTTCAGTGCCCGTTATAGTGTTATGTACTTCTTTGCATGTTCTCACCTACTTATACGTATGTGTATCTCCTATACTCAGATACTCACATACCTATGCTTCCTCTATTTCGCAATGTTATCTTTGAGGGAGCAGCACAATGCTCCACGAAATCACAATGAAATGGAAATGGCCATACTTATTTATACTACTTATGTACATAGAATAAAATGTACCTTATACCGTAGCTATTAGGGTTCGATTATCAGAAGGGCTAGATTTTTTGCGGTTCTATTTTTGATGTTATTGTCCCTTTATATTTTGTAAGGAAAAATGAGTAGTTTGCAGGTTCGAATATCAGCGAAGTCAGGTTTTAACGGATCTTTATTTTGGATGTTCTTGATTGTTACATTATCCACTTATATTATTATTATTATTGAATGTTATTAGAAGGACAAAATACAAACAAATAATGACAAAAATAAAATTAAAAAATGGAGAATAATAAAAAACAAGAAAACAACATGAATGCAATATAAATACAGATGTCCTAACTAAAGAGCGGGGTTATTGCCTATGGCAATCTCTTCCAACCAATTTATACCTCGTGAGGAAAAATGTATAGTTGTTTAAATGTTCCTGAGCAAACGTTGAATTGGTTTGGCTTATGAAGTAATTTTATTTTTAGGTAATCATAATAATATTTATTTTTGTATTTGTCAGTTAATCCAAATAAATAATTTGTTTTATATGTTTAATAATAATAAAATATATTTAAATGTTTAAAGTAGTCACCATGGCACAGTAAGTTAGCGCGCTAGGCATTGCATGCATGGTGACCTGGGTTCGAATCCCAGCGGAGCAGGAATTTTTCTGCTCTGTACTTGGATGTTCGGGGTCCACTCATACCTCGTGAGGAAAAATGAGTAGTTACTTGTATGAGTAACGACCATCGGCAGCATTACCAGAGTAAAAAGAAATGAGTATAATAGAATAATTCGAAATGTGAAGGAGGCTCTTAGTAATACTGCGCAACCCACAGAAATTGTGAAGAGGCCTTGTGCTTCACCACAAATTAAAGCATACAGAAAAGTATACATATTTAAATGTTTAATAAAATAATGAGTAACACTTCTTAATTTATTTAAATCTAATTATTAATAAAGAAGTGGATATGTACAGTGAGTTCTTAGGTGAGAGAAATCAATCGAACTAATTATAAGATTCTTACAGTACCTAAGCTCTCGAAGTACTGATTACGTAATAATAGTAATAATATCGCCTCATTTATTCTGCCCGATTAGGACTATTAAAGTCCCATTATTCCAGCAGTAAGCCCAAGACATATTATTATGTGGTAAATATCCCAAATGGGAGCATAACTTGTCGTGTCCCGGCTGGGTTTTACTTTCATATACTACTTCTATCTATAGTACAATATAGTACATACTACATAAAAATACAAAAATAAATTATCCCATAAAATATACAAGACATGTTTGACTGCTGGAGTAAAGGGACTTTTCAGTCTTACCTCGGCAATATAAACAAGGTATATTCTTTTTTTTTAATGATATTTATTTACAGAGGAGACTTAACAATCAGAGTCCTTGCTCCTAGGTATATTCTATTCTATTCTATTTACCACTGAGCTACCGGGACAGACAAATAAAGATTTATATCCTGTAATTTACTCTATGCATACTACCCACTCCACCCCTCATTGCGTCCACCCCCAGGGCGGCTGTGGAGGCAGGTTTCGACTACGCCACCCTCGACTCCTCCCCCTCAGACCCCGCGGCCCTCACCCAGATCTTCCAGCGCATGCGTCAAGTCAGCCCCCTCGCCCACATTGACAAGGTGCGGGCGCCCACCCTTCTCCTCATCGGGAAGAAGGACCTGCGGGTGCCGCCCTCCCAGGGGCTCCACTACTATCATCGGCTCAAGGCGAACAATGTTACCACCAAGTAAGTTTTTTTTTTAGAAAAAATATGGCTGGGGGACTATAAACAGAGAGTAGACCAGCAGTCTGGCTGGGGGACTATAAACAGGGAGTAGACCAGCATTGGCTTGGTTCAGGGGGCCCTTGTCAATTATTAGCCTTCTTGTAAAGACAGTGGTAGAAGTGCTGAGTCATTCCTCCACTGTCTGGCTACCATCGTTCACGATGACGCCACCCTATGATGATGATGATAAATAAAATACTAGCTCAGTGCTGAGAATGTCACACACACTCATGCACGCACAAAATGTCATTTAGGTTAAAAAAAAAAAAAAAAAACGTGAATATTTTTTGTCGCCCATCTATCTATTTTCTGTCCGTACTCGGCGTAGCTCAAGATACACACACGCCGCACACACAAAACACACTCACACGGACCAATGGCTGAAACTATGGATTTAGGGGCTCTGGGGACCCTAAAACGTGTTTTGGCCCTGAAAACTGACTATCGAAAATGTTGAGTGATTCCATTACTTTCCTTTCTACAGGGTGGACCAAAAAAACGTTTACACCCGTTAATGGTAGATTACTGACGACATTTCTAGGACGGATCTGCAATCCGTTTTTTCGGATTCGCCTTTATAACTGTACAAAGTGATTTTTTGCAACTTTCTGAAAAAGTCCGACTTTGGCTTATTCTTCAGGTCAGAACTTTTTTCCTGTTTAAGATGAGTTGATTCTGAACATTTCTGCAGAAAGCCAACAAAATTTCGATGTTTCTAGCTACACTACTTTGTTTTTTACGGTTTGGTTTGGCATCTTTTTTGACACCTGAATAGAAAAAAAATTCTCATGTAAATTTTTTACACTTTGAAACACTCAAGATTTGCCCGAGCAAATTTTGGCACAGACATGGGCAAGTTTGATAAAAGTTGGCGGCCAACCCAAGGATGCTAAAAAATAATTTTACGATTTTTTATCACGTGATCTTCTGGGTAAACAAACCAGGTAAGTCTCAAAAAATGATTACTCAAAAAAGAGTAATTTTATTAGCTATTTATGTCTGATAATTATTTTCCTTGGAATTAATTAAAGGCCAGTCAAATAATACAGTTTTCTCCCCGAAGGGACCCGAAAACTGATATTTTGGGTCAAGCAAAGCTCGACCCACCTTGAGAAGTACCCCCCCTTCCCCTACCGTTTCGGACTTAATTTTCCTCGTACGTCATCATTATAGAGCCATTTTATCTTGTGAGAACTTCCAAATTCGAACTTCCCATGAGAACCTTTTGAAATTTCCCATGATAAGACAGGTAGTTCGGTTAGGTTAGGCCCGAGCTGGGGGTCCTTGCTTCAGTGAATTCAAATGCGGAGCTGGCAAGCATTTAAGTGGGTGGGTCGAGCTTTGCTTGACCCAAAATATCAGTTTTCGGGTCCCTTCGGGGAGAAAACTGTATTATTTTAGGTCAGAGCTGCAGCTCGACCCACCTTGAGATGTGTTTGTTATCTGCCAGCTCGTGGCCGGGAATACACTGTGATATAGTCGGAAGAGATTTTTTAAATCAGGTTCCAGAACACAACGGAAAATAAAACAGACAAGTTGCAGAGGTATTGGTGCAAAACAGAGGCTATAGAAAATATTGTAAATTTCATTTACGAGAGTAAAATGAATATTTAGCATTATTAAGAATAACATTCTACAGCAAGAGGGTACAAATTACAAGTAGGAATGTATGTACCGTGGGATAGGAGACCAGACCAATAATATCAAATGTATACATAGTTACATGAACTTGCACAATATTTGATGCACATGGAAGATAATGAACAACATTATTGACATTGCTCACAAGGAGCAAGAAGTTACCCACCGCCTGTATAAATTACAGGGTAGGATTAAAGCTTAGAGGGGGTCCTCAGTCCCCAGAGGAGTCTTTTGAAACTCGATTTTGCGACAGTAATGCCTCATAAAAGTTGACGTGGATCGCCAATTTGCCCAAGGGGGATATTTGTCCTTGACAAGTCAAAGTTGACAGAAGAACGTAGGCTCCCGGAGGAAGCAATTATTCCTGCCTCCTTCAGAGCTGTCGTGCTCCAATTGGCAATCACTGCATTAGAAGCTGCCTAGACTTTGACCCTTGAAGATATGGGCAGGTCTGGAATAACCAGTGAACTGCAACTTTGATTTTTTTTTTTTTTTTTTTTTCATATCTAAAAGGTTATAAACCCACGAACGAAGGGGGGACAAGTATCCTTGTAGTGCGGCTTCTCTGAGGTCGTGGGCGAGGATGAGAAGAAGAAGAGTGTGATTTTACAGCTTCAAGTAAGGCCTTGGGCTCAAACAATTAGTCTTCCGAAGGAGGAATATCCTTCAGAATCCGACGCGGGACCTAAATCGCTGGTACAAACAGGCTTCTCCGACTGGCAATCGTTTGGGATCTCTTTCCGCTAACGTACTGAAGAAGACCCTCGGAAGCGGAATCCTCCGAGGGCAGTTCTTTTATCCGGTCGTTCTTTGACGACTTCACAGAAGGATGTACAGCAACGATCTTGTTCGTGACGTCTGCGAGTGCAGGGCGTTGGAGAATTAGGCAGTGGGATAATATCCCAAAAGCTCCGTTCATATTAGCTAAGAGATCCGCTCATGCACTTGGCTGGGCCTTCAGTTCCTAATTCGGCTGCAGACGAGCGAAGATACCATGTATCTAATGCTGTTCCAACTTGTAGAATTGAGATTCTGATATTTGCGGCCATTTATTTCGGCTTCAGGAGATGGAAGAGGAACATCCGGCTCACGTTCTTTTACGCAGGGGGTAACATCGAACGGAAGGTCTGGAGTCGCTATAACTTCCTCGTGCTCGCCCTACAGGGGAGGGGCTTCCGGAAGAGAATAGTCACCCTCAGAATCCTAGGCTTCCGAAGGGTCAGACGCCGACAACTCATCGTTCTGGACGATCAGTTGAACATGAGTCGGCTGGAGCCTGGTGAAGAGAAAATTCATGGCTTGGAAGTCCTTTTGTACTTGGAAGCGTTTGTCAAGAGTTTTTTGTGTCCCAGAATCTTCCGGAGACTTTGTTGACAGGGACGATTATCTGGAGACTGGTATGGAAACATTTCCAAACAGGATTCTGTCCGCTGCTTCACGAGAAATGAGCTCCGATTTTAGAGGAGCTACAGCCTGAGCCATGATATCGTATGACTGCGATGATCCACGGATCTGCTTTTCCATATCCCTATAGTGGTATTCCTTCAAGACTGACGCACTTGGATCAAAAGCCCGAGCTATATCTAGCGTGGGGAGGGCGAATCGAAGCTTGTTAAGGACTGTTGCATCCACTTCAAAGCCTAAGTCGATCGAGTTGATCAGCGTCCAATCTCACCAGCCATCAGGTAGAAACTTTTTTTTTTTTTTTTACACATCCTTCAGTCGAGACAGGACGTCATTGTCAGATGGCAGGTCACAGAGAGCCCCCAAAGACTATCGAGCATTGGTGGTCAAGTGGGGATAATGCGCTAGTCTGGTAATCCAGGTGGCGTATGGATCCGTTGGTTCGAATCCCGCCCAGTGCATGAATTTTTTTCTCATTAATTTGAGTTTGTGAGCACATAATGATAAGACTCCGAGGGTTAGGTGGTAGAAGATGCTTTGAGCATTAACCTCGCCTGGTGGATAACTTCCACTTAAGAGAATTATTATAAAGATGTTGCCGTAGACATCTCACAAGAATACTAGGCAAACAGTGAGTATTGGCTGTATTTTGACTCTTGAACGGCTTAAATTATTGAACAACGATGCAATATCCGAAGCAAGGCTCGACCAGAAAGGAGAAGGGGATCAGGGAGACGCGCCCAAGCGAAAGGCAGACGAAGAACCACTTCACGCCTGAAATCCTGAGCAACGGCTCGACTGGTTCCAAAGATATAGGTACCAGGACACAGCCGAGGGGTCTAGAGAGACACACCTAAGCCAAGGAGGGAAAGAGTCCAGCCCACAGATCAAATATTTTAGCAACGGCTCGAATGATACCAGGGGTCTAACCAAAAAAAGACGGGTAAGGGGTCTAAGGAGACGCACCCAAACCAAGTAAGGACCGAGTCCAGCTCAGGGCTCAAAATTTTGAGCAACGACTCGACTGTTACCAATGGCCTAGGCACCAGGAGACAGGCAAGGGGTCTAAGGAAGCACCCAAGCCAAGGAGGTACGGAGTCCAGCACACGGTTCAAAATTTTGAGCAACTGCGCAACTTCTACCGATGGCATAGGTACAAGGAGACAGGCAAGGTGTCTGAGAGACGGACCCGCCAAGAGGGAGGACAAGGTCAACTCCACGGCTCAAATCTTGAGCAATGGCTCGACTGGTACCAAAAGCATAGGTACCAGGAGACAGGCTGAGGGTCTGAGAGACGCACCCGCCAAGAGGGAGGACAAGGTCAACTCCACGGCTCAAATCTTGAGCAATGGCTCGACTGGTACCAAAAGCATAGGTACCAGGAGACATGCCGAAGGTCTGAGAGACGCACCCGCCAAGAGGGAGGACAAGGTCAACTCCACGGCTCAAATCTTGAGCAATGGCTCGACTGGTACCAAAAGCATAGGTACCAGGAGACAGGCTGAGGGTCTGAGAGACGCACCCGCCAAGAAGGAGGACAAGGTCAACTCCACGGCTCAAATCTTGAGCAATAGCTCGACTGGTACCAAAAGCATAGGTACCAGGAGAAAGGCCGAGGGTCTGAGAGACGCACCCGCCAAGAGGGAGGACAAGGTCAACTCCACGGCTCAAATCTTGAGCAATGGCTCGACTGGTACCAAAAGCATAGGTACCAGGAGACAGGCCGAGGGTCTGAGAGACGCACCCGCCAAGAGGGAGGACAAGGTCAATTCCACGGCTCAAATCTTGAGCAATGGCTCGACTGGTACCAAAAGCATAGGTACCAGGAGACAGGCCGGGGGTCTGGGGAGACGCACCCGCCAAAGACGGAGGACAAAGTTAACTCCAAGGCTCAAAATCTTGAGTAACGGCTCGACTTGTACCGAGGCACAAGGAAATCAAAACTCATGAGCCCAAAATGAAAAATAAGGAAAAGAACTTCTGTAGCGCTGGAATATAACACACGGCGCGAAGACAGACTGGAACTTATCAAAATGCCACTTGAAATTATATGAACACGGCTCGGAAACGGGCCGTGAATTGATTAACTTTCACCATATAAAGACAAAATAGATTGCACAATAAATTGTTGTTACTAGGTCAAAAATCAAAAGAGATCAATCGCATGCGAAAGCCACACAGAGACCGCAAGAAAAAAGTTCAAAGGCCGTCAGGCGCAATGAATTAAACTGAGTTGCTCACCGGTCAACTGCACAAGGCAGAAGATGGAGACTCTCCCCGGTGAAGCATTTAGGCAATCGCATGCGAAAGCCACTCAGAGACCACAAGAAAGTTCAAAGGCCCGTCAGGCGCAATGAATTAAACTGAGCTGCTCACCGGTCAACTGCACAAAGCAGAAGATGGAGACTCTCCCCGGTGAAGCATTTAGGCAATCGCATGCGAAAGCCACTCAGAGACCACAAGAAAGTTCAAAGGCCCGTCAGGCGCAATGAATTAAACTGAGCTGCTCACCGGTCAACTGCACCAAGCAGAAGATGGAGACTCTCCCCGGTGAAGCATTTAGGCAATCGCATGCGAAAGCCACTCAGAGACCACAAGAAAGTTCAAAGGCCCGTCAGGCGCAATGAATTAAACTGAGCTGCTCACCGGTCAACTGCACAAAGCAGAAGATGGAGACTCTCCCCGGTGAAGCATTTAGGCAATCGCATGCGAAAGCCACTCAGAGACCACAAGAAAGTTCAAAGGCCCGTCAGGCGCAATGAATTAAACTGAGCTGCTCACCGGTCAACTGCACAAAGCAGAAAATGGAGACTCTCCCCGGTGAAGCATTTAGGCAATCGCATGCGAAAGCTACTCAGAGGCCGTAAGAGAATGTTCAAAGGCCCGTCAGGCGCAATGAATTAAACACAGCTGCCACCGGTCAACTGCACAAGGCAGAAGGTGCAGACTCTCCTCGGTGAAGCATTTAGGCAGTCGCTTGCGAAAGCCACTCACAGGCCGTAAGAGAAAGTTCAAAGGCCCGTCAGGCGCAATGAATTAAACTGAGCTGCCCACCGGTCAACTGCACAAGGCAGAAGATGGAGACTCTCCCCGGTGAAGCATTTAGGCAATCGCATGCGAAAGCCACTCAGAGGCCGTGAGAGAAAGTTCAAAGGCCCGTCAGGCGCAATGAATTAAAGTGAGCTGCCCACCGGTCAACTGCACAAGGCAGAAGATGGAGACTCTCCCCGGTGAAGCATTTAGGCAATCGCATGCGAAAGCCGCTCAGAGGCCGTGAGAGAAAGTTCAAAGGCCCGTCAGGCGCAATGAATTAAACTGAGCTGCCCACCGGTCAACTGCACAAGGCAGAAGATGGAGACTCTCCCCGGTGAAGCATTTAGGCAATCGCATGCGAAAGCCACTCAGAGGCCGTAAGAGTAAGTTCAAAGGCCCGTAAGGCGCAATGAATTAAAAAGAGCTGCTTAATGAAAAGAGAGAACTTACCTTTAAAGATTGACGACGTGCGGCACATAGAAAAAATAATTTGAAAAATAATTGAAAATTTTGCCCGATACCAAAAGCTAGAGCACTTTTAAAAGTATCGAGGTCCGAACGGTACGAGAGTTGAGAATACACTGAAGCAAGGACCCCCAGCTCGGGCTTAACCTAACCGAACTACCTGTCTTATCATGGGAAATTTCAAAAGGTTCTCATGGGAAGTTCGAATTTGGAAGTTCTCACAAGATAAAATGGCTCTATAATGATGACGTACGAGGAAAATTAAGTCCGAAACGGTAGGGGAAGGGGGGGTACTTCTCAAGGTGGGTCGAGCTGCAGCTCTGACCTAAAATGAATGATTGTTTGTTTCTCGATGATAGTTTTCAAGCATATTTTTCTGCATTCTATGAAATATTATCTTTACAATTCTTGAGTTTTTTTTAGTACAAGTTACATTATTATAATTCGGATGCTGAAATGGCAGATACGCATTTAGCATATGGAGTTGCCAACAGAAACAATTGGGATCACGTGAAAAACATCGTTTACGAAATCTGGTAGCAAGAATCCTGTTGGCATTCGATGACCTGACAGAAAAACCTGGAATCTTCCGCAACATTCGACGGAACATGATGAAGAGGTTCAACCTTTGCATCCAGGAAGTTGGACGCCACTTCCAACAGTTCTTCTAAGGGAATTTAGAAGGGAGAGAGAGAGAGAGAGAGGCAGAGAGCGAAAGAGAGAGAGAGAGAGAGAGAGAGAGAGAGAGAAAGGCAAGAAGGTAGAGGGACAGAACTACGGTACTAAAGTCACCATTGGTTTCAAAAAATTGTGTGAGGAGAATCCTTATTGTAGTCATGAATTTTTTGCTGGCTCTGGCGTTCGGACCGGGTGGACTAGCTTACCATTGAGCTAATCGTGAGCGTCTAATCGTTTCTCATTGAACATACTAACACAAAATGTTTTTTTAAATACCTTTTTGTTTATATCAAAATAGTATAAAACATAATAAAGACTGCGAAAGTTTATTAATTTTACAAAATATTATCTTGTTTTTTTCAAGACTTCTATTAAGAGTTGGCAATCGGTAAATATTTGTTATTAAATTAGTATTGTTTATGATAGAAGAACCTACCTACATATTTACCTGGATTTATTTCATAAACTCTATTTTCGTTTGGAAAATTCGCTAGTTTTTTTTTCTCTCGTAGGGAAGCATAAGAAAAACCATCCTTACATTATCAAGGCAGTCTCTCAGGGGCTTACATGAATAATAATTATGTGTATTGTGATACCAATAGTATCTGATATTACTCAATTTACAGATGGTATGACCCCCAAAAAAACCATAAGTTGTTGGTGTTACAACAGGTCAGATACAGGTATGAATAAAATATTCCATCAGATTTTTTTGATAATGAAAATAATATTGACCGCCGAGAATTGAACCTAGGTCTTGCGACTAACACTCTTAGCATTACCACATCTAGCTAACACCACTGACGATCTGAGAAGCACGAAATTTATCATATGAATTTTCTTAAACTGGCTGATGAAGGCATGTGAGACCGCGGTATTCAAAAAAAGCAATGTAAACATTTTTTGTAAACAATACAAGACGCCTTTACACAGTCTACAGGTAGAAAACTCTTAGGATTTTTGAAGAGTTTTTGGCAAACATCTAATAATTTTTCCCAGAAGATCACGTGATAAAAAATCGTAAAATTATTTTTTAGCATCCTCGGGGCGGCCGCCAACTTTTATCAAACTTGCCCATGTCTGTGCCAAAATTTGTTCGGACAAATGTCGAGTGTTTTATTTAGTAAAAAAGTTTTTTTGGGTGTTTTTTTTTCTGTTCAGGTGTAAAAAAATATGACAAACCCAATCGTAAAAAACAAAGTAGTGTAGCTAGAAACATAGAAATTTTGTTGGCTTTCTGCAAAATTGTTCAGAATCAACTCATCTTAAACAGGAAAAAAGTACTAACCTGAAGAATAAGCCAAAGTCGGACTTTTTCGGAAAGTTGCAAAAAATCACTTTGTGCAGTTACGAAGGCGAATCCGAAAAAACGGATTGCAGATCCGGCCTGGAAATGTCGTCAGTAATCTACCATTAACGGGTGTAAACGTTTTTTTGGTCCACCCTGTATAGGAAGTATAGGATAAGGAAATTAAAAAATCTGTATCGACATTTTCTTGTTGTTGTGGAAATTACAAATGTAATTGATTTTTTTTCTTCTTTTTTGAAAGTAGAAATGTAATTGATTTTTTTTTCTTTTTTTTTTGTAGAAAGTAGAAATGTAATTGATTTTTTTTCTTCTTCTTTTTTTTGGTGGAAAGTAGAAATGTAATTGATTTATTTTTCTTTTCTTTTTGTGGAAAGTCCAAATGTAATTGATTTTTTTTCTTCTTTTTTTTGTGGAAAGTCCAAATGTAATTGATTTTTTTTTTTCTTTTTTTTTGTGGAAAGTAGAAATGTAATTGATTTTTTTTTCTTCTTCTTTTTTTTCGGTGGAAAGTAGAAATGTAATTGATTTTTTTTTATTTTTTTTTGTGGAAAGTCGTAATGTAATTGATTTTTTCCTCCTTCCAGACTGTTGTACTATGACGACAACCACTCCCTGTCCACCTTGCCTGCTGAGATGGACTCCCTCATCAACTCTCTTATCTGGTTCCACGACCACACCAAGCTACCACAAGACTGATTTAAACCACCTGCATTATCAGGTTACATTTTACTTCTTTGTGTTTTTTTTAAGATCGATTTATTTTTTATTAACAAAATCCCCCTCAATATATTAGATTCTTTGAATTATAATTATTTAACTCTTAATTAAAAGGACTTGTATAAACAGGTAATGATGAAAATTAAAATATAAATTTTTGCACAGTATAAACAACAGGGAGATACCTAACATTTTTTTATCAACAAAACCCCCCACACTATATTTGATTTCTTTTGTATTACTCGTATTTCTAAGATCGATTTATTTTTTACCAGTTTGGCCGCACTACGCAACAGGACTCTACTGAATTAACACATACGTACAAATATAATGTACTCAAACACAAAACTGAAGAGTCAGTAACAGAAATGAACTGAAGAACTTGAATACAGTGGAACTTGAATAATATATACTAGTGGTTCTGCGAACTGTAAACCTCACACAGATTCAACTATCGCATTATAAATGTTCAATCAAGTCAAGCATGAGGACATTGAGACCTTTCATTCAATACCCCACTTGATAGGTTTTATTAAAAAATATCAACAAGCCCTGTTTTTGGCCTTTTTTCGATTTTTTACCCCATTAGCTTACACATGATCACAAAATTTCATTACTGAACTCAAATATATTTTCTCAACGACTCTACAAAAATTCAAGAGCATTGCTTCAACAATTTTGGAGAATCCTGTCGAGAGTTATCGCGGTACAGACAGACAGACAAACGAAAGCCAAATCGTCCAGTATGCAAGATAAAACAGAACCTCACTTTGTGTTCGGTCTCAACAACTCAAGGGACCGGAAATTTTTTCCTTTACATCCAGGTTTCTCTTATGAAAAGTTATTTCCCCCCATAGAGAGGTAAATTAGACCCGGTTTATTTTTTCATTGTTATTATTAAGAAAGATTTAACAATATTATGTATTGTGTAAGTTTTTTTTTTTTACTGCTTGTAAGGTTTCAGTATTAAGTTCATACAGTTTACACAACGACCTAGTGAGATCTATTGTGACTCTTTTTCACTTTCTTATATTTTATTTATATAGTCTATAGTCCCCCAGCAGTCTGGCTGGGGGACTATAAACAGGGAGTACACCAGCATTGGCTTGGTTCTGGGGGCCCTTGTCAATTATTAGCCTCCTTGTAAAGACAGTGGTACAAGTGCTGAGTCATTCCTCCACTGTCTGGCTACCATCTTTCACGATGACGTCACCCTATGATGATGATATTTTATTTATTTTAATAATAAATGTATATTTATAGTTTAACTGTACCTTTTTTCCTGAATGGGGACTCTGAATGCCACCTAAAATCTTCTTCGATACCTACAAATAAGAGGAAATAAAAAATACATGTTCATAGAAAAATTCTAAAATGTTCTACATCATTTTATTTCTGCTTTTGTTATAAAATAAAATTTTGATCAACTAACCGGTAACCATGGTTACCGGTAGCAAATAAATCATGTACTCCGGTAGTAACCGGTGTAGATTTCTAACAAAACAAAAAAGTACTAACAAAAAATCACTACAAAAACTAGCAAGGAAAAAAAGGGATATTAACAATGATTTTAAATTTTGTTATGATCAGGACCAAAGGGGACAGACAAACCCTTTGTAGGGGAAGTCTGATTGAGAAAATAACATGATCGTTCTTAGAAATTAAAGCTTTTCATTGGGTACCTAGTTCTAAAAAGTGATCAACAAAATCGTTCTTACATTTCTATATTTAAAAATTGTGTAAAATCTTAAATTCCACAGAGGTATTTAAAATACATGGCGAGGGCCAAATGAAGGGACAAAATCAAGCAGGATATAGTCAAAACTTACATTAAAAAGTTATTTTTTTAATTTATCATTATTTGTTTTGATCACTTTCGTGATATCACAATTACTCAAACTCGCTTTACTAAATCCACGCTGAAACCGGGACTTGAACCACCGACCTCCAGGTTAGAAGTCCGCCGTCTTATCGATCAAGCTACCGAGGTGGGTTTAAAACTTACATTATTCTCCAGTTAAGACTGTGAAACAATTGTCTCTTTTCTAAGACTAAATTTCCCAACAAGGATACTTTGTCAAGTAGCTTCACAATGATATAAATGAAAAAAAAATCATTTATATCATTATTTTTTAAGACTATTATATAAAATAATATAGCCTTATTTAAATGGGATCCCAAGTTCTGGTCAGAACTTCTCTCTATTTAAAACTACGTAAAATAGACTTAAATTCCATAGAGGTATTATAAAAATAGGTAGTAATTTCACCCTAAATAACAAATGGTGATTGATCTAAATTAATAACTTTTATTTTTGTTATCTGACCTTGGTCGTCCAGTAAAGAAGTACCATGTCATTTTAAAAGCAAAAATAGCATTACCAGGAACACTTGCTTTCAATGGACCGTAGCGTAGGTTCGAAACCCAGCGGCGAAAAACTTTGTATTCTAATTTTCTATATGAATACAGTCGAAGCTAGATAAAGATAAAAGGAATTCAAGCGGTCAATAGAATTCCTTATTTTCTTTTCAGCATTATTTTCCTGTGTAGTTTTTATGCAGGAAACCTCTTAAGGATTACGAGTTTTTTTTTCTTTAATTTTATTCAGGTTTCCTGCTTACACAAGTCCTGTTTATCCAGGTTTTCTGCTCACACAAGTCTTGTTTATCCAGGTTCTACTTTGTAAAGGATATCTTTTGGTCTTCTTGAGTCGACCTAGCACCCAAATGTACAGTACAATGTTTATTTTCGTCGAAGATTAATTTTGTAATATGATAAGTTTCTTGGACATATGATGCATTAACATTAGTTCTCGTAATGTCGATGCTACCCACGAGAAATTACGACATAACAAAAATAACTAGCTCTTTATCTACTCTGATGAATCAACCAATCAAATTAATGTTCAATATGGAATCATCGGTTATTTCAACCAATGAGATGATTTATTGATTGTTTTATATATATAAAAAAACATACCTTTTTCAAGTACTTCCGAGTGAAAAAAAAAATATGTTTCTTTGTGTTATTACATCATAATTTTCGGTCACCTCTTGGATTTAACTATTATATATTTCAAAAAGATCATCTAAATAAATTGCAGTGTAAAAGTTATCTTTTGTGTTATATATTCCATGAAACTTCACAACATTAAAGAGGGAGTGACTCATAAACATTTTCTACATAAAATATTAAAGGCACTTTTTTACACGTTGGTAACATGGTTTTTGCTACCGTTGTTTAAAATTGTAACATTATTTTCTATTACCTTTACTGAAACATTAAAACTGTTACCGTATTCATAAAAAAGCACTTGCTCTCGTAAGCAAAAGTACGTAGTCAAAGCAATTGCTCAATAATTATAATAACACTCTTCAGGGGAAGGTAATCACCAGGCGAGGTTAATGCTCAAAGCATTTTCTACCACCTAACCCTCAGAGTCTTATTATTATGTGGTCACAAACTCAAATTAATGAGGAAATATTCATGCACTGGGTGGGATTCGAACCGACGCGCAACGAAACCCTACGCTACCTGGATTACCAGACTAGCGCGTTAACCACTTGACTACCAGTGCACTCTGTGTTTCAGTTAGAGGAGCTATTAATAAGTGGAAAAGGTCGGCCTCATTAATATGTACCACTTACTTCCGAAAAGATATTGCTTTCAAAACTTTATGAATCTGAAGCAATTGCTTAGAATTTCGCAAGGAAAAGCTTTTGCTTCTTTTTATGAATAGGTACGTCTCATTATTCAATTATTATTTTTTATAGTCCGTAAATTACAAGATGGGACAACAGAGAAACGCATTTTGCTTACAAATATGGGCGGGAAGAGGGGCAATGTTACATTATTATTCCTGGGGGTCTTTTCTAAAAAAAAGGAAGAAATTCCTATGTGCTGCGTCCCTTTATTTTGAACTATTGCACCCAGGGGCAATGTTGCCAAATGCACACATATTAAAAATTCTGGCTATTGGCTCAACACAAAGAAAAGAAAAATTGCAACACTGGAGTATCAGCTTGTATTGTACGAACTATAACTACAGTAGGGTGCAGTTGAAAGTGGATGTTTATGAGGTGTACAACCTACGACAGAAAAAATGGATCTAGAGCCAATTTGTTCGAAGAATTGATAGGGATGGGAAGAAAGAATCGTTTTCTTTGTGTGAAAAAAGACATCACAGATTTAGAAAGTAGATACCGAAATCGGATCGAGAACTGAAGCGACCCTTCTGCATAGAAAATAGCATACACAGCCTCAGTAGAAAATGAAGGACAACATGCTAAATAGCGTATGATCCCCGCCATTTTATACTGAGGAAATGCTTCATATAAGATGCCCAGAGAGCATTGGGAGTTCTTAATCTATTGCAAAGTATGTTGGTGTAGGAGAGAAAAGTCAATAGAGGGATGGACGTAAGAAGTTTTCCGAAGAGGAATGACACGATAAAATACATGAGCAAAACTCGAGACTTAAATCCGAGAGGAAACTCAACGTTTACTATACAGTGCCATGGGCAAATTTAACATTTGTGAAACCTGGGGAAATTAGAAAAAGTAAAGAGCCAATATACATATTTTTTTTTTTTTTGGCTTAGTTGTGTGTAAAGCATGTTAACAAGTGAAATCCAAGATTTTGACGAGGAAAAAAGGCATTGGGGATGTAAACAAAAAAGAAACTACTTAAAAATACATAGAACTTAAAATAACAAAAACTATTACATTATAAACTACTAATGACTCACTACAAAATGGCTACAAAACTAAATAATAAAGAATCTATTTGGCTTTTTTTTGTTTATAAGCTAACATCACTACAGGAAAAAAAAAAAAAAAATTAGGTTTCGACTAAAAACTATTTTCGTTCTGAACACAATATTTTTCGATTATTATTTTTTTTAAATACCTACTTTTATTAGGATGATTAATATGCAAAAAATAAAAAAAATATGTCTGATGAGACAACTTGTGTATCATGTTGCCTGGACTAAGGAGAAAAGTTTAAACAGTTAAAAACTGTACAATAAAAAATGAACTGATTCTGTGTCACCGAGTTCCGGCATGAAACTATGTACGGCAATGCCTCATTGTGTAGAGAAGGGTTAGAAAAAATAAATATAGGGCCATGCCTCTGACCGAAACTCTGGTACGGCCGAATTGATTATATGATAATCAACTCCACTTAGGGTTCCGTAGCAGAGAATGCCCAAGGCAATTGCTTCATCCCGAATCACAGACCAATTGTTAGGTTTATACTTTATTCTGATTGATTTTAAAACCATTTTTGTTTTGTACCTAGATATTTTATTTGTTTGTTATATTATGTTTAATTGTAAATAAAAAAATAATTGTATATTAGCTAGTTGATCTTCATTAGAAAGGGTTTGAGTGAGAAAAGAGCTGATGGAAAATGTTTGAGAGACAGAAAGAGAAAAAGAGAAGGATAGACAATCATGAGATAATAATATTAATATCGCCTTATTTATACTGCCCGATTAAGACTATTAAGTCCCATTATTCCAGCAGTAAGCCCAAGACGTATTATTAGGTGGTAAATATCCCAAATTCGAGGATAACTCGTCATGTCCCGGCTGGGTTTCGAACCCGCGACCTTTGGATTACCAGACCGCCGCCTTTACCACTGAGCTACCGGGACAGACACTTATGAGAGAGAGAGAGAGAGAGACTTATCATAATACTCAATCACAAATTCTCAAATTGGCCTTACTAATTATTTAAGTAAAGTTAAGTTATTTAAGTTATCATATTTGTGTTAATCACTTTCGTGATGTCACAAATACTAAGGGCAAAATTATTAGACAACATCTATAACTTAAGTCACTGCTAAGCGTCGGTTTTTCCTATCTTACACAGTACGCATTCCGTGACTTAGCGCCACAGAGGTATTACAAAAACGTCTTTTAATTTCACCCTAAAACTCGCTTTACTAATCTTTGCTGAATCCGGGACTTGAACCACCGACCTCCAAGTTACAAGTCCGTCGCCTTATCGATCAAGCTACTGAGGTCGGTGAGAGAGTTAAAATATAGACAGACAATCTCTCGGACTAAAGAAAGTAAAGAGAGCCTTTCTTAGAATCATTTCCCTTACAAGAGAGACTAAGGGCGAATTAATAGACTACATAAATAACTTAAGTCATTGCTTAGCGTCGGTTTTCACTATCTTACACAGTACGCAATCCGTGACTTAGCGCCACAGAGGTATTACAATAAGGGGTATTAATTTCGCCCTTAAAGTAAACTAAAGCTGAGATGAACACAATGTCATAAAAAAAACTGAGATTTTTGAGAAGAGGCAAACTAAATTAGTAAGATATTGAAACTATTGCAATTGTCAAGACTTACAATTGCTAAGCTGGTTGGTTATTTTTTTTTAAACCATTTTATTAGTACTTTAAGTAGATATTATATAAATAATTTTTTTAATAGACTTTAATCAATACATTTTAAATTAATTTAAATTATTGCATTCTAAAATATTGATTTGTTTTATAACATTTCACACATTTTAAAATAATGCATTTAAAAAAAATATTGGTGTGATTATAAAAATTTCATAACAATTAGAAATTCTAAAGTTATCTTGAGAATAGATTTGAGAAAAATAAGTCAGTATCAGTATAAACAGAAAAGTGAGAAGTTGTACTAGATGTACATGAATATCAGAACATACCTGGACAGCTGTTTCGAGCTTATTTGCTCTCTTCAGCAGGTAACAGTTCTGATTATCCATGCCACCAACTAACCTCTCTATTTAAATCAGTATAAACAGAAAAGTGAGACAGAAAAAGTAGTTCATTAAACTAATGTAATTCAATTAATGAAAATTTGAGTTGATGGTTATGAATGGCGGAGGCATTTTAGGCTACTGTTAAAATGAAATAGTGACTTAAAATGTGTAAAATTCAGCTGACTAGAGTCCCTCGAGAGCGCTGATGCCTCAATTCTTTGGTTTAAAACAAAATATAGATGTAAAAACATATAACGAAAAAAAAGATTTTTAACAATATGTATTTAATAGGAAAACTATCTGGCTGGAGGACGCTAAACAGGGAGAAGACCAGTGTCTCGCTAGAGGACTATAAACAGAGAACTAACCAGCCAAATCTTACAAAGAGAAAGTCCAAGTCCTCACGATGGTTGATAGCACATATAATAACATTGCCTTTTTTATACTGCCTGATTAAGACTCATGGGAGTCATGGGTCCATTGGGTCCCATTCTTCCTGCAGTAAAACGTATTATTATGTGGTTAAAATTCCAAATGGGAGGATAACTTGTCATGTCCCGGATGGGTTTCGAATCCGCAACCTCTGGATTACCAGACCAACGGACGTTTGACCACTGAACTACTGGGACATGATCAGTATGATAAAATAAGCCTTTCTTTTACATTTTTTTCTTCCTTTTACACCTTCGGAGTTACCGGGACAAATATGTGGTTCAGGACTAGCCAACTTTGAAATAAAGTTGGCTAGTCCTGAACTTTGAAATAAAGTTGGCTGCAGACCATCATTCCCCTTCCAGCTGTAGCCACGCTGGCTACAACAACAAAAGGAAAAATGTCTAAAGCCCACTCCATGGGAATTATGATAGGAAAAGAGGGAAGAATAGATAAGAAGATAATGACTGCCACAGTCACGAAAAAAATTCTTTCAAATTCCTAGAAAGGTGAAAAGACATCTAGAAGAAAATACATAGTTAACTCGATTGAAAAAAATTCGAATTCCCAAACAGTTTTAAAAAAACCTCCATTTAGAAATAAAAAAATTCACACGGCGAAAAAAACTCGAGTCTAGAAAAAAAAACAACAAAACCAGCTGCTGTTTCAAAAAAAAAACCTGTCCAAATCTGACGATCTGCATGAGAGGGAGAGAGAGAAAAAAAAGAGAGAAAGAAAACAATCAACCAATTCTAAGTAACGATTGAGAAATCACCGATCACCAGCGAATCACTGATCACCGAAACATCGCCTGAACCGGTTTCAACTAACTGACCCGGTCGATTTGGTTCCGTTTGTAGATCCGCCCGACTTTCGACTTTTCTCGACCGTTTTCGTTTTTGCGTTCGACAAGTCACCACTGGTGTCACCGGTTGATGGAGCAGTGAGCGTGTGCGAGGAGGAAGCGGAAACGTCTGAACTGTTCTCGACCGGTTTGTCCACCGGTTTCTGGGTGGCGTCTCTGCTGTTTTTCGACGCGTTTTCGCCCGATTTCGCCCCGTTGGTGAGGCTCTCCTTAGGCTTGGATCCGGTCTCTTGGGTCTCACCGGGGAGATTGGAAGCGCTGCTGGTGGAGGAGGTGAGTGTGGGGGTGGACATGGGGGCGGCGGAGGTGATGGGGGAGGTGTTGTTGTTGTCTAGCACGCTGGCTCGCTTCTCCATCTCTGCCTTGAAATTCTCGATGTCCAGTTGACTGAGGGGAGTGATAAAATATTACATGTTAATAATAACGAAAAATGAACAACGTCGACCCTGCTTGAGCGGGATAAGACAGAGTAAAAGAAGAAGAAGAATAATAACGACTATTTATTGGCAGTGATCTCAGTAGCTTGATCGATAAGGCGGCGGACTTGTAACCTGGATGTCGGTGGTTCAAGTCCCGGTTTCAGCGTGGATTTAGTAAAGCGAGTTTGAATAGTTCTGATATCACGAAAGTGTGATCAACACAAATATGATAATTTAAAAACTCTTCATTTGCAAGTATAATATTTGACGAAGTGCGTGATTGTCGCCTGAGGCAATCTCTGCCATCAAGGCGACCTTCGTGGCGCAGTGTTTAAGAGCATTGGTTGCTGACCCGGAGGTTGCGGGTTCGAATCTTGGAATGGCAAGTGTCTCGAGAAAAGCAAACCTGTAGTAAGGGCGAGTTTGACTAAACGTGACACTCAACGTTGTGATTCAAAACACAAAAATGACAGGAATTTTAGGAATCATTATGATTGCTCAAACTATGATTATCTTGAGACTCGAACCACCGACCTCCAGGGTTACGAGTCCGCAGCCTTATCGATCAAGCATCGAAGCAAATTCCGGCTCAACCCAGCCTGGGTGAGGTTAATGTTGGTAGCTGGTACGATTCCCAGCGAATAGAGGGTAGAACCCCCGTCCTGTCTACCTCAAGTCAGAACGTTAAAAACAAATAGAATCAATGGACATGAAAGGAGCCTAGACATTGGATCTGGGCGTCCATATAATCTTCTCACCACCGTGATTTAGGTATCAATACCTATCTCACGGACACGGAATTATTATTATTATCGATCAAGCTACTGAGGTCAGTGACTGGGGACAGAATAATAAAAGGTTTGCAAAATCCACTCATCTGATCTCTTATTGATTCCACTCATCTGTTCTCTTATTCATTCCACTCATTTGATCTTTTATTCATTCCACTCACCTCATCTCTTTTTTCTTCTTTTTTTTACAACTCTTTATTAGATACAAAAGGACATTATGTACATACAAATAATAATTTTAACAGTGAAAAAATGAAAAAAAAAAACAATATATACAATAAAAATGAAAAAGAATAGAAAATATTTGAAAACATATGTCTCTTATTCATTTCACTCACCTTGATCTCTTATTCATTCCACTCCATCTGATATCTTATTCATCCCACTCATCTGATCTCTTATTCATTCCACTCACCTGATCTCTTATTCATTTGACTCATCTGATCTCTTACCGGGTCTGTCCCGGTAGCTCAGTGGTAAAGGCGGCACTCTGTGAATCCAGAGATTCCAGAAGTCGTGTGTTCGAAACCCAGCCGGGACATGACAAGTTATCCTCCCATTTGGGATTTTTACCACATAATAATATGTCTTGGGCTTACTGCTAGAATAATGGGACTTTAACTGTCCTATTCGGGCAGTATAAATAAGGCGATATTATTATTATTATTGTTATTATTATTATGCCTTCCACTCAACTGATCTCTTGTTCATTCCACTCACCTGATCTCTTATTCATTCCACTCACCTGATCTCTTATTCTTTTTTTCTTCTTTTTTTATTTCACTCATCTGATCTTTTAATCCTTCCACTCATCTGATCTCTGATTCATTCCACTCACCTGATCTGCACGAACAGGACCCCGTTGATGACATTGAGCATGTCGAGCACGCTGCCCATGCTGGGGGGCTGGATCTGGATGGGCGGCAGAGCCGTGGCCCCGCCCCCCCGCCCCGAGTAGATCTCGTTCATCTTCTTCTGCAGCACCACAGCCTGGTGGGTGAGGTGGCGGAGACAGTCGGAGGACTCGCGCGTCTTCTCGTGCTCTTCTCCTAGCTGAGGAATAGAGTAGAGTAGAATAGAATAGAGTAGAATAGAATAGAATAGAGTAGAGTAGAGTAGAATGGAATAGAGTAGAATAGAATAGAGTAGAGTAGAGTATAGTAGAATAGAATAGAGTAGAGTAGAGTAGAGTATAGTAGAATAGAATAGAGTAGAGTAGAGTATAGTAGAATAGAATAGAGTAGAGTAGAGTAGAATAGAATAGAGTAGAGTAGAATAGAATATAGTAGAATAGAATAGAATAGAGTAGAATAGAATAGAGTAGAATAGAATAGAATAGAATAGAATAGAATAGAGTAGAGTAGAAAGAGTAGAATAGAATAGAGTAGAGTAGAATAGAGTAGAGTAGAGTAGAGTGAAATAGAATAGAGTAGAGTGGAATAGAATAGAATAGAATAGAGTAGAATAGAATAGAGTAGAGTAGAGTAGAGTAGAATAGAGTAGAATAGAATAGAATAGAGTAGAGTAGAGTAGAATAAGTAGAGTAGAATAGAATAGAGTAGAATAGAATAGAGTAGAGTAGATAGAATAGAGTAGAGTAGAATAGAATAGAATAGAAATAGAATAGAGTAGAGTAGAATAGAATAGAGTAGAGTAGAATAGAATAGAATAGAATAGAATAGAGTAGAGTAGAATAGAATAGAGTAGAGTAGAATAGAATAGAATGAGAATAGAATAGAGTAGAGAATAGAATGAGTAGAGTAGAATAGAATAGAATAGAATAGAATAGAGTAGAGTAGAATAGAATAGAATAGAGTAGAATAGAATAGAATAGAGTTCATCTTCTTCTGCAGCACCACAGCCTGTGAGTGAGGTGGCGAGACAGTCGGAGACTCGCGCGTCTTCTCTGCTCTTACTCCTAGCTGAGGAATAGAGTAGAGTAGAATAGAATAGAGTAGAATAGAATAGAGTAGAGTAGAATAGAATAGAATAGAGTAGAATAGAATAGAATAAGTTCATCTTCTTCTGCAGCACCACAGCCTGGTGGGTGAGGTGCGGAGACAGTCGGAGGACTCGCGCGTCTTCTCGTGCTCTTCTCCTAGCTGAGGAATAGAGTAGAGTAGAATAGAATAGAATAGAATAGAATAGAGTAGAGTAAATAGAGTAGAATAGAATAGAGTAGAGTAGAATAGCGTAGAATAGAATAGAATAGAATAGAGTAGAATAGAATAGAATAGAATAGAATAGAATAGAATAGATTGTGATAGAATAGAATAGATAATAGTATAGAAGTAGAATAGAATAGAGTAGCAGTAGAATAGATGATAGTAGTGAATAGATAGTAGTAAGTAGAGTAGAATAGATAAGTAGAATAGAGTAGAATAGAATAGAAGTAGAATAGAATAGAATAGAATAGAGTAGAATAGAATAGATAGAATATAGTATCAAATGAAGACATAGAGTGAGAGTAGAGTGAAATAGATAGAGTAAGTAGAGTAGACTAGAATAATAGAGTAGATAATAGATTAGAGCTGAGGAATAGAGTAGAGTAGAATAGAATAGAGTAGAATAGAATAGAGTTAGAGTTAGAATAGAGTAGATAGAATAGAGTAGAATAGTAATAGAATAGAATAGAATAGAGTAGAATAGAATAGAGTAGAATAGAATAGAAGTAGAATAGAGTAGAGTAGATAGAGTAGAATAGAATAGAGTAATAAATATGAATAGAATAGAGTAAAATAGAAATAGAATAGAATAGAGTAGGATAGAATAGAATAGAAATGAAAATAGATAGATAGAATAGAGATAGATAGAATAGAATAGAATAGAATAGAATAGAATAGAGTAGAATAGAAAGTGAATAGAGTAGTATAGTAGAATAGATAGAGTAGAATAGAATAGAATAGAATAAGATAGAATAGGTAGATAGAATAGAATAGAATAGAGTAGAATAGAGTGATGAATAGATAGATTTTAGAATAGCTGAGTAGGAATAGAATAGTAGAATAGGATAGAATAGGATGGTAGATAGAATAGAATAGGTAGAATAGAGTAGATAGAATAGAATAGAATAGAATAGAATAGAATAGGATAGAATAGATAGAATAGAATAGGATAGAATAGGATAGATAGAATAGAATAGAATAGAGTAGAATAGAATAGAATAGAGTTCATCTTCTTCTGCAGCACCACAGCTGGTGGTGAGGTGGCGGAGACAGTCGGAGGACTCGCGCGTCTTCTCGTGCTCTTCTCCTAGCTGAGGAATGAGTAGAGTAGAATAGAATAGAGTAGAATAGAATAGAGTAGAGTAGAATAGAATAGAATAGAGTAGAATAGAATAGAATAGAGTTCATCTTCCTCTGCAGCACCACAGCCTGGTGGGTGAGGTGGCGGAGACAGTCGGAGGACTCGCGCGTCTTCTCGTGCTCTTCTCCTAGCTGAGGAATAGAATAGAGTAGAGTAGAATAGAATAGAATAGAATAGAGTAGAATAGAGTAGAGTAGAATAGAATAGAATAGAATAGAGTAGAATAGAGTAGAATAGAGTAGAGTAGAATAGAATAGAATAGAGTAGAGTAGAATAGAATAGAATAGAATAGAGTAGAATAGAGTAGAGTAGAATAGAATAGAATAGAATAGAATAGAGTAGAATAGAATAGAATAGAGTTCATCTTCTTCTGCAGCACCACAGCCTGGTGGGTGAGGTGGCGGAGACAGTCGGAGGACTCGCGCGTCTTCTCGTGCTCTTCTCCTAGCTGAGGAATAGAATAGAGTAGAGTAGAATAGAATAGAATAGAATAGAGTAGAGTAGAGTAGAGTAGAATAGAGTAGAGTAGAATAGAGTAGAATAGAATAGAATAGAATAGAATAGAATAGAATAGAATAGAATAGAATAGAATAGAATAGAATAGAATACAATAGAGTAGAATAGAATAGAATATGGTAGAATAGAATAGAGTAGAGTAGAATAGAATAGAATAGAGTAGACTAGAATAGAATAGAATAGAATAGAGTAGAATAGAGTAGAATAGAATAGAGTAGACTAGAATAGAATAGAATAGAATAGAGTAGAATAGAATAGAGTAGACTAGAATAGAGTAGAGTAGAATAGAATAGAGTAGAATAGAATAGAGTAGAGTAGAATAGAATAGAGTAGAATAGAATAGAATAGAATAGAATAGAGTAGAATAGAATAGAATAGAATAGAGTAGAATAGAATAGAATAGAGTAGCATAGAATAGAATAGAGTAGAGTAGAATGGAATAGAGTAGAATAGAATAGAGTAGAATAGAATAGAATAGATTAGAGTAGAATAGAATAGAATAGAATAGAATAGAATAGAATAGAGTAGAATAGAATAGAGTAGAGTAGAGTAGAATAGAATAGAATAGAATAGAATAGAATAGAGTAGAATAGAGTAAAGTAGAGTAGAATAGAATATAGTAGAATAGAATCCCACCCAGTGCATGAATTTTTTATCATTCATTTGAGTTTGAGACCACATAATAATAAAACACATAATAATAAGTGTTATTATAAGAGGATTCGGTGGTAGAAAATGGTTTGAGCATTAATTAACCTCGCCTGGTGGTTACCTTCCACTAACGAGTGTTATTATAAAAGGGTTGGGTGGAAAAGATTGCCATGGGCAATAAGCCCGGCCTTTAATTAGGACATACATATGTACGAGTTTTTTCCTGTTTATATTAATTTTGTCAATTTTGAATTTTAATTTTTACCATTATTTGTTTGTGTATAATTATTATTATAGACTACCTCCATCATAAGAAAATGCCTCGGCATACAATAAGTCCCCCATGAGAATAATAATGAAAAAAGAGAAGTATATGTCTCATCATCGCGTATCTTCACTATCTCACTATGTCGTAACTAATTTTTCATCAATCAACAGAAATACATTGTCAGCTAGACCTGTAGTATCTGTATACTCGTATACTTAATAAAATAAATATCCTTAGTATAATTATTAACTCCTACTTGAAGTAATGATATTTTTCGGTTCCAAGTGCGGTTAGCTTTTAGAGAAGTTGGGTTTTTAGTGGGTGGAAATCCCACACCCCAGGATCTGGGTGTCTTTGAAAGATTTTTTCCTACCTTCCATTAAAAAAAAAAAAAATATTAAATCCTGCAACTTTCTCTCACCTGTTGCTTGTAGATGGCGTACGTCTCCTTCTCGTTGTGCAGAGCAGATCTGAAGTCCCCCATGCAGCTCTGAGTCCTGGCCACCAGGTGATAGCTGACCGCCACCTTCACACTGCGCGCCCCGTAGTACTCGATGTTCAGGGCGAGGGACTTCTCGAGGAAGCGAAGTGAGAGCTCGTACTCGCCCAGCGCGTGAAGAATGAGCGAGATGTTACTCTGTTGAGGAAGTAAATAATAAAGTACAGTAATCTTCGCCTATAGCGACCTCCGGTATAACGACCGAGCGGTTATTGGGAAGAGCGCGTGAATTTCTTAGAAGCTTGAGCTTAGGAAAAATACCTTTGTATATGTTATCTTGTTACTAAAATAAATAATTAAAAAAAAAAATATAATAATAATGAGGGAGATGTTACTCTGTAGAGGAAGTAAATAAATAATTACAGTTTATCTTCGCCTATAACGACCTCCGGTATAACGACCGAGCGCTTATTGGTAAGAGCGCGTGAAGAATAAGTGAGATGTTACTCTGCAGAGGAAGTAAATAAATAATTACAGTAATCTTCGCCTATTTTTGAAAATAAAATACTAAGAAAGATTTTTGGACCAACTTATGAAAACGGAGCATGAAGAATAAAACACAATAGAGAAATCAGAGAATTGTTCCACCAACATGACATCGCAGCAGAAGTAAGAAGTGCAAGACTGAGATGGATGGGTCACATTTTAAGACGAGACGAAGAAACCAATATTAGACAGATATGGCAACACCAACCTGAAGGACATAGACCAAAAGGAAGACCAAAGAAGAGATGGTTGGACCAAGTCAAAATGGATATGAATACAGCAGGCGTCACTGAGGAGGATGCATTAGACAGAACCAAATGGAGACAAATGTGTGGCGAGGCTAAATACCGACTCGGGTATAAATGGCCATGGGAGTAAGAGTAAGTAATCTTCGCCTATAACGACCTCCGGTATAACGATCGAGCGGGTATTGCGACCAAACATCGTGGTCCCTTGGTTTCCCTTGTCTTGTTCTATTGGTTCTCCTCCGGTTGTAACGACCTTGTCTATAACGACGCCTTTGCTTATAGCGACCTAAGTTTCTGTGCAAAAATGAAAAAAAATACTTTGGCTATACAGGATTGTCTATTCTGTATATTTTTGGCAAAAATCTCAACACGACTTACATCTAGTGCAGCAAAACTTACATCTAGAATAATAACTCAAATCTAGTTCAGCAATACTTACATCCGGGTGGTTAGCCAGGTAGCGAGCACGATAGAGTATACTTATATCTAGAATAATAATCTCCATCTAGTACACCAATACTTACATCTAGAATAATAACACACATCTAGTGCACAAATACTTACATCTAGAACACCTATACTCACATCTAAAAGAGCAATCTCCGGGTGGTTCTCTCCACAGATGAGAGTAGCCAGGTATACTTACATCTAGAATAATAACCCCCATCTAGAACACCAATACTCACATCTAAAATAGCAATTTCCGGGTTGTTCTCTCCACAGATGAGAGTAGCCAGGTAGCGAGCGCGATAGAGTATACTTAAATCTAGAATAATAACTCCCATCTAGTACACCAATACTTACATCTAGTTCAGTAATACTTACATCTAGAAGAGCAATCTCCGGATGGTTCTCTCCACAGATGAGAGTAGCCAGGTAGCGAGCGCGATAGAGTATACTTAAATCTAGAATAATAACTCCCATCTAGTACACCAATACTTACATCTAGTTCAGTAATACTTACATCTAGAAGAGCAATCTCCGGATGGTTCTCTCCACAGATGAGAGTAGCCAGGTAGCGAGCACGATAGAGAAGCTTCAGCGCGGTGCTGACTTGACTGTTGGCGAAACAGTAGAGGGCTAGATGAGTCTGGAAAGTAAAATGAAAATGATCGGATGAATTTGCCATCATTCGAGCGGTATCTTTGAGGCTTCGTGGATCCAGATACCACCCACGCAGTTATGGTTTAATCGAAGATGGAGCAGGAGCACCTTTTTAAAAAATTGTTACATGTTTTATTAATTTTACTAATGTTAAAAATAAATAAATATATACCAGACGTGCCCTGGCACACGCAAAAAAAAAAAAAAAAATTGGATGAAAATCGAATTGCATTTTTTATACGATACGATTTATAAAACAAATATAGATAAAAGTAATAAAAGTAACCAACCTCACGATAAATTTCCTTTATAATTCTTTTTATTTCTACCCGTTTCTCTCTTCTTCTTTTTTCGCCATACCACTTTCGGCATGTCAACACCATTCGTGCACTGGTAGTCAAGAGGTTAACACGCTAGTCTGGTAATTCAGGTAGCGTAGGGATCCATTGGTTCGAATCCCACCCAGTGCATGAATTTTTCATTATTAATTTGAGTTTGTGACCACGTAATAATAAGACTCTGAGGGTTAGGAGGTTGGAAAATGCTTTGAACACTAACCTCACCTGGTGGTTACCTTCCACTAAAGAGTGTTAATATATATAAAAGTAACCTCACAATAAATTTACTTTATAATCTCTTTCAATTCTATCCGTTTCTCTCTTTTTTTTCGACGTATCACTTTCGGCATGTCAACAACACTCGTCCAAAAAAAACTTACAATTTCTGTCGAGTGAAGACAAGTGTTTATCTTTTTCTCAATTATGACGTTACTTGACAAAGTATCCGTCCTGCAAAAATATAACTTACATATTCGGTGATCGTGTACGGATGATCTATCCCGTTCACCCGTTCCGACATGAGCACAGCTTTCTGCTGACACGACAGTGCTTCGGCGTGGTCTCCCATGATGTAGGAAAGTCGAGCGAGCATGCGCAAGCATTGTGCTATCTCCGGGTGCATGGCTCCGTACACGTTGTTGAGAAGATTCAGAGCCTCGCTTATCAGTTCATAGCCCTCCTTGAGAAAACCTGCGGGGAAGCAATGAAATCTATGTTAAGATTTACGGGTGTTTTCTACACTTTGATTTAGGAAAGACGAGAGAGCATTGTGCTATCTCCGGGTGCATATAGTTGAGAAGGTTCAGAGACTCGCTTATCAGTTCGTAGCCCTCCTTGAGAAAATCTGAGAGGAAGCAATGAAATCTATGTTAGATTTACGGGTGCTTTCTACACTTTGATCTAGGAAAGACGAGAGAGCATTGTGCTATCTCCGGGTGCATATAGTTGAGAAGGTTCAGAGACTCGCTGATCAGTTCGTAGCCTCCTTGAGAAAACCTGAGAGGAAGCAATGAAATCTATGTTAGATTTACGGATGTTTTCTACACTTTGATCTAGGAAAGACGAGAGAGCATTGTGCTATCTCCGGGTGTATGGCTCCGTACACGCTGTTGAGAAGGTTCAGAGCCTCGCTTATCAGTTCGTAGCCCTCCTTGAGATACCTGAGAGAAAGTAATGAAATCAAGTTGAAAAAAAGTCATCATATTTGTGTGAATCACTTTCGTGATATCACAACTACTCAAACTAGCTTCATTAAATCTTCGCTGAAACTGGGACTTGAACCACCGACCTCCAGGTTACAAGTCCGCCGCCTTATCGATCAAGCTACTGAGGTCGGTGAGAGAGTTAAATAGAGACAGACAACAACATTAATGAAATCAATGTTGTTTCATGACTACATAATGAAATAGGCTGTAAAGAAAACTCTTAGAGAAAACCCTTAACCCTCTGATGCACGCACCTTGCTGGATCTTGGTCTGCCCGGTCGTGTAGAAGTTGTACGCGTCGGTGGCGCGCGGGTTAATGTGCTTCACAATCGGGAACATGTTCAGAATGTCTTCCTCGAAGAACGCGAGCTTGTGTCTCTGATCCAGCTGGTACTCTCGGAGCAGGATTTGAATGCCGGTCTTCACACAGAAGGATCTGAAGAGAAAATAATTCAATTGAAAAAAAAAACAAGAAATCTACACTATTGGAACCGGGACTCGAACCACCGACCTCCAGGTTGGAATTTTGGGTGGAAGAGATTGCCACAGGCAATAACCCCGCCCTTTAGGTAGGACATTATTGTTATTTTCTTTTTTACTTATTTATTTTGTCATTTGTTTGTTTTTCTTTTTCTTAATTTTATACTGTTACCATTATACTTCGTCCTCCTAATAAAGCTTAAAAAAAAAACAAAAAAAATCCACCCCCTTATCCATCAAGCTACTGAGTTCGGTGAGAGAGTATCGTATCGTAACCTGGAGGTGGGCAGTTCAAATCTCATAGTAAGGCAACAATTTAGTTTGGGCGAGTTTGAGTAAGAGCCCGTACCCATTAGCACTGGTAGTTAAGTGGTTAACGCGCTATTCTGGTAATCCTGAGATCGTAAGGATCCGTTGGTTCGAATCCCACCCAGTGCATGATTTTTTTTTTCTCACTAATGTGAGTTTGTGACCACATAATAATACGACTCTGAGCGTTAGGTGCTAGGAAATGCTTCTAGCAGTAACCTCTCCTGGTAGTTACCTTCCACTTAAGAGTATTATTATTATAATTAAATTAAAATCGTTGACAAAACTCAGTGGTAAGATACTCGCTTGCCATGCGGAAGGACCAGAGGTCCAACCCTCGGGCCGACAAGAAAATTGTATTCATAAGCCCTTCTCTTAGAAGCCCTTCAAAGCTTAGGAAAAGTACCTTTGTATAAATGTTTATTTATAAACTTTAATCGCAAACAAGTTGCCTTTTTTATTTACAATTATTGGACATATATGAGTGCATAATATACAAAATAAACAATGTTTATTAATAAAGAAAATAAATAAATAAACTTATTTCTAGTTCCTTTCTTTTCTTTTGGCTAGTTTCTTTTGGCTGTCGTCATCCCACATTAAGAGCCACACCTGGTCCTTGTGTCGTTCATTATTCTTTACGTTACATCAGATACGTTAATCGATCATTAACTAATCAACAATTAACCAATCAGTCACTAACCAATCTCAGACTCACCTCAGAATAGTCAACTTGTGCAAGCCGTACTGTTCGCACAGCTCGTCCATACTGTCACAGCTGATACGTTAATCGATCATTAACGAATCAATCATTAACTAATCAACCATTAACTAATCGATCATTAACTAATCAACCATTAACTAATCGATCATTAGCTAATGCAGACTCACCTCAGAATAGTCAACTTGTGGAAGCCGTACCGTTCGCACAGCTCATCCATACTGTCACAGCTGAGCTCGGCCCGTATCTGCCTCTAGAGCATTATACCTAACCATCTAAATTAACCAACCATTCACTAATCCACAATTAGACTCACCTTATAACAATGAACTTCTGAAAGCCACACTGCTCATAAAACTCGTTTTCGACTCCCGAGCGTGTAAATTAACTAATCAACCATGAACTAAGAGTTGGGTGGAAGAGATTGCCATAGGCAATAACCCCGCCTTTTAGTTAGGTCATATTTATATATTTTGTTTATTTTTTCTTGTTTATATTAACATTGTCAATTTTGTATTTAAATTTTTACCATTATTTGTTCTTACATAAATGTTGTACTAATAAAGAGTTTCATAATAATAATAACTTAATAACTAATCAATCATTGACTAATTAACTTTTTTTTTATATAAAGATTATATTTTATTTTGTTTTTAAACATTAATTGTTTTTTAGTTTTTTTTTTTGTTTTATCGTTTTTTTTGTTTGTTTGACTAATTAACTAATTCGGACTCACCTCAGAATAGTCAACTTGTGGAAGCCGTACTGTTCACACAGCTCGTCCATAGAGTCACAGGCGAGCTCGTAGTTCCAGTAGGCCTTGAGCTCGCCGCGTATCTGACTCCAGAGGCCGCGGCTGGTAAGCGAGGCCCACTCGTTGGAGTCCGAGCTCAGGCGGCTCATGCGGCCCTTGCGCTTGTTCCGCTTCTTCGCGTTCTTGCTCTGGAACTGAGAGGCGAGAGAATTTTTTATTTATTTAACAAAGTACTATTGAATAAATATTTATTTAAGTATTTACAAAATTATTCACAAACAATATAAATATAAAATTATAAAAAAAAACCATAGTTAAATATGAATATATGTAGATAATAATATAATCTAATAGTGGAATAATAAAATATTTATTGTTTGGTATTATATATTAGTATTGGATGTCCCATTGTGTCAAGAGACATGTGTTGGGGATCCTCTTGTATGCTTGTAAAGATTTCTTTTTTTCGTACCAGTACAGGGTGGGTCAATTAAATGTACAGTACAGTCGCACTTGGATACAAGAAGAACCTTTTTTAAAGGATGAGTGTTTCATAGCCGTTTTTATTTCGTAGCCATGAAACAGGAGCTACTGTAGACGCTTATGGTCTGTGTTGTAGCCTGCCCATCCCGTAGTATGCCTCCCCTCTGATGGGCGAGAAGTGACACAATACTTCCTATTTAGAGAGGCGAGAGAATGCGCTTGTAAAGATTTCTCTTTCGTACCAGTACAGGGTGGGTCAATTAAATGTACAGTACAGTCGCACTTGGATGCAAGAAGAACCTTGATATAAAAGAACAATTTTCAGGTCTAACTTATTATTATTATACAAATTGGATCAAGTTTTATTTACAGTAAGGCTATATACAATTATACATACATACAAGGAGTACTAGATGTAAGTTATTACTCTAGATGTAAGTATTGAGAAAAAAACTTACAATAAATACATATTTTCTAAATTCTTAGACAAAATCAGTCTCTGACTGAGACCTCTCTAAAGTGTTTTAGAGGTAAATTTTTGCTGGTTGGCATACTGATATTTAAAAAGGTTCTCTCACCTCCTATTATCTCTTCTTCTTTTTCTAGAGTAAGAAAAGAAAAAGACACGTAGGTAATTAACAAGTTATCAGATTTGTGTTAGTCACTTTTGTCTGTCCCGGGGTAGCTCAGTGGTAAAGGCGGCACTCTGTGAATCCAGAGATTCCAGAGGTCGTGGGTTCGCAACCCAGCCGGGACATGACAAGTTATACTCCCATTTGGAATTTTTACAACATAATAATATGTCTTGGGCTTACTGCTGGCATTATGGGACTTTAATAGTCTTAATCGGGCAGTATAAAAAAGGCGATATTATTATTTCGTGATATCACAACTACTCAAACTCGATTTACTACATCTACGCTGAAACCGGGACTTGAACCACCGACCTCCAGGTTAAAAGTCCGCCGCCTTTTAATGTACTTCATTACTTTATTATTGGTACATACCTCTACCTTCTTATTGTTGTTTGCTACTTTGTTATAATTTATTTCATAATGTTTTCATTTATAGACATATCTTTAAGTTATTTATATTTGCCAATCAAATTGTAAAATAATTTTACAAATAAATAAAATTATTATTAAAAAGGCGATATTATTATTTTGTGATATCACAACTACTCAAACTTAAGCTTTACTAAATCTACGCTGAAACCGGCCGGGACTTGAACCACCGACCTCCAGGTTACAAGTCCGCCGCCGCCTTATCGATCCAAGGGTTGGGTGGAAGAGATTGGCTAAGGCAATAACCCCGCCCTTTAGTTAGGACATATATCTATATATATAAATTATGTATATATTTAATTATTTTTTCTTAATTTTTTTTTCTTCTATTATATTGTATTTTTTATTTGTAATTATTTGTATTGTATATAATACTAGCGGGCTGTCGCCCGCTTTGCGGGCCGAGCCATGGCCGTGAAAGCAAAAAGTCCTTTTTCGCCAATGGCAGGTGTTGTAGTGGGAATTTCGAAAAATCCCGTCTTATTGCACATCTAGACAAAGCTACCTACCAAATTTCAGCTTCCTAGGACTTACCAGTTCGGAGAAACAGTGATGATCAGTCAGTCAGTGACTTTGACATTTATATATTAAGATGTCCTATTCATCATCATAGGGTGGCGTCATCGTGAACGATGGTAGCCAGACAGTGGAGGAATGACTCAGCACTTCTACCACTGTCTTTACAATATTTGGCTAATAATTGACAAGGGCCCCCAGAACCAAGCCAATGCTGGTCTACTCCCTGTTTATAGTCCCCCAGCCAGATTGTTGGTCTACTTCCTGTTTATAGTCCCCCAGCCCCCATGTCCTATTAATAAAGTGTAAATAAAAAGAAAAAAAAAAAAAAAAAAAATCAAGCTACACGTAGAGTTACCTCATCCTGGACGCTGTTCCCGGTGAGCACGGTGCACAGGAGACAGTTGAGGAAGTGAGCCGCTGCCGGGGCGAGGCTCAACAGCTGAGCTGAGGTCACGTAGCCTCGGGTGAACACGTGCTTGGCGCCTCGGGTAACCAACTCCAGCACACTGGGGAGATGAGATGAGATGAGATAAGATAAGATAAGATAGGATAAGATGAGATGAGATAAGATAAGATGAGATGAGATGAGATAAGATAAGATGAGATGAGATGAGATGAGATGAGATAAGATAAGATGAGATTGTTTCAAAATTTGTAACTAACTAATGCCGACCTCCGTGGCTCAGTGGTTAAGAGCATTGGTTACTGACCCGGAGGTTGCGGGTTCGAATCCCGGCCAGAGCCGAAATTTCTGACCCAAATTTTCCGTTTCCGAAATGGCATGGATGTAAAGGTAAAGTGCCCTGAAGTAATGCGAAAGCGGTTCCGGGGCACACTTACCTTTAAAAAAAAAAATAGAGAAATTTGTGTTTGGAAAGACCTGAATAGGCAATAATTCGTTGGTGATTTTTCTACCAAAGAAATAGATGTTACCGATTAAACACGTCACTGTGAAAAACCCATCAATTGAATTAAAGTGTTTTTTGTGTTATTATATCACAATTCTAGTGGGTAGCGCAGAATTATAGGACTTCATATCTTCGCTATCACAATTTCTTGTTTTTGCATATAATTCCGCCACTGGTCGCTGCTAACATTAAAGCAGCTACTCATTTTTCCTCACGGATATGAGTGGACCCTGAACACCCAAGTACAGAGCAGAAAAAATCCTGCCCCGCTGGCGATCGAACACAGGTCACCGTGTGTGCAATGCCTAGCGCGCTAACTCACTCTGCCACGGTGACTACTTCACATCGATTGAATTCATGCTAATTAATGACGAGTCCACCGCCTTATCTATCAAGCTACTGAGGTCGGCGAAATGTTTTACCTTAGGTGGAAGAGATTGCCACAGTCAATAACCCCGCCCTTTAGTTAGGACATATATTATGTTTATATATATTACTTCCGAGAAATTTCTAATATTAGAAATCGGAAGTATTGTGTTCGTTTTTGTATAAAAAAAAAATTTCCCTCCGATTTCAATTTTTTCATATTTCTGGACGTTTCATACCTTTTTCCTGAGCAAATTTGGTTTTGTGTCCGTCTGTCGGTCTGTTAAAAGTATTCCTTGTAACGCGCAAATCTCGGAAACTACTCGACGGATTTTGATGAATTTTGCACACATATAGGAGACATTTTGTAGATGGTCCCATTTTAAAATCATCAAATTCGTACTAGCTGTCCTGGGTGAAAGAGACCATGCGCCTGACTACTAACTTTTTACTTTACTTATATCTCGTGAACGGTACACCCGAATTTGATGAAATTTTGTATGTATATGCATATTATTGTACTACATAGGCTTTTTATATTTATTATTTACTTAATTATATTTTAAGTCTGATATTTAAGAAAATCCGAAATTTTGGACAAAAAAGTAAAAAAATAAGGTTCATGACTTGCCGAAACAGAATTTTTTGTACAATCTAGAATGTAGAAAAAACGGTATTCTACCATATAGAACAAATTTGAATAGACTCGGTTCAGTCGTTTTGGAGATACAAGTAATTTTGTATAAAATCTCAAAATTGGCACGTGTATACAATGTGAAACAATCACGAGGAATTTTTCTATTCTTTTTCCTTTTATGGTAAATATTGTTTCCATTTTGTCATTGTTATAATAATTATTTGTACTGTACATAATGATAATGTCTTTTTTTTATGAATATTTATTTAAAGAGAGGTCTGTAACATTCAGAGTCCTTGCCCCCAGGTGATAATGTCTTTTTATCGAATAAAGTGTTTAATAATATTAATAATAATAATAATACCTGATGGCATGCAGGTAGGACAGAGAGGGGAGCGGGGCCAGTCGCTTGGCGATGAGACCCAGGTATCTGATGTTGATGCCGCGCAGGTGCAGAGCTTCCGACAGCGTAGTGCCGTCCATGGGGGCTGTCGAGTGGTCCAGACACTCTCGGATCTGGGAAACAAATCGTTTGTGTTATTATATCACAATTCTATTTGTGTTATTATATCACATTTCTAGTGGGTAGTGTTGTTGACGCCAATATTCTTGTAGAAATAATTTAAGAAATAATGTGAATGGGAGCAAAATATTCCCAAAAAAAAAAAAAAAACAATTGAAAAATCCTCCCCCGCTGGGAATCGAACCCAGGTCACCATGTGTGCAATGCCTAGCGCGCTAACTCACTCTGCCACAGTGACTACTACGCAAAAACGCTTGCATACGAGTCTGCAACCATTGGGACATTTTCATCTTTACTATTCAAGGTCTAAAACTTAACTGACCAAATTTCGTATTGTGCGCATGACACATAATTTTTCTCTTCTCTCTTTTTATAATTTAATATTTCGTTACATAATTTCGTTACATAATTTCGTCACATAATTTTGGTTATGTGCCAGAGCAAAGACATGAAAATGTCAAAATTGTTCTTGTCTTTGAAACTCAAGTTCTTAATAAAAGTTATGTTCAATTATTTTGTTTGTAATCATTTCGTTCTTCCAAAATTAATATTTTTGAGTATTGGGTCTGTCAGACCCAATGTTACCGTTGGTGTCCATTAATTTATGTTACCATGGGAGGGTTAAGCAAGCAACACTTACGAAGGCCGGGATCTGGACGATGACGAGAAACTCGGCCGCATCCACCACGAGGCGCCGCTGTCGCGTCACCTCGGCCGCGTCAGCATGCCGCACCCCGGGCGAGAACACGTCGGGGTTGAAGCGGATGTCGAACTCGTGGTCCTTGAGTGAGCCGACGGCGCGGGCCGCCTTGGCGACAATCTCCTTGGTGCTCTCCTCTACTGGAAACAAACCGGAATGCAATTAGAAAAAAAAAAAATCCATTGTAAAAATGTATCACATTATTCTACAAATAAATTATACTACTACTACTACTACTAAAAAAAAAATCAGAAAAATAACAGTAGCTCATGTTTCATGGCTACGAAATAAAAAAGGCTGTGAAACACTCATCTTTTTTTTAATAATAATAATAATGAATCATTTGTTTTATTTTTCATATTTTTTTTTTTTATACAGAGGACCCATCCTAAGCCATTTTTATTTGGCTTCTAAGATGACTGTAATGGAATAGAGATAAAGTAAGTATGTATAATTTTATTTGTGATGAAACACATGGCCTCTTCACAATTTTTGTGGGTAGCGCAGCATGTAGGGTTTGAAACCCAGTAGGGCGGTTATTTATATTAAACAGATTACTTCCTAGATTATTTAACTGTATCTTCATACAACAAACATGTCATCGTGCCATGTGCCTACCAGGCTCGAGGCATTTCCACGCTGGACTGCCAATGACAGGCGTTGGCGTAAGAATGCCCCGGCCCTGGTATCACCACATGTGCGTTGTATTTATATTGGTTAACACTTAGACGACCGGCATGGTTTTTCGTGAATTCTCTTGTGGGACCGGCGATAATACGGCTATCCGACCCCGTGTACCACCGGTGGTACACCCGGTTGTCTACGTGATAAATTGAATTACAAAAAAAAACCAGACTGGTTTCGAACTCACGTTCTTTCTTCTCCCCGCCGGTCATGGTTTCCACAATCTGTTTCGCCTCCTCGGCCGCTAACTCCTCCTCCTTCTCCTCCTCCTCTCCTTCCTTCCTCCCCTCAGTCTTATCTTTCTCAGTCTCTGTCTCTGCTGGCGCGGCCGGCGGGTGTGGCTCGGCCGGCCGTTCGGCCGTCTCGGTGATGGCGGCCGCTGGCTGCTGTTTGGCCGCATCCTGCTGGTCCAGCTGTTTCTTCAGGGTGAGCTGTTGCAAGTGGAACGCGGCGTTTTTGATGAACATCATGTATCTGAGCGGGGGTGAGAGAGAAAGGAATGGATTTGTTTTAATATAGCGAAATGGTTGATAAGATAAGATAAGATAATAATTTTTATTTGGTATTTTCGCCAGGAAGGCATTCCAATGGTCAGTACAATACAATAAAATACAATAATAGTTGTTTAGTGAGTGGTCTTCGTGACACAGTGGTTCTTTTCTACACTATAAGCGCGCGATTAGATCAGTGGTTAAGCACTCGCGTGCCATGCGGAAGGTCCCGGGTTCGATCACCTGTGCCGACAAAAATTTGTATTTTTAATTTGGTTACAATTGTTTGTAAGGGATACCTTCCGGTGCGCTCGTGTTGACCCAACAGCTAATTGGGAAGTATTGTGTCACTTCTCGCTCATCAGAGGGGAGGCATACTACGGGATGGGCAGGCTACAACACAGATCACAAGCGCCTACAGTAGCTCCTGTTTCATGGCTACGAAATAAAAAAAGCTGTGAAACACTCATCTTTAAAATAAAATAGAAATAAAAATGTCCCGGCTGGGTTTCGAACCCGCGACCACTGAAATCTCTCGATTCACAGAGTGCGCCGCCTTTACCTCTGAGCTACCGGGACATAAAAAGATAAAGAGCTAGTTATGTAATTTAAACAGGGTATTGGTATAAGTAAGGCTGTCGACTACGAAAGCTTTTTGTCACTACGACCTTAAATAGATCTTTTGTGACATTACTAACAGGGTGATAACCTCTTCGCGCCCAACACCAATTTTTGTTTTGTAGTACAAAGTGACCGGTGGCCTCGCCCGAGGACAAACATTTTATGCTACTTGGTAGTATAAATTTTTAGCTTGGGCACTTAGGACTATAAAATAAATGTCCTCTTACGAGGACGTTGGGCGCGAAGAGGTTATAATTGTAAAAAAAAAAACCTAGACAAGAGTAGTTTTTTCTCGACTTGTAGTTCGCCTCACCTGGACTCCACGAACGTGTCAATCAGCTCCTGTCGCAGGCAGGCGAGCTTGTGCGGATGGTGCAGGGGGAAGCCCATGTCGGCTACCACAGGGTTGAGAGCCGGGACCTCCTCGACCCCCTCGCCTTCGCCTCCTGTGTACGAGCTGAGGTCGAGGAAGTGTACGTCGGGCGGGAAGGTGCGGAGCAGGTCGAGTATGTAGTGGCGGGAGTCGTTCCCGATGATGCCCTTGCACTCGACTGAGGAGCACAGCTCGACCTCCTCGCCCTTCTCGTTGAGAACCGAGTGACGCAGGATCTTCAGCTGCTGCGCTGCCTTGCCTGGAACCAAATGCGAGTGAAATAAATACATGGGGATCGAACCCAGGTCACCATCAGTGGCCTAGGAATGGGGGTGGTTTTGGGGACAATCTTTCTTTAAAATCTTTCATCTTTTTTTTTTTAATAAAATAGAAATAGAATAGAATCTAAAAAAAGCTCATCTTTAAAAAAAAAAAAAAAAAAAAAAAAAAAATAGAAATAGAAATAGAATGGAATCTAAAAAAGGATCATCTTTAACACTTAGACGACCGGCATGGTTTTTCGTGAATTCTCTTGTGGGACCGGCGATAATACGGCTCTCCGACATTGTGTACCACCGGTGGTACACCCGGTCCATTCTGTACGAACGTGCGTGTACCACCGGTGGTACACCCGGTCGTCTAAGTGTTTAAAAAAAAAAAAAATAGAAAAGAAATAGAACGGAATCTACATAAGAAAATAATTAGAATAGAAATAGAATGGAATCTACATAAGAAAATAATTAGAATAGAAATAGAGTGGAATCTAAAAAAGGCTCATCTTTAAAAAAAAAATAAAAATAGAATATAAATAGAATGGAATCTACATAAGAAATTAATTAGAACAGAAATAGAATGGAATCTAAAAAAGGATCATATTAAAAAAAAAAAAAAAAAAAATAGAAAAGAAATAAAATGGAATCTAAAAAAGGCTCATCTTTTTTTTTTAATATTGAATAGAAAGACTCACCCAGCAGCTCCATGTACTTGGGATTGGACAGCACGGTGTTCCCAAAGTCCACCGACCCGTACACCACACTCTGGTCCTGTTCCCGCTCCAGAATCCCGGGGATGATGGACTGTGCGGTCACCCTGTAGCCTCGATAGTCTATCACCACCGTGCCCAGCGTGTACAACCCCTCCAGATCCACAGCGCTGTACACCCGGACACCCTGTAGGTCGTTTTTCTGAAAATATGTGTTGTAAAAAATAATATATAAAAAAAAACATATATACAAAAAAATGTATATAATGTTCTTCTAATAAAAAATATGTTATAAAAAATAATATAAAAAAATATATATACAAAAAAAATGCATATATGTTCTTCTAATAAAGAGTTTCATAATAAAAATAGAAAAGAATGCGGAAATAGGTACGACTAATTTTAGCCAGAGGAGCAACGCTGCATGTGTGGAAGGAACCATGCGACCATGCCCCCCGTTGATGCATTCAACGAAATATTTATTTTATAAAAACATGTATTGAATAAATAAATCGATCTATTTTAGCCAACCTCCGTGGCGTAATGGTTGTGACTACTGCCCGGAGTGCAGCGGTCCCGAGTTCGACTCCCGGTTGGAGCAGACTTTTCGACGAATATTCTGTTCCATCCAAACACTTGAGGCTGGCATTTTCGGCCTTATCCAGGCTGGGTGACGTTAATGTGGGTAGCTGGTACGATTCCCAGCGAATGGAGGGTAAAACCCCCGTCCTAATCCAGGACGTTAAGTCAAATAGAAACGTGGGCGTCCAGCCGTAAAATTGTGTCAAAACCAACCAACCTAAACGATGATATTGAACAACGTCGACCCTGCTTGAGCGGGATAAGACAGAGTAAAAGAAGGAGATATAGTCAAATTAATGAGAACAAAGTCATGCATTGGGTGGGATTCGAACCAACGGATCCCTACGCTATTAGGATTTTTTTTTTAATTTTCTATTTATTACATTATAATATTGCTACAGATTTTAAAATAATAGAATGGTAGCCTTTCTCAAACCTAAAAAAAAACTGTGTTGAGAAAATTACCTACCGGTACCGGTAGCTGAGAAAATGTCTGTCTCGGTAGCTCAGTGGTAAAGGCGGCACTGTGTGAATCCAAAGTTTCCAGAGGTCGTGGGTTCGAAACCCAGCCGGGACATGACAAGTTATCCTCCCATTTGGGATTTTTACCAGATAATAATATGTCTTGGACTTACTGCTGGAATAATGGGACTTAATAGTCCCAATCGGGCAGTATAAATAAGGCGATATTATTATTATTATTACGCTACCTGGATTACCTACTAGACTAGCGCGTTAACCACTTGACCACCAGTGGAAGGAAAACCTTTGTAAAAATTTAATTAATAAATACAAATAAAGTTTTTTTTACTACTACAGAAGGAAGGAAAGGGTTGGGTGGAAGAGATTGCCACAGGCAATAACCCCGCCTTTTAGGTAGGACATTATTGTTATTTTCTTTTTTACTTATTTATTTTGTCATTTGTTTGTTTTTTTTTCTCTTTTCTTAATTTTATACTGTTACCATTTGTACTTTGTCCTCCTAATAAAGCTTAACACTTAGACGACCGGCATGGTTTTTCGTGAATTATCTTGTGGACCGGCGATACTAGGGCTATCCGACCGGGTGTACCACCGGTGGTACACCCGGTCCATTCCGTAAGAACGTGCGTGTACCACCGGTCGTACACCCGGTCGTCTACGTGTTAATGAAAGTCTGATGTTTCCACTTCTACAGGGTGGACCAAAAAACTACTACAGTGGAAGGAGAACTCACCGGAGCCACGAAGGCGGCCGCGTCTCCTCCCAGCTCCTTGTAGTGGTCTCTTATTATTATTATGGCATACAACGCAAGATAATTTATTTTTTATCCGTACAATACAAATTACTAACATCGAGAATAAACCATATTCTTTGGATGTTAGCTAAATCGCTTTCACTTATACACCAAACTTTCTGAGAATGTGGGCTGTACCCAGGATGGCACATGATTGCACTTCGGAAACATTGAAATATCCAGGAACCATTTTGAGGTTTGTATCGAGTGAAATGGGTACATATCCAAGTGCTCAAATGATGACTGGAATGATGTTACAGTTCATACCCCACATTCTTTCTATTTCAATAGCTAAGTCCTTGTACTTGAGTTTCTTTTCAGCTTCTTTCTTGACCACGTTACAGTCGGCTGGAACTGACACATCAATAAGGTGACAATTCTTATCCTGGGTATTTTTTATGACGAGGTCAGGTTTGTTGGCAAGAATAGTTCTGTCTGTACGAATTTGTTGGTCATATAAAATTGTTATGTGGTTATAGTTGGTGACAGGTTGAGGACAATGCTTATACCATTTATCAGGAATGTTTGGAATATCATAATAGACACATATATTGTAATGCATGTAGGTACATATCTTGTTATGTCGAATAATATACTCATGCTTTTCAAGTATTTCACATCCACTTACAATATGTGTAATGTGTTCTGGAGCCGATTTGCATAATCTACAGCGATCATCAGTACTTGTTTTTAAAATGTGTTTTTCATAGTATTTTGTTCTCAATGATTGATCTTGAGCCGATATAATGTAAGCCTCTGTTTCACATTTAAGTTTGCCCAGTTTCATCCAGTCAAAAGTTCTTAATTTGTCAATTGAATTGTTGGACTCAATATCTCTTATGAATTGACCATGCAATGGCTTATCTCTCCAATCTTGAATGGCGTTCTGAACAATTGATTGTTTAATTTCATTCTTGTATTTTTTAAGATAATTATAAGAACTAATATTATTTTCTTCAATATTGATGTTTAGGTTACTTTCCAACTTTTCAGCTTGTTTCAGAATACTTTTTTGATCAGATTTGGACATATGATCATGCAATATTTTGATCAATTTATCTGTTTCATATTTTTTGTTTATATATTTGGCAAAACGTAAAATTGCAATGTTAGATGTGTTTTCGATGTTTCGTAACCCTCTGCCGCCATCAGTTCTAGGAAGATATAATCTTTTCACATTTGATCTTGGATGTAACATACGATGACAGTTTAATAATTTCCTCGTTTTGGTATCAAATTTCCGTAATTCTTCTTTAGTCCAATCAATTATACCAAAACTGTAATCAACTACGGGGACGGCTAAGCTGTTGATTGCCTCGATCTTGTTTCTACTATTCAGTTCTGTTTTTAACACAAGTCGAAGTCTTCTAAAATATTCCATCTTCAATTTATCTTTTATTTTACTTTGTTCTAATCGTGTATTTTCAATCATACCCAAGTACTTGTAATATGAATTTATATCTAATTCTTTCAATGTAGTGTCTCTTTGTAGTTCAGATCTATGATTTTGGTGACTTTCAATTTTTCCGCGTTTTATATTAATCTGTGCGCATTTATCATTATGGCACACAAATCAAGATATATATTTTTTTATCCGTACATAAGATATATTAACATCTGGAATAAACCATATTCCTTAGACGTTAACATGTAAGACTGCATTCAAATTCAAACTCCAAACTTATCATTATTATTATTATTACTATTATATTCCTTTTTTTTTATTATATACCTGCCTTTACATGCATAAACATAATATGTCTAACACTAAACTATACAACTGTAATGTACCATCTTTGTATTAACTTATAAATAGTGAGTAACAATGTAATTGGTGGGACCGAAACTTTGTAACGGCCTCCACTGTTTTCTTATTCACTCTAATAAAGAAATATATTCAATTCAATTCAATTACCAGACTAGCGCGTTGACCACTTGACCACCAGTGGAAGGAAAACCTTTGTAAAAATTTAATTAATAAATACAGATAAAGTTTTTTACTACTACTACAGAAGGATGGAAAGGGTTGGGTGGAAGAGATTGCCACAGGCAATAACCCCGCCCTTTAGGTAGGACATTAATGTTATTTTCTTTTTTACTTATTGATTTTGTCATTTGTTTGTTTTTTTTTCTCTTTTCTTAATTTTATACTGTTACCATTTGTACTTTGTCCTCCTAATAAAGCTTAACAATTAGACGACCGGCATGGTTTTTCGTGAATTCTCTAGTGGGACCGGCGATAATAGGGCTATCCGACCGGGTGTACCACCGGTGGTACACCCGGTCCATTCCGTACGAACGTGCGTGTACCACCGGTGGTACACCCGGTCGTCTACGTGTTAATGAAAGTCTGATGTTTCCACTTCTACAGGGTGGACCAAAAAAACTACTACAGTGGAAGGAAAACTCACCGGAGCTACGAAGGCGGCCGCATCTCCCCCCAGCTCCTTGTAGTGGTCTCGCACGTCGAAGCCGAGAGAGAAGAAGATGTTGTTCCAGATGAACATCTGCATGTTAGCCTCCTCGCCGGGGTTAATGGCCATCACGTTGCCGTCCAACACGGCGAGGGCGCCGCGCGTTGCCGCCGCCACGAAGTCCGAGTGAACCTGGGGGCGGCAATGAGAATGTAAGAAAATAATAATAATACTAATGAAATATATAAGTTCTTAGGAAAAACTTATAGTTATACACAACTCTTGGTAAAACAAATAAACATCGAAATAATTTGGAGATAGAAAACACTTAACTTTTTTTGTTTTTCCAAAAAAAGCGAAGTGTTTTCTATCTCCAAATTATTTCAATGAATAATAATACTCTTTAGTGGAAGGTAACTACCAGGCGAGGTTAATGCTCAAAGCATTTTCTACGACCGAGTGAACGAAAATGTAAGAAAATAATAATAATAATACTCTTTAGTGGAAGGTAACCACCAGGCGAGGTTGATGCTCAAAGCATTTTCTACCACGTAATCCTCAGAGTCTTTATATTATGTGGTCACTAACTCAAATGAATAGAGGAAAAATTTGTGCACTAAGTGGGAATCGAACCAACGATTCCCTACGCTACCTGGATTACCAGACTAGCGCGTTAACCACTTGACTACCAGTACACTTGTGAGAAAGTGAAAAAACAGTGAGAAAAAATAAATTCAGGACACACAAGACTAGGCCAGGCCATACATACAAAAACAAGAAAACATTGCCCCCCATCAGGCGAATTCAGGAATTCGGGAACATTATTGGCGATGCAGGCAGGTGTTGACATCTTGCTCTGCACAGAGGGCGCTGTGATTGACACATTTAGAGCGGAATTAATAGACGTTTTTGTAATAACTCTGTGGCGTTAAGTCACGGATTGCATACTGTGTATAAGATAGGGAAAACCGACGCTTAATAATGACTTGTGATACAGAATTTGTCTATTAATTTCACCCTCAACTATACCATTGTCTACCACTATACTCAATGCTCACCTTGAATATGGCTCTCTCCCGCAGTAATCTGTCGGGCAGTGTCTTGCGTGAAAGCTCGCGTGTGGTCTGCAGTTCCTCATTCCAGTCCCTGGTTTGGCCGGGTATGTGCTCCTCATAGCCAAGCTTGGAGGAAAATGCTGAAACAGGAATTAAATCAATACAATCAAACCTGGATATAAGAGAACTGGATATTAGAAGAACCGCGATTAAAGAGAACAGGTCCAATTTACCTCTCTTTAGAGAGAGAAAAAATCGGTCCCTTGGGTTCTATATTACTATCAATATTAATAGGCAACCTGTTTTGGCCGGGTATGTGCTCCTCATTGCCAAGCTTAGAGGAGAGTGCTACAACAGGTATTACATCATTTGATATGTGTCTATACTACTATTAATAAGCTCTCTAGTGGTCTGAAGTTACTCATGCCAGTCTCTGGTTTGGATTATTACAATTCATTAGGTTCCATAGTACATGAAGAGGTAGCTACCGACAGACCTCTGGCGAGATACTGGTTGCTCGGCCTTGACCTCTCGGACCAATGCAAACAATACGCCAGCCTCCGTGGCGTAACGGTTGTGACTACTGCAGGAGTCCACAGATCCTGAGTTCGATTTCCGATAAGGGTTGGGTGGAAGAGATTGCCACAGGCAATAACCCCGCCCTTTAGGTAGGACATTATTGTTATTTTCTTTTCTTTTTTATTTTGTCATTTGTTTGTTCTTTTTTCTTCTGTCTTTTCTTAATTTTATAATGTTGCATGTTTGTCCTCCTAATAAAGCTTAAAAAAAAAAAAAGTGAGGCTGGCATTTCCAGCCAGGTTAATGTGGGTGGCTGGTACGATTCCCAGCGAATGGAGGGTAAAGCCCCCGTCCTAACTTCAAATCAGGACGGTAAAACCAAATAGAATCAAGAGGTCACAATAGATCTAATAGAGTCACATAAAAAAAATGTGACTGAACATGGAATTCCAACATTAAATATACCTACCTATCTATGTTCATCCTTATGTATTAAATTTAGATATATATCCTATGTATTTCTTTTATACTACTTTCTTCATACCTTCAATATTATACCTTTCTACCATCTTAATCTATCAATAAATTGTAAAATGTCTAGAAAATAAGGAGACATTGTAACAAATAAATAAAATAAAATAAAATAAAATAGAGGTTGGTGTGATAATTGGGGCTTCTCTTGTGGAACTTCAACCTGTCTAATAATAATAATAACACTTTTTGGTGGAAGCTAACCACCAGGTGATGTTAATGCTCGAAGAATTATCTACTACTTTCTATATTTTTCTATATTCAATAATGTAAAATCATGTAAAAATTTACAATAAATAAAGAGGTTCATCATTAGACTGTTAGCGTAATGGGACTTCTTGTCTTGATCTGACAGTCTAAATAAAGCACTACTATACTATACTATACCACCTAACCCTTAGAGTGTTATTATTATGTGGTCACAAACTCAAATTAATGAGGAAAAATTCATGCACTGGGTGGGATTCGAGCCAACGGATCCCTACGCTACCTGGATTACTAGACCAGCGCGTTAACCACTTGACTATCAGTCCCGGTAGTCTATGATAATTTATTTTTTATTTAGAAACTCTTTATTAGCAGAACATATATACAGACAAACAATGGTAAAAATGAAATATAAAATAGACAGTATTAATAATATAAACAAAAAAAAAAATACATAAAATACATACATATGTCCTAACTAAAGGGCGGGGTTATTGCCTATGGCAATCTCTTCCACCCAACCCTTTCTCTTTCATAATTACTCACTGTCCTCCGCCCGTATCGCGTCTATCGTGTGCGGCAGCAGGGGCGAGCACCACGTGTACAGCTGATACGGGGTGGGCACCCGCTCAAACGGGTGGCGGGCGCCCCTGCGCTTGATGAGGGCGGCGAAGTTCCGCTTGAAGGAGGGCGAGAGGGTGGAGAGAAGGTCCATGAGAGAGTGGGCGAGATGGGAGGGGTACGCGGGGCGGGGGTTGAATTCCTCGCCCGACGATCTGCGAGACGAAAGGGAATGTTATATAATAATAATAATAATAATTATTGACAAAGGGCGTGATTATTGCCTGAGGCAATCTCTACCGTCAAACCCATAATGTTAAAGTGTCTTAGGGCGAAATAATAATATACAAAATTCAGAACTTGAGTCATGACTTAGCATGAGTTTTCTAGGAGACTACGCAAAATCTAGACGTATCCACAGTGGTAGTACAAAAACGTCTTTAATTTCGAAATTATTTAATTTTTAGTAGTAGTAGTAACTCTTTATCGAGTAACCACTTGACTACCATTGCATTTTTTAGGGGAAATAGGTCTGACTGGGGGACTTTTAACAGGGAGAAGACCAGTGTCTTAATAGGGGACTAAAAACAGAGAACAGACAAGCCAACCCCAACAAGCCAGGCTAGCTTGCAGTTTCCTAAGGGTTTAATGGCTTATAAAGAAAAGTCCCAGTCCTAATGATGGTTGATCACACATAGAAAAATGTGGCTCAGGACGAGCCAACTTTAAAAGAAAGTTGGCTGGAGACCATCACTCCCCCTCCAGCAGTAACAAAGTTGGCTACAACAACATACGGGAAATAGAGCATAAGAGGGCTACAACAACAATCTCTTCCACCCAAAAGGGTTGGGTGGAAGAGATTACCATAGGCGATAACCCCGCCCTTTAGTTAGGACATTTATTTATTTACACTTTATTAATAGGACATATTATATACAAAACAAATAATTACAAATTAAAATACAATACAATAGAAGAAAAAAATAAATAAATTCATACATAATACAATTCCAAACTAAAGGGCGGCGGTAATTGCCTTAGCCAATCTCTTTCACCCAACATATTATGTTTTTATATGTTTATCTAGTCTTTTTCATTTTTATTGTATACAGGGTGGGGCAAAAGTCTGGAAACCCCTGAATAACTTTCGAATGCCTTCTTCGGTAAACTTAAAATTTTGTACGGTAAACCGGTCTAATAAGACCTTCTTTTAGAGTTGGGTCGATTTTTGTTACCGGCCCCCATGTCGGGGCCAGGGGGGCCAACTTCATTTTTTTAAATACGAACCCCCACCTTGCGATACATTTTTGGAAAGGTCTTCAAATAAGAAATACATTGGTGCAAATTTTATTTTTTTAATATTATTTGTTTGCAAATGGCGTCCAACTTTGTGTATGCAGTAAAGTCTGGAAACCCCTGAATATCTTTCGAAAGGACTTTATCGTTAAATTTAAAATTGTGTACAGTAATCCTTGGTAATTAGACCTTATATTAGAATTGGACCAATTTTTTTTTACTGGCCCCCATATCGGGGCCAGGGAGGTTAACTTCATTTTTTTATATACAAAACCCCACCTTGCGGTACATTTTTGGAAAGGTCTAATTACCCCGACTTACCGTGCACAATTTTAAATTAACTGAGAAAGCCCTTTCAAAAGATATTCAGGGGTTTCCAGACTTTACTGCATACACAAAGTTGGACGCCATTTGCAGACAGTTTAATATTAAAAAAATAAAATTTGCACCAATGTATTTCTTATTTAAAGACCTTTCCAAAAATGTATCGCAAGGTGGGGGTTCGTATTTAAAAAAATGAAGTTGGCCCCCCTAGCCCCGACATGGGGGCCGGTAACAAAAATCGACCCAACTCTAAAAGAAGGTCTTATTAGACCGGTTTACCGTACAAAATTTTAAGTATACCGAAGAAGGCATTCGAAAGTTATTCAGGGGTTTCCAGACTTTTGCCCCACCCTGTATATTTTCCATTGTTAAAATAATTATTTGTATTGTACATATATGTCCATTTATATCTAATAAAGTGTTGAATGATAAGCCAGTCTCCGTGGCGTAACGGTTGTGACTACTGCCCGTAGTCCAGAGATCCTGAGTTCGATTCCCGGTTGGAGCAGACTTTTCACACAGAAAAATTCTGTTCCCTCCGAACATGTGAGGCTGGCAATTCCCGGCCCTACCCAGGCTGGGTGAGGTTAATGTGGGTAGCTGGTACGATTCCCAACGAATGGAGGGTAAAACCCCCGTCCTGTCTACCTCAAGTCAGGACGTTAAAACCAAATAAAATCAATGGACATGAAAGGAGCCTAGACATTGAATCTGGGCGTCCGTATAATCCTCTCACCACCGTGACTTAGGTATCAATACCTATCTCACGGACACGGAATTATTATTATTATTACTGTTAAAATAATTATTTGTATTGTACTCTTGTCCATTTATATCTAATAAAGTGTTGAATGATAATAATAAAGAGCTTCTATTCTTTTTCATTTTTATTGTATATATTTTCCGTTGTTAAAATAATTATTTGTACTGTACATATTATGTTCATTTATATCGAATGAGGTATTGAATAATAAGAGCTTACTGGTTGATGAAGAAGCCACGGGTACACGCCGTGATGTGGAACTGCTTGTCTTCCAGCGTGACCACATACAGGTACATGAGGTCTCCGTGCATCTTGCGGTAGCCCGGGGGCGGGTTCCAGCCCGAGGTGGTCAGAACCTGAAAGAGAAAGCCGAATTCGTCTTACAAAAAATGCCGTACTTGAGACGCTCGAACCACCGATCTCCTGGTAACGAGTCGGTCGCTTTATCGATCAGGAGAATGCCAAAGGCATTATCACCACCCTTGATCAAACTTTGTTTATCTTTGATTAATAATACCTTTTGACGCACCTGTATATAAAAAATTGTAAATAAAGATTGATCAAAATTGGTGAATAATAATCAAGCTTTCTAGAAGAATAAAAATTCCAACAACAAAAAAGTATTTTTATTTTATTTTAATAATAATAATAACTAAGCCTTGTCTGATAACATTTCTTAGAACTATTCTTTTGATTTGTTTGTTTAAAAATGGAAAAAAAATGATGTTTTTTCATTTTTTAAACAAATTTATTAAAAGAATCATTTTATAAAAAAAAGGTTGGGTGGAAGAGATTGCCAAAGGCAATAACCCCGCCCTTTAGTTAGGACACATATTATGTATATATTTATTTATTTTTTCTTCTATTATATTGTATTTTAATTTGTAATTATTTGTGTTGTATAAAATATGTTCTATTAATAAAGAGTAAATAAATAAATAAAATAAAAATTAGAAGCTTTAGCTTAGGAAAAATACCTTTGTATAATATGTTATCCTGTTATTAAATAAATAAATAAATTAAAAATAACCCCGCCCTTTAGGTAGGACATTAATGTTATTTTCTTTTTTTACTTATTTATTTTGTCATTTGTTTGTTTTGTTTTTTTTTTTTTTTTTTTTTTTTCTTTTCTTAATTTTATACTGTTACCATTGTACTTTGTCCTCCTAATAAAGCTTAAAAAAAATGTTTTTTTTTTTAAGAACAACAACTCCCGAGGTCTCACCTTCAAGCACTGCACCGGCTTCAAGTCCCGTACGCCGGGATGCAGAGGCAGTAGCGCTCGCTCCCTCGCCCCGGGCAGAATGTACTCCGGCGGCGTACAGTCCACCGACGCCTGCTGGCTCCGGGCTCCGCCGCCACCGCCGCCCTTCATGTCGCCGCCGCCGCTGATGGCACTCAGGAACGAGAGAGAGGCGGAGTCTACGCCGTTGTACGCGTCACTCAGGTCGCACGCTTTGAGCAGGTCACGGGCGTGCCGCACGTGAATGCGTGCCTCACGCATCGTGTAAGGTTCTTCCACTACCTGTTTTTAAAAAAAAGGTAAAGTTTCAAATTTATTTTATTTATTTAGAAACTCTTCATTAGTAGAACATATATATAGACAAATAACGGTAAAAATTAAATATATAAATTCACAGTATTGATAATATAAACAAGAAGAAAAAAAATAAACAAAATATATTGGTATTGGTATTGGTAAAGGTAGGGCTATCGGCTACGAAAGCTCTTTGTCACTGCGACCTTAGATAGATCTTTTCTGACATGCCCATGTTATTCTAAAAGAGATCTAAGCTTTTAATATAGCTTAAGATTCATTTAGGACTGATTTCATTAACTTCTTTCATTAACATATATCCTAACTAAAGGGCGGGGTTATTGCCTATGGCAATCTCTTCCACCCAACCTTTTGTGTTGATCACAATCGTGATATCAGAACTACTCACTCGGTTTTCTAAATAATTTGCTTTTCGAGCAAGGCACGCGCCGGTATGGCTGCAAGTCCTGATGCGCTCGAATTTCTAAATTTTCAACATCAAAATTTCAAGTATATGAATGTTAAAAGAAGCTGAGTCCAAATTATATAAAAGATGAAATACATTGCGAAGAACACGTAACAGAGAAAAATTAAAAAAGGCAAGATGGTTTGCGAAATAATTCTATAATAAAAAAATATTTGCTTAATAAATATGATCTTTATTTCTTTATCTTTTGTATATTTATTTTTATGTTCCCATGAAGTACTAGTGTACTTTTTCCAAGCTTAACTTGGGACTTGAACCACCAACCTCCAGCTCGATAACAAACACTAGATTACCTTTATGACAGATTCCTCTTTCAGTCCCTCGATAGTAAACACTAGATTACCTTTATGACAGATCCCTCTTTCAGTCCCTCGATAGTAAACACTAGATTACCTTTATGACAGATCCCTCTTTCAGTCCCTCGATAACAAACACTAGATTACCTTTATGACAGATCCCTCTTTCAGTCCCTCGATAACAAACACTAGATTACCTTTATGACAGATTCCTCTTTCAGTCCCTCGATAGTAAACACTAGATTACCTTTATGACAGATCCCTCTTTCAGTCCCTCGACAACAAACACTAGATTACCTTTATGACAGATCCCTCTTTCAGTCCCTCGACAACAAACACTAGATTACCTTTATGACAGATCCCTCTTTCAGTCCCTCGATAACAAACACTAGATTACCTTTATGACAGATCCCTCTTTCAGTCCCTCGATTGTTTTGAGCTCGGCAAAGTTGTCCAGTGTGTTACCCTCCAGTTGCAGACTGAAGCAGGTGCGATGGCAGGTCTCCTCTCTATCCATGAGCACCTGGTGAATCTCCTGAGCCAGCTCCATAGAGGACACCTAGTGGACATTAGGAATGTTTGTTTATTAATTAGAGTCAAATCTGAATATAAGAGAAACCTCCATATAAGAGAACAATTTCTCAACACAGTTTTTTAAAACTTTGAGAAAGGGTACCATTGAATCATTCTAAAATCTGTATCATATTATAATATTGTAATAAATAAATGGAAAATTGAGAAGAAAAAAAAATCAGGTCTACTTTTTAGGTACATTGTGTAGAGCCTACCTTCACAAAATTAACATAGAACCCGATTATAAGGGTTGGGTGGAAGAGATTGCCATAGGCAATAACCCCGCCCTTTAGTTAGGACATTTATGTTTTCAAATATTTTCTATTCTTTTTCATTTTTATTGTATATATTGTTTTTTTGATTTTTCACTGTTAAAATTATTATTTATATGTACATAATGTCCTTTTGTATCTAATAAAGAATTATATAATAATAATAATAATAATGATTATAATTGCATTGAGTGTAAAGAAAAAGAGGACTTCGAACACATTCTAATGGTATGCAAGAAATACACTCTTACACGAAAAAAATTATTTCAATCATTAACAAAAATATGTGACAACCCCTTTTCCTACAAAACCATACTGCATGATACCAGAACATATGGATTCATTTATGATTTCATTAACCGAAACCAAATTCCTATTTAATTAATCATAAATATGTATAGATGTAAGTTTTCACCTTTATTATGTATTAATTGTAATTTTATTTGGCTTTAATAACCTATAATTAATAAGAACCCTTTGGCTGTATGGAATGGCCTTGCCTACCAATGCCAGAAAAAGAAAGAGAAAAAGGTACATTATTGCCTCATGCAAGTAGGATGGATCAAGTCTATCTCCTGTGATTTAAAATTAATCAATTTAATAAATAAATAATTTGAAAAAATGTTCTGAATTTGAAAAAATAATCTATAAGGCAAATAAACTGTATAAGAGAAACCTGGATATAAATAAGAAAAAAAATTCTGGACCCTTGAGTTCTCTTCTTCTATCCACCAGGTGAGTTCTCTTCTTCTATCCACCAGGTGACTCTATTATTATTTTTTGCATATTTAACATCTTGTCATTTGAGACAAAAAAAAAAGTATTTTTGCTAAGGTTCGTGTGTACATATTTCCATCAATAACTCTTTAATTATTTTTTTTCTTCATAATCTTGCTGAGTTTTTTTCAGGCTGCTCCTTTTTTTCAACATGATTTTAAATATAGGTACGTTTTACCAGGGATGAAATGTAAGTAAAAAATATTATTACTTGACATATTTCTGTTTAGAACTTTTGTAATATCACGTTTACTCAAACTTTGTCTACAAAATCTTTGCTGAACTTGGGACTTGAACCACTGACTTCCAGGCTTTCAGTCTGGAAGTTATTGACCAAGCTACTGAGGTCAGTTATTATTTTTATTAATGAGTAATTTCATTCAAGACTGGAATATAAGTATCACAACTGATGCTGTTACAACCTACCTGTAAGTCAAACGGCTCTACCCCCGGACACACTATCTTCACGCTGAATCCCATGTCCTGAATAATGACCACCTCCGGCTCCTCCCCGTTCTTGTTGTCTTCATTCTCATTGGTGGAAGACGGGGACATGGCCTTATCATTGGTCTCTGAGTCAGATGACACCTCATCAGCCGAGGCTGGGGCATTGAGAAATGCGGCAATCTTGCTGTCCAGCTCTCCATTTGTGATGACTGTTTCACCATCTGTTGGAAGAGCATTACAATAGACAACTCTTAAATGTGTTTTTGGTTATTTTTAATAAATTTGTAGCTTTTGAAAACTCATGTTAACCCAAAATGACACATTCAAGGATAATATATCACTATGGAAAACGAGTCTTGGTCTTTTATGGTATGCAATATTGTATAATATCACCTTATTTATACTGCCCCACTATGACCAATTATTTCAGCAGTAAGCCCAAAACGTAGTATTGGGTGGTCAAATTCATGGGAGAAGAAAGCTATAAGTACCACAAACATATCGTGTTTTTTTAACTTAAATATTTAATACTCCAAGGCTTTTACTGCCCGTGTGAGATGTTCCATGAGTTAAGGAATAGGATTCAGGCATGTTTTAAATAAACATGTCTAATTGGAGAGAAAAAAAAGAAACCCAATAAAATTAATAATAAAATAACATATTTTTCACTCCTGAAATAAACTCCCATGTCCCAGTATTTTTGTTATTTTTTTGACACATTTTTTTGTTCTTTTTTGTCAAGTTACATCTACTTGGATTCTATCAAGTTGTGTTAACAGTAGGATACTCTCAATGTTTCACACCTGAGTGCAAAACAAATACAAAAACAATGACACTATACATAAGGTAATATTTTTAAAGGTGCTTGTTCTAACTTTCAAGAGCATCAAATAAAAACATGTTACAAGACTTTTCCATGTGTCTTACTGTGTATAATTCACCATACTTTTTTTCTTTCTTTTTTGTTACCTAATAGAATCAACCTGTACAATGATAAAAAAAAAAAAAAAAACAGAAACAATTTGAAGATTTTTTTTTCCTACAAAAATAATACTGACAATGTTGATGCTCATCATTACTCTACCAAATTAACTAAATACCTATGGATGGAAAAATATGCATGGTAATTATAATTTAAATGACCTTGACAAAATGCTTCGATGTGCATTTTATTATTCATTTGTATGCACTTTTTTCATTTCCTCATCTAGAGATTGATTAGCACTATATACTTGATAACAAAAGTGAAAAAAGGTGAACATGAGTTAGGCAGTTAGGCCTGGCTCACACTTGACTGATTCAATGGTTTGCCATCAGAAAAAAAATACGGAAAATGTTAGGAAAAAACACCACAAAACTTTATCTAATTGGTCGTAGGAATGGAAAGATAGATAGGAAAAAATTAGTTTGATTGGTATTTGTTTGTTATTGTTGATATGTTTAAATGTCGTTAAACTAAGAAAGAAAAAATAAATAATAATTTAAGTAAACTAATAAAGAAAGAATAAATAATAATTTAAGTCCCAATGTAATTATTTTTGTGTATTTGATCTTCATTCCTTACCCAAATGAAGAACTTTGTACAACATTAATGTGAGTAGGTAGGTACTCTTGTGGGTACAGATGATAAATTCAAATTTGAATCTATTAAATTTATAAAAATATTGTAATTTTTTCCCAAGGAATCTATGTTTCAATTTGGCATCAACCAGAAATGGAATTTAAAGTTAGAATAATGATGTTTCTTATACTTCTTCAATTCACTGTATTCAAATTTTATACAACCTGAATTTTTATTATTTTTAACAACTTGGACCAGAAATGAACAGTTTATGAAGTGGACAGTTTTTGACTCTTATCAAATTTAAGCTACTGATTTTGAATATTTATTCCATCCCCAGTTGTTTATTGTAAACCATGCTTTGTATACACTTATGATCAATAGTTCAATGGAAAAAGGAGTTATAGTTAGTTATTTAGAATTTAGAGCAATGGACGTAGATAAGAGAAGATAAGCATCAGACTATGGAAAGTTGTATACCAGGTATTATCAGGTGATTGTGCACACAATACAATCATAACCTTTGTTCTTTGAACATTTATGATGATGATTATAGAGTACCTAGTCACTGTTGCCAAGTGTAGCATACTTGACTTGCACACAAGGAGAACTGGGTTCGAAATCTCCTGTTTCATGGCTACAAAATAAACACAGCTGTGAAATACTTATCATTTTTAATCTAGTATATCTGTGTGCAAAACTAGTGCAGTCATAAATACTAGTGAGTTATGTTGAAATAGAATTTTACTCACTAGATAACAAAGTTGGCTACACAATGTTACAAATCACATTCAACAACATAGGTATCAGTTGAAGATAACTTATGCTTGTAATTAAATTTTATTCTACAGAGATCATAGTAGGTAAAATATCTACAGGCTACTTGGATTATTTTTTTTTATGGTGGAGTAGGTACCTACATTTTTTTCAACAATTTTTCAAATAAATCTGAAAACTTATAGAACTTGCTCTCTGAAAAATAACTTTATTGGTGCCTCATTATTGAGGAATATTTCTCATGCACTTTATTTGGACTTCCAAGCACATAACAGAATCATTTATATGCTGCTGAAGATCATACCCAGTTCACTGTGCAAGCAAACCAAGTGTGCTGAATTCTCAGCCACAGTGACTATATAGAGAAAATAATACAGACAAGATTTTCATTAAAACAATACCAGCTCCAAGTATGTTTCTGAAAACGTACATTAAGTGAAAGAATATGAGTAGGTATATTTATACCTCCTGTTGTCAGATTTTCATTTTGTTTGGCTATTTAATGCAATGGCAGTGAAAGTATCAACCTCAAGAGTTAAATTATTACTTTGGAGTACCCATTGAACTCTATGAAAATGTTTTGTAGTTGGGTCACCTAACTCTTGCTACTTTAAAGTGTGTCTGATTAAGCTACTACACTCAGGGCTGAGTTATGAAAAAGGATTAGATTTAATCCAAGTGGACACTGTCAGCTGACTGTGGTGTGCTATGATAAATTCTCACCAGAGGGTGTGTTAAGGATAATGTCCACTTAGACTTCATAATTTGGCCCTTAATGTTATGTAGTTGAAACTATTAGCTATACTCAGACCTGTAGTTGCCCAGAGGTAGTTTGGATTTATAAGTTTAGATACATCTGGGCCTCATTCCCCAAATCTCCCTTTCAACTGACAAATTATTCAAATAACAAACACACTCTCTGTATGCATTATATAAAGAAATTTTTATGGTTGAAAGAGAGCAATTTAGAGTGAGAGCACTTTCTGAAACCAGGCCCTGTTGAAATTTTAACCTTAAGCATTTCTTTCACAAGCCTGAATTCAAGCAATATTCTGTACCTGTCTGACAATAGTATGGGTCAAAAAATGTCTCAGGACAGGTATAGTTGTGTACCTACTGGAGATGTCCTTTATAAATATTATGATTCTACCCCCTGCATGGACTGTAAGCACAGATGAAGAGTCCGGGAGATTTTGCATCCCCAGGAAAAACTGTTAAGGGTCATCTTAAATATTCCTCAAAACTTTGATTCCTTAAACTCTCAAGATAAGGACTTCTAGAGGTCAATATTCCCATTAAGAGATTCCAGGGATTTTAAAATTAGAGAAGGCATGCTCAATTAGGAAGGGTTACATCATACTTGTTTCTATATGAGTACTTGAGAAGAAACAGTTATCCAATGGAATTTTGGTTATGAACATATAAAAACGGTGAAAGCAAAGGGACTCTTACTTTCGTTCTTTACAACGAGAGGATTTTCATTTTTGGAGTGATTTGAGTCCACTTGTGATCCCAGAGCCATAACCACTATCTGCAGGAACTTTTTAAATTAGAATATCAAACTTTGGAACTTTAACAAAAGGAAAAACAAAAACTTAACAACTTCCTTAAAACTATAAAGTCTGTACAATCTTGTCAATTCATTATCATATCAGTTCTATTATTATCAGTACTAAAAAAATAACTTTTGATCATTTGCTCTTCAGAATGTGCACACTTCTTGGGACTATAGTGATATACGGCCATTTAAATTTTTTATTCTAACCTCTAAAATCACTGACAGCTGATAAGAGATTTGAAAATTGATGATAACGATCGTAGCGGCCGGTCTGATAACTGCCTACAGCGCTGTTGCCAGATGGGACGAATAAAAAGATTAATCGTTGATGAGAGAATCCTTTGAAACGATCACGATTAAAACTTTCGGGCCAAATTATGTGACAGGATTAAATATCTAGGATTTGTTAACAGCCGGCTGATATTAATGCACTGTGATTGGTTGAAATTCATACTAGAGGGCATTTTAAGGGCAAAACAGCTTTAGATTAGTCTAATTCTGTTTCTTAATTCGGACCTTAAGCTAAAAAAGGATTAGAGATGGATAATATATGGATTTTTCATTTTTTCAGTTTTGAACATGGTGCATATTTTTACGCGGTTTTGGAAATGTGCGCATCACTTGAGGAGCGGAGGAAAAACATTCCGTTCGTATTCATGGACTATGAACTCACATCTATTTAAATAAACGCGTTTATAAAGGGTGCCCTTTTATTAACCGAACACATTATGGGAGCGAAGCAACCTCACTAAGTAAGGTCGTTTGTCTGTCTGTCTGTTCCGCGATAACTCTCGACCGGATTCTTCAAAATTGTTGAAAAGTTATCCTAGCATTTGATATTTTACATGACAATAGTCACCGTTGCCGAGTGAGTTAGCGCTAGGTATTGCACGCATAGTGACTCGGGTTCGATCCTCAAGGGGGCAGGAATTTTTCTGCTCTGTACTTGGATGTTCGGGGTTCACTCATACCTCGTGAGGAAAAATGAGAAGTTACTTGTATGAGAAATGACCAGTGACAACAGTAAAGAGACATTAATGTGTAATAAAATTTGAAAAGTGAAGTAGGCTCTGAGTAATACAAAAATTGTGAAGAGGCCTTGTACTTTACCAGAAAAAAAATACCTATGGTACATTTCGCATGACAACATTATGGGTTTGATGGCAGAGATTGTCTCAGGCAATAATCACGCCCTTTGTTAATATTACTCTTGTCAATAAAGAGTTATTATTATTATTATTATTATGAAATCTGCACCCTGTGCTGCAGCGTATAATGTCTCTTTGGTACGCTCTTCTTACTTTTAGACTTGCGGCGGGGTGGAAAACTACCACGCTCCTTAATACGTCTTGATGCTGGAAAAATGGGACTCACAAATCTAAGGCTGGTATGCAGAGACGTTTTTTTTTATCCCCATAGGGTTCTCTGTAGGGTGGTCTCAAGCTTACTATAGGGAAAACTTCGACCTTGACAATTATTTCAATCTCTTCTTTCAAGAAACATCTGAATGCGCATGTGCACAGGTTCTTCAAACAAACGTCTCTGCATAACAAAATCAGCTGAAGGCATAAATGACCCAGGCATCCCTACAGTGAGGACTCTGCATACCACCCTTAACACGTTCGTTACCGAACGGCCATATGTGGATGTTTTTGTGTTTTTCTTTGGGACCGAAAACACACATGTGGCTGTTATCAAAATTTTAACGAGGGACCGGACATCCATATATGGCCTTTTGGAGGTAGATTGTTAGTATTAAAACAGATATGGGATCGATTCTTGTACAAATACGATGCCAAATATGCAAAAAAAACCTGGGGACCAAAATTTGGTCCCCAGGATGCAACAGCAACTTTACCGCCTGGTTCCTACGTATAACTTGAAAAAATTGGCTTGGTAACGAACGTTTTAATCCCTCACAGCGCTTGCGCACTAACGTAATCATGCGAGCATCAGACAGTTGGAAATCCATTAAACACTGCTAAACCCATTGACAATAACGTAAAACATAATAAAACCACTGAGATCATTAAAAAACTTTTTTTCACCATGAAACTCGTCTCAGTCCAATAACCTGTATTTTTTTGACCCTCAATTTAAATAATCCCGCCCACCATACTAGTGATGGGTCAGTTGCAAAAATAAAATTGAAGTGATCGTTGAAGAATAAGTGAAATTTTATCATCTTTTCTATGGATGTCCATGAAGAAAAAGGTAGTATTTATATCCGTACTATACCTCACTACAAGGAGAAATACAATCTTGCTCATATTGAGGTCATTGGTATCATGATCGGGGCAAGAGGCACCATTACCTCCTTCTTCAGAGATTTCTGCCGACGATTCAACATCAAAGAAGATGCCATTAAAGCAATTGTCCAACATGTCATTAGATCATCAATATCAATGATCAGAAATCATATATAATATGGACCTCGTTAACTCCTACATTAACCCCCATCTGCTCTACATTCATAGATCTATTTTACTAATCCTAATATTGAATAATGCCATGTTAAAGTCAAAATTTATCTCTGGGTTTTGTTTCCAAATTTCATCTCTAATCATCATAACGTCTGTACTGGTATTCTTTATCTTCGGGCAGCCTGCTGCTGGGCAGGAAGACGGCATTTCAGCATATCTCTCTTCTCTAACCAAAGTGGTTAATTAGGTCGATGAGTCTATATCTATAAAAGAAAGCTGTCTGTATGTGTGTATGTATGTATGTATGTGTGTATGTATGTGTGTATGTATGTTCTTTATACAAATCCACACCGTTTGACCGAGAAACCTGAAATTTTGCACATAGGTCCCTTTGGATCAGGAAATTCTTCTAGGCTAGATTATATCTCCCTGAGGTTAAGCTACAATGAGTAAGGATAAAAATGGATGGGTGACGCAAAAAAAAATCACGTTTTTTGACATAAATGACATTTTTTCTCGAAATTTGTCGCGACGACCTATCAACTCAAAGCGAGAAAGTTTTAGGCAAGGGTTTGAGCTTTCAATTGACATATTGATCGCGAATTTCTGATGAGCCGTTCTTGAGCTACGCCGGGTAAGGTAAAAAAATGGATGGGTAACATGTAAAATATTCACGTTTTTTGACCTAAATGACATTTTTTCTCGAAATTTGAAGTGACGACCTATCAACTGAGAGCGAGAAAGTTTTAGGCAAGGATTTAGGCTTTCATTTGACATATTGATCGCGAAATTCTGATGAGCCATTATTGAGCTACGCCGGGGAAGACCAGAAAATAGATGGGCGACAAAAATTCAGGTTTTTTTTTCAAACCTAAATGACATTTTGTGTGTGTATGTGTGTGGGTGGTGTGGGTGTGTGTGTGTCTGTGTGTGTTTGTGTGTGTGTATGTGTGTGGTGTGTGTGTGTGATGTGTTGTGTGTGGTGTGTGGTGTGTGTGTGTGTGTGTGTGTGGTGTGTGTGGGTGGTGTGTGTGTTGGTGTGTGTGTGGTGGTGTGTGTGGTGGTGTGTGTGTGTGTGTGTGTGTGGGTGTGTGTGTTGTGTGTGTGGTGGTGTGTGTGGTGTGTGTGTGTGTGTGTGTGTGTGTGTGTGTGTGTGTGTGTGTGTGTGGTGTGTGTGTGTGTGTGTGTGTGTGTGTGTGTGTTGTGTGTGGTGGTTGTGTGGTGTGTGGTGTGTGGATTTGTGTGTGGTGTTGTGTGGTGTTGGGTGTTTGTGCTTGTGTGTTTGATGGGCTGGCGAAGCGGCGGGTGTAACCCGCTAGTATTCTATAATTATGGATAATTATCAAGTTATACAAGTTATGTTATACAAGGATAATATAAAATTTTACTCTTCAACGATCAATAGTCACATGATAATCACAAAACGGACAGTCATCAACGATAGCATTGATCGCTACCAACGAAAACTGGAGATGTGAACGGACCTTTTGAGCTTGTCAAGAAAACGAGAAAGCTCGGGCGGACATTTTTAAATTTTGCTAGAAAAAACAAAAAAGATAGATTTCCCAATTAATTTTTTTACTAAATTCAATATTTTTCAACATAGTAGTCTTAAATATTTGCTATTTGGCATTTTCATTAGTAAATGACTATTATTTAGAATCTATTGACATGTGTGCTGACACAGCTAGTAGCAGGTTCGAGAAATCGCTCGGATTACTAACTACGAAGTTTGTAACGCTGCTACAACAGGCTCCTGAAGGAGTCCTACACTTGAAATATGTAAGTTGAATGGATTTTGTTTATAATAAAGTCCTGCCTAGGTAATTTAGTTAATGAAATATTCCTTCTGTTTCGTAAATTTGTGGGATTCATGCCTCCCTAATTTGAGCAACCCTTGGTAGAATAATTTATCAGATCTGTCAATGGGAGTGACCCTAGATATTAAACCAAAACTATGTCTAACATATCTTGCGTTTTTAACACTTTGTGCGCCAAGCCCAAAATCGTGATTTTCCCCTGGGGCCACGATACAAAGGATTGTCTCTCAATATGCTTCAAAACTAGATAGGTGAAAACCAAGCACACTCTGATCATCCTCAGGAGGCCACGCTTCAAATTCTCAATACAAAATACACAGTAGTGTGGCCCATACTGAGACACAATGCTTCAAAGAGAGGTCTAGTGTCTCTCAAAATGAGAGACGTGGCCCCAGCGGGAAGTCGCTGTCGCTCATATTGAGCGACGTGGCGCATAAAGTGTTAAGATGGGGCATGAAAATTTGCAGGTTGGACACATTGACGTGGAAATCATCGAAGATTAGGTTCAGATTTGACCACTTGGATTGCTTGCTCAGCCTGTCCACATTGAAGGTAGAACCCAGGTTGACCAAGTCATAGATTTGTCTAATCTGAGCACACTTGTTCAGAAGTTCTCTGAGGGTCTCATTGAAGCTGTTATTATTGCCATTATAGTTAGCCACTTATTAGTTTTAAAATCAAAAGCACACAAACAGCTCAGTGGTAAGACCTCTACTTACCATCCTGATTATCCCAGGTGTAATCTCCTGGTCTGTTTGGTCAGGTTCTCATACAAGGTAGGGTCAATTGTTAAACAGGGAAAATCACCACCTTAGCTTTAGCATTAGCAGGACAAGTAAATATGTTTAAACCACAACCCATGGGTTACAGTTTATCATATCATCATGAAACTCAGTCATATTCTAAATTTCAAATTCATTACAGGCTGCAGAAAATTTAGAAGTAAAACAAAAGAGAAGAATATATGACATTACCAATGTATTGGAAGGTATTGGGCTCATAGAGAAGAACAACAAAAACATCATCCGGTGGAAAGCTTTGAAAAACAAAAGTGACCATGAATATGATTTGGAGCAAGCCAAGCTGATTGACTTGAGGAATGAAATTGCGGAAATGAGAAGTCATGAATCTGTCATAGATGAGCATATCAGAGTAAGTATGCTGAGCGAAAATAGTTGGGGAAGGGACCAGTTCTGTTATCTGCATGAAGTAATAAATATACTGCAAGTTATCTTCTTTCTTGCAAATTTTTAAAAAGCCCATTTCCATAGGTAGCAGTTATTTTGAGGGTTAAAAATTACCTAAATAGTATTCAAAAATCTCCCACATGAATAATATTGAAAGTTTCAAATTTTTTCTTGAGTTATAATATCACTTTGGAAAACAAAGAAACTGTTCATTACTGACACCAAAGTAGAGCTAAGGATTTTAGTCATGAATCTAGAATAAGCTTTGTAAAGTCCATTTAACATTTTTTTTAAATCTCAATCTAATTTTCAACTAATTACAATACAGGTAAATGGACATGCCCATCCCCCAATAACATTATAAGTACTAATGTAATTTTTGAGTTGAAAGGTCAATGGTTTGTGTACCTAGTTCAGCAAAAATTTAGTCACGTGAGTGAGAAGGATATTATATTATTATTATTATATAATTCTTTATTAGATATAAAAGGACATTATGTACATAAATAATAATTTTAACAGTGAAAAAATGAAAAAAAAAAACAATATATACAATAAAAATGAAAAAGAATAGAAAATATTTGAAAACATATGTCCTAACTAAAGGGCGGGGTTATTATTTTTTTTTTTTTTAAAACTTTGATATTTTTTAAAACTAAAATACATCACATTCTTAATTTCCTTTGTAAACTTTTTCTTACAGAAATGTCAACAGAGTCTCAGGAACATTCAAGAAGACGAAGTGAATCACAAACATTGTCACATTCCAACAGATGCCATTCTAGATATGTTCCCTGGTCAGTCTGTGATGTGCTTGAGAGCCCCGTATGGCACTAAGCTTCATGTTCCTAGAATCAGTACAGAGGTGAGACAAGAGAAACACTTTTGGCATTTTATAGACAAAACCTAATATACAAGGACTTTTTTTGTGCCAGTACTCTACTTTCTTAACCTCCTGTTTGGGATTTTTACTGGTCAACTAGGTTCTCCTTTTTGTCAATCATATATTAATCATTTCACAACACACACTCACACATAATGTATACAGGGTGGGGCAAAAGTCTGGAAACCCCTGAATAACTTTCGAATGGCTTCTTCGGTAAAATTGAAATTTTGTACGGTAAACCGGGCTAATAAGACCTTCTTTTAGAGTGGGGTCGATTTTTGTTACCGGCCCTAATGTTGGGGCCAGAGGGGCCAACTTTATTTTTTTAAATACGAACCCACACTTTACGATACATTTTTGAAAAGGTCTTTAAATTAGAAATACATTGGTGCAAATTTTATTTTTTTCATATTAACTGTTTGCAAATAAAATTTGCACCAATGTATTTCTAATTTAAAGACCTTTTCAAAAATGTATCGCAAAGTGGGGGTTCGTATTTAAAAAAATGAAGTTGGCCCCTCTGGCTCCGATATGGGGGCCGGTAACAAAAATTGACCCTACTCTAAAAGAAGGTCTTATGAGCCCGGTTTACCATACAAAATTTCAATTTTACCGAAGAAGCCATTCGAAAGTTATTCAGGGGTTTCCAGACTTTTGCCCCACCCTGTATATATAAAAAGAAGTTAATTATTGTTCCTTGCTCATCTATTACATTTTCTTCACAATATTGTTCTCACAGGGCTCCGAGATCAAAGTAAAGCTTCACGTGAAAAGCAGATCAGATGAACCAGTCAATCTACTTCTACTGGATCCAGAAGACAAGAAAGACAAGGTGAATAGTGCAAATCTATTTTTCTGTAGTTGAACACATTTAAATGCTTCGAAAATATTAAATAGTTTGTTCAAAAATGTTTCAGAGGTTTCCAATTTTGTATTAAAGTGGGCGTGTCTCAAAAAACAATCTATGTTACAACCTTTTCAAATTGGTTTTATTTGAAAATACATAGTTTCAATTCAACGGGACAGAAAATGGTAAAAAAGGGAAATTTGATGGAATTTGGTCCCTCCCATGTCAAATAGTCAATGAGGCAAAAATTGAGTAACAGTGTCATCACCATTATTGTAATTAACACCAATTGATACATGTATCTACTCGTATTCCTTACACTATTTTCCTTCTCAAGTGAGGGCCACGTCACTTAATAATAGTCCCTAGTAAACGCTCTCTCATCTATCGTTTTCTTTCATTTTCAGCCCGCCACAAGAGGCAGGAAACGCAAGTGGAGTGAAGACCGTCGCCTGGTAGTGGTGCCCAATCCTCCCTCCAGAAGGGACTTTCTCTTCAGGCTTGGCAAAGATGAGGGTATATCTCACATGTTCGACCTGTCATATACAGCCGAGCAATAGTGTGTTTGATGTATTTGTATCTAGAGCTGAATGAATGCGTATTTTAGGGAATATTCCTGTTTTATGAGAGAATATCCCACACTTTTGAAGGTAAGATCTCTTGTAAAATTGAGCAGAGCAGTGTTTTTGGTGTCTTGTTTCTAGTGCTCAAGGAATTTGTGTATTTTTGAGGGAATATCCTACACTTATGAAGGTAAGAAGTATAGAGATTCACAATAATTATATGAGTATGTAATACTATTGGACAGCTCTGGTAAGATCCCATATACTTGAAGGGAATATTGTATTTTTTTGAGAAAGAGGAAACAAAATAGGGATGTTTGACATAATATTCTACTCCGGGAGTATACACTCAATAAGTATATTATACGAGTATATTCATTGTTCATGTTGTTGTTACAGAAGTGTAAGGCATGCAAAGAAGTTTTAATGTCTTGTAACTGGTTTATTAAAAGTTAAGAAAGTTATGTTTCCATAGCCAATTTAGGAGTTGGAAAATAATTTTCAACTATTTCAACAACCTACTATTGCTGAGAAAAACAATTCCTAAACTGACCCACATTTGTAGAAAAATGCATACTACACCAATCAAATATGTATGTAGTTTTCACATGATGAAACTTGGCATTACAACTTTAAAAAAAAAACATCAATTTCACACCTATAGCTTTCCCTTTTAGAATCTAGGTCACTATATATTTTTGAAGATTTGATTGGCATATATATTAAAGTAAAATATTTTGTATGTATGTACTGTAAATAAATTATTCTGTTCACAAAAAATTAAGTCTTTTTTTTTCTTTTTTTCTCAGCGCATTAAAAAAAAATGACGAAAGGGAAAAGATCGAGTTATTTGTTTAGCCCGGTGTTTTTTTATTTTTTAAAAAAGTTACAGGTGACTTGATTTTCTCAAGCAGCCTAAGGTGATGATTGTTTTTATTATAAAGATAAAGATATTATAAAGATTTATTATAAATAACTACTATTTGTATTATTATGTCACAATTTTTAGTGGGTAGCATCGACATTACGAGAACTAATGCTAATGCATCATATCTCCAACCAATCGTCATATTCCAATATCTATCTCGTAATGCCGCCACTGTTCTTTGCCCACTCTACAAGTACCCCAATTGTCCTCACGAGGCTAGGGTAGGCTCGACATCCAAAGTACAGAGCCGAAAGAATTCCGACCCCGCCGATATTCGAACCCGGGTCACCTGGAGTGCAAGCCGAGCATGCTACCGCTAGGCCAAGTGACTATTGTTTTCTTACTATGTTAGGCATTTGGTTGTGTGGAAGAGATTGCCAAAGGCAATAACCCCGCCCTTTAGGTAGGACATTAGCTTTATTCTGTTTCTTTTTTTGTTTCTTGTTTCTTTGTTCAATCTTTTTTTTTTTTTTCTTTATAATTTCATTGTATTGTACTGTAAATTTTGTACGTTCATCATCCTAGGGTGGCGTCATCGTGAACGATGGTAGCCAGACAGTGGAGGAATGACTCAGCACTTCTATCACTGTCTTTACAAGGAGGCTAATAATTGACAAGGGCCCCGAGAGCAAAATTGTACTTTGGCTTTACCTAATAAAGAGTAATATAATAATAATAATAATAATAGGCATAGTCGCACAAAAGAATTAGTTAATTTTTCATTTCTTGGTCACGATTTCTGGCAGAGTCGGAGTTGTGTTTGAAGGTTGAATCTGTCTTACAGTTGTTGTGCACCGCGATCTGAAAGAACGAACAGTTGATTTTAAACAATGACAAACCTCGTTTTGTGTAAAATTTGATTTACTTAACAAATGGTAATTAGGAAGTCCCAAAACCAAACAACCTCAATCATGAGAAAGAGGTTGACCAATGCCGACCCCGGGTATGGTGGTGAAAAGGCAAAGTGAAAGGCGAAGATGAGACAGTTTACATAAAATAGCAGATAACGATAAGTTTGATCAAGGGGGTTGATAAAAGCGGGACTCTCTGACTCGATCCCCAGCGGGGCAGAAATTTTTCTGCTCTGTACTTGGATTTTCGGAGTACACTCATACCTCGTGAGGAAAAATGAGTAGTTGTATGAGTAACGACCAGTGGCGGCATTACCAGAGTAAAAAGAAATTAATAGAATAGAATAATTCGAAATGTGAAGGAGGCTCTTAGTAATGCTGCGCTACCCTCAAAAATTGTGAGGAAGCCTTGTGCTTCACCTCAAAGAAAATCAATAACTTTTTAATATTTCCTATTTTCTGTCCCGGTAGCTCAGTGGTAAAGGTGGCACTCTGTGAATCCAGATAATCCAGATGCGTGGGTTCGAAACCCAGCCGGGACATGACAAGTTATCCTCCCATTTGGGATTTTTACCACATAATAATATGTCTTGGGCTTACTGCTGGAATAATGGGACTTTAATAATCTTAATCGGGCAGTATAAATAAGGCGATATTATTATTATTTTATTCTAATGAAATACAAAAATAGATTTTCCCTATCGTACTCACTCCTGCCAGTGTTGCAACGGAGGCAATAAACAGGGTGTCTCCGAAATCCCGTCACTCTCAAACGTCCCCGTCTGTCTTTTGGACCACACTATAGTTTTCTGAATTTTCTTATTGGTCGAGTGAGGATCCGTGTCTTCAATGGAAAGCACATAGGTCTTGTGGACGATTGGATTCAGTGTTTGATTTGGATTGGCAGTGTGAAAGTTTTGGTTTGTAGGGTAGAGTTGGGTTTGACTGGAACTGGGGTAGAGTTGACTTGAGTTTGTAGGGTAGAGTTGGGTTTGGCTAGGCCTGAGGGATAATGCGGCTGTGAGATCTTGAATTTGGTTTGTACTGAAGCGGTGATTGGAGATTTGGCTGACGGTTGCTAGGGGTTGTTTTTCTCTGTTTTCGGGTTGATTCGAACTGTTGCTGCAAAATAAATCCCCCGAAAAACTGTTGTCAAAAACTGGACTAGTTCCACAATTCTTATACAAAAATTTACAGCCTATAAAATTAGTGCTTCTTTCATCGGGACCAAGTTTTCCTAGTTACTACACCATGTCTTGTCAATTCCCATTTTCAGGTGACCTCCGTGGCTCAGTGGTTAAGAGCATTTGCTGTTCGTAACATGCGGTTCATTCATTCATTGGCGCAAAGTACAAGTAATTTGTGTCGCATGTATTCTGTCGAGATTAAAAAGTTATTCGTGAGAAAAATTACAAAGATGTTTACTGTAACTGTAAAGTTTACAGTGTAGAAGACTTTTTAAATTTTTAATGGTTCCTAAACGATGGAGATGGTAAAAATACTTTAGTGGTTCCAAAACAATGGTGATGGTAAAATTACTTACGCGAATCTTTCATTGTAGGAAGAATAAATCTCATTGAGCAAAGATTTCTGCAACAAAAAGATAATGAGATGTACCCAACTAGCTCTAAGCAATAAAATTGTGGCAGTTTGTATGTACGCCGTGTATCTTTTTAATTATGCAATGTGGAACACAAAATACAGACTGCGCAAAAACAATACTCAACCCCAGTACTTCGTCACCTCTAAAGTTTTTTGGTCGTGCCGTTTTTGCCTTTTGATTTTTTAAATCCTATCTTAATACACATCTAGACAGTGAGAAAAATCTATTAGGGGCTAAAGTTTTATCTTCCTAGATGTTGTCGTTTAGGGATCACGAAAAGTACAACGGTACTATAGGAACAAGAATGTTTAAAATATTAAGAGAAAAAGATACCTACAATATGTCCTAGTAAATTTTTATCATGTAAAAAAATAAACTAATCGAACTCACCACTTTGCTATGGGGTGTCAGCTTTGTAATAGTCAGAGGGGTGTAGCTTTGACACTGGTCGCATCTCATCTTCAAACTGCAATGCTTGCTTGTACAGTCCAGCTCAAAGGCATGGCTTTCTTTGGCCAGACTTTCAGTGGATTTATCTCTAGCAAATCCTTGGGGTCTGTCTATGGCTGGACTTCTTATAGATCTATCTGTAGCGAGATCCCCTTCAGGTCTATTTTTGGTTGCACTTCTTATAGTTTTGTCTTTAGGTTTTCTAGTAGAGCTCTCTTCAGCAGTTTTATCTGTTGGACTATCAGATGTTTCATCATCGCTATTACTGTCTAGAAAATCTGAATTTTCGATCAAGGTGTTTTCAAAAGGTTTTTTAGTGAAGGTTTGTTTAGAGGAATTTTCCGTCGGTCTAATATCTTTTTCATAGTCACGTTCATCCAGGTTATCAAAGTCCCTACTTGTTTTCTCAATAGTGGGAGGGCTTTCAACGCTAGAAACATCGCTACAAATCTCATTTTTTTGATTACAAGTAGTTGGTCTGTGTTCGCTAGAAACACCGCTACTCAGGCTGTTTTGACCAAAGTTGAAGACAGAAGCATCTTTGGAGCGACTTTTGGTTGGGAGTAAAAGAGGGGAGGTGTTACTGGCGGCAAACTTTGTCTGGTGAAGGAGGATCAGTTGGAATTGCAAATCCCGGTTGGCGGATTTGAGACAGTCAATTTCTGCGTGGAGGCGTTTCAGAATGGTTCGGTACTGCGCATGGATGTAGGAAGAGTTGCGTTCTATCTGAGACATGTAGTTCCATGGTGTGTTCTAGAGGGAGAAAATGAACAAAAATGAGAATTAGAATGAACAAATTGTCATGTTCCATCTGAGTTTTGAACCTGCGACCTCTGAATTACCAGACTGACAGGCCCCCTACGCGAGAGGTAGGTATTGCCGTAAAACGTGACAGGACATGCCTCCTGCTCCTCCCTCCTACTGAAGTTGAAAACTTTTCCTTTTAGAGAAATCTATGTCATAAAGTTCAAGTAAATATCATATTTATATAAAATAAAAAAAGTATAAAAAAAAGGAGTTGGTACCAGAAAATGACGTTAAGAAGGATCTGTAGTTTCTTTTTTAATCAGTATGATAAAAATCAAATTGCTAAAAAAAAAAAAAAAAATTAAATTAAATTCACATCATCCTTGAAAGCCGTTTTTGAGATACATGACATTAATTGTATTATTATTAATCAAGAGGTGAGATTTCCGAACAGACTTACCTCCATATTTTTCTGTTGGAATGGTCCATCCATTCTTCCTATTATTTATGAGTGTAGATAATCATCCTCCCACTTCTACAACTTTGGTTTATTTTGAAAGAAAAAATATCCGCCGTGATGGTCGATACTTTCTCTGACACTTTGCCAAAAAAAAAAAAAAAAAAAAAAAAATAGATTACCTAATATTATTTTATTTTTTGACGTGACAGAGACATGACCCCCCGACCACTAAACTCTGATTCACTGCGGTCAATTTGTTTTTTTTTTTTTTAACTTGGGTTTGGGTTTAACGTCGCTTTCAACTGCATGGTCATATCACGACGGGATGGATTCCAGTTTTTAATTTAATACCTAGCTGATATTAAAAATCTACATATTTATTTATTATTTTTATCGAATTATCACCGTGAATAGAAAGTTGAAAAATAAATAAATTTAATGTGTTTCTGTGTATCATTATATCACAATTTTTGTGGCTAGGACTTCTTCCTTTTCTTTTTAAAATTTTAACACCTTGTTTTTTTTTCACACCAAAGCAGCAACTTTTTCCTCACGAGGTATGAGTGTTTGAATAATTTTATAGTTATTTATTTAATTGAAAAAATAATGGAATAAGGTTGTTAGAAGCCACGCGTTTTGTCAAGAACGACTTTATTAACACGGAATACTAAAAGGTATATTTTTAACCATGAAAAAAACTAATTGTTAGACAAGGAAAAACATGATTAGCTAACCAGGTTAAGGAATTTTTTGAATATTTCAAGTTCAACACATAGACAAGAGTCAACATTATTTGTGCATGTTAAGCATGACATATTGTTGATGTAATAGGTACCTAATAGGGACAGGTAACAGACAACCAAGTTTTATTTCTGAACGTGTGATGTTAATGAAGGACTCTGTGGAATTTCAAAGTGCACAATAGACATTCGCTGATATTGGTAATCAAGTCTTTCGCATGCGTCATGGTGAGTAGTAAAACTCAAAGTAACCCACCACATTAACCGGATAATAGTATTAAAACTCGTCTAGAATTTTAATGAGGGTAAACTAACCGGTCGTTGCTAGGCAACAGACAGAACTGGGGTATTGATTCTCAACACGCTTTACCGATGACTAATTTATTTGCCTGGGGTAAGGTGAAAGGGCACCCGCATTTATTATTCAAAATTCCCCTAGACATTTTTTGTACCTATTCTGTGACAATATGAGCTGTCGGTCATAATAGTATGTTTCAGCTGGTAAGTGCAGGCGCGGACGCTAGGGAGATTTCCCCCTTGAACAACAGAAGAAAAAAAAAATTGCCTTTTTTATGCTGCCCGACTAGAACTAATGAGTCTCATTATTTCAGCAGTAAGCCCAACAAGACATATAATTAATATTATTATGTGGTCAAATCCCGAATGGGAGGATAATTTCTGATGTCCTGGCTGGGTTTCGAACCCGGGACCTCTGGATTACCAGTCAGGCGCCTCGACCACTGAGCTGCCGAGACAGAAAATTGAAGCTTTTAAATCGCATACACTGAAAAAATTCATTTTATTTAAAGGTTCAAAGGATGGTTTTTTTTAAATATACATATGTATCAAGAAATCGCTAGACTAGATAACCAGTTAAAAACATTTGTTCCGCTGATTAAAACCAAAGTTAAGCCACGTCTAGAAAGGAGATAAATTTGGTTGGTGACCGTTATGTATTTTGAATCCACCTTTCGTAAACATGTTCTTTTGCTGTTCCGTGGTCGTTTGTAATTTTGCTATTCCTACACATCGTAATATAAACTTATGTAACAATTTTTAAGTTTCTCTGTCAAGCCATTTTTGAGTTATGTTTGACAAAATAACTCCACAGCTTTGTTCCATACATATAAACTACAGTACCTATACAATACATATACAATTATACATAGATGCATGGAAAAGTCGTCAACCCTTAACCCGCCAATTTTAGAACCTTTTGGTATAAGTAGGGCTGTCGGCTACGAAAGTTCTTTATCACTGCGATCTTAAATAAATCTTTTGTGACATTTTAGAACCTTACATAATTATGATAAAATATTTAGATTGAATTAGCTAAATCTATACATTTTTTGATAATTCAATCCCGGACTTGCAACCGGTAGCGTGGTTGCCTCCCAGACAGCACGGAAGGTGACTTCCAGTCTGGATTTAAGGTGGAAATATCCAGGTGTATAAAGTCAACTGGACCTCCAACTGTCCCGACAGCTGGATTTTTCCATCATGGATTAAATCAGTTGACCAGCCACCTGGATATTTCCAACAAAAATCCATCTAGACTCAGTCACCTGGGCAGTCAGCTGGAAATATAACGACTCTCTCCAGCTAGGACATGAGTAGAATTTAGTCAGTTGACCAGTCAGCTGGAAATGTTCCATATTTTTCCAGTTTACATAAAACGCGTCCTTTGTTGAAGACGCCATCTTTGATCTTTCGTAATTTCAGAATCATTGTGATATTGGTGATATGGTGATTGTAAATTGTTTTAAATAATTAATAATTCTTTTAAATATGTATTTCATTTAGTTTTGAACATTTTTAAATACAAATATCATTTTAATTAGTTTTGAACATCTTTTTTATAGATAAAACTCGTCCTTTGTTTAGATAAAACTCGTCCTTTGTTGAAGGAAATTCAGAAATTGTGATATTTTTGTGACAAATTGTGAATTGTTTTAAATAATTAATAATTCTCTTAAATAATAGGTATTTCATTTATTTGAACATATTTTAAATACAAATAATATTTTAATTAGTTTTGAACATCTTTTTTATAACTATGAAAGTGTTTACTTTGTCATTTCTGAACTCCAAATTTGCTTTCGAGATGTTTAAAAAAATAGTTCTTAAGTTTGTCTAAATCGTGACAGAAGGAAAGGAGAGGACAAGAAGCAGTTAATACTGGATCACCTTTTTCATCTGACAATAACCATCCATTTCTAGAGACATCCACTTGGACCCTAATGAACTTTCTGCACTCTGCTGTTCCTGGACCTTCAGTGGGATTAACACCTTCAGTTCACTTGGAATCATACCAGCTACCCATATTAATCTCACCTAGCCTAGCCAAGCCAAAGCAGGACCATGAATGCTAGTCTCATGTGTTAAGGGAAACAGAATTTTTTATGCTCAAGATCTCTTGACCATAGGTTGGCTAAAAAAAGGTTCTGGTTCAAGCAAAGAAACAGCTGAATGCATAGTGCTAGATAGTGAAATTTTTCACTCTGTGGATTTTATTTAGATGTACAATACTTTATAAAATATAAATATTCATTATAAAATGAATATTTCACTGATAGGTGGTTCTGCCACACTAAAAAATGATGTTTACTTTGTGACATGCTTCCTGATTACTTGATTTAAAATTAATTGGCCAATTTACTGTGCACTGTTCATAATAACAATAATAACTATTGTGCTCTCTCTACCACCTTATTACTATGAAGGCCCTTAAATTTTGAGTTAATTTTATATCTATTTAAAAAAAGTGTTCCACACTATTGTGTTTTATAATTTCACTAGTCTTAACAAGTCAATTTTGTTTTAATTTAAGTATAACAATGTTTTTTGGTAATAATTCTCAAAGCAAACAACCCAGCAATTCTAATTAGCCACAGCAGTATATAAATTGTCATGAAGGATTACAAATACATAATAACATTCACTAATCCATGTTCAACCCCGTTAGACATTGCTTAACTTTTGCAATTTCATGAAAACTGGTGTATTCCATGCCCCATCTTCATTTTCTGCTGGCTATTAGTTTATTTCTTTGTTATTTTTGGTTTCTCAAAAGAAATATATTTTAATTTACATAGTATTATTATTTTATTGTGATTATGTACATGTTATGAGCATATTTTATAATTGGATATCATTATTTTATTTCTATACTAGCTAAAACCTGGCATTTTGTCACCATTAAGGTTTTTTCTCATGGCCGGTGTCCCAATAAAAATAATAATAACACTTTTAACTGGAAGGTAACCACCAGGTAAGGTTAAAGGTTATGCTCAAAGCATTTTCTACCACCTAACCCTCAGAGTCTTATTATTATGTGGTCACAACCATAATGAGGAAAAAATTGAAACAACGGAACCCTACGCTAGGTTGATTATCTGACTAGCGCATTAACCACTTGATTACCAGTGCACTTGAAAATTGTATTAGATATTTTAATTTTGATAATTTTCTAGTATGTTGAAGGTGGCTTAGGGGGGGTGAACTCTCAGTGAGAGTACCGTTTGGTATTGTAACCCCAAGAGGACATAGTCAGCCAGACATGCATAACTTTGAGTTTATACCTACTTAGAAATACTTGTGATACATTGGTACAAGGTCTTGTGACATGGTGGAAATTTGATAGTGCATTTTACACTTTTGGGACAATTTTTTTAATAATAAACACTCTTATTGTAAAAATATAATAATGTTAAAGAGTCTTATTTGAATTGTGTTGTTTAAAACAGAGTAGTTATTTTCTTTTTCTTTCCAAATTTATATATGAAAAAAAATATACTCAAAATTGTGTGTGTGTACGTGTTAAAAAAACCTATTTAAAATTTATTACTTTATTTTTATACAAAAAAAATATTCTTCATGAGATTTGAATGTATGGCCTCTAAATTAAATAACTGAAATTGAATTTATGCCTAATATACATTTGTTTCTAGTATTTTTATTACTATTATTATTTGAAAAAAAAAAATGCATATAATGGGATTCGAACCCACAACCTCAAAACCAAGAGCGTAGCATTTGATTATTATGTAGTATAATGTACAGTATAGGTAAATAGGTATGTCAACATTGTGGTAGTGAGTTACTACCCATCCACTAGAGAGCGCTACAAGTAGCTGGAAATAAGTGGAACAAATCCAGTTGACTTTGGGCAACTGACTTCCAGTTAAAAGTTGGGTTACTTTCCAGTTCATTTCCAGTTGATTTCCAGGTGGAGGTCAGGTGGAAGGTGGAAATCTCCAGTTGATTTCCAGGTGGGCAAGTAGACTTTTTCCACCTAACAGTATGGTATACATCCAGTTGACTGTGCTGTCTGGGCTATGCCTAGCAACCAGTTGCGGTGTAAGGGATCGTGAGGTGGGCTATGTGGCTGGCACACGACTACACGTGACACGGAAGGTACAGCACGGAGTGCCGGGCGCAGCTGTGATTTGGGTCAGATGTCGGCTTTCGGCAGTGGCGCAATAAATGATGCATGCAGCTACAACCACGGCAAAATATTTTTTCAATTTTTTGCGCGGCTGGCGCCCCAGTTAAAATCCTTTCTTATTGCACATCTACAATATAGAGTTAACCTATACATTAATTTTCAGCCACCAGAAATTTACTGGTACGGAGAAACAATGATGAAAAGGTGAAAACATAAAAAAGCGCGTTTTTTCATGTAAATGCGCCCCCTTTTCCCCGCGGCGGGCGGCCCAGTGGGAATATTTCAAAATTCTTTCTTAGTGCGCATCTAAGACCTAAAAGTGACCTACATGCCAAATTTCAGCCTTCTAGGAAATACCAGTGCTGATAAATCGAGATGAATGACTGAGTGTTAAATTTCGTATTATATAGATTGGGCACCAAGTTCTTTAAGTTCTTTTCACTGAAGACACCTATTATAGTCTATATCTTGGTATTATTTTCCCTCTCATTCCCAGAAAACTTACAAACCTGCTACCAACGTTGACCTGACTCAGCCTGGGTTGGGCCGGAATGCCAGAATCATGAAGTCTTCACCTCGCTGGACGTTGCTTAACTTCAGTGTTCCTATGAAAACCGGTACATTCAACGCGCCATCGACGCTGGCAAGAAATAATCAAGCAAGCGAAAAAAACCACTTTCGAAAAATTTGAATTTAAAATTTTGGCGGGCTGATAACAAGTTCAACAGATTTCTCTGTGGCAAAGTTTGTTTACATTTTTCCTGAAAACCCAAAATTTCCAATCCCAACTTTTCCAATTTTCCAAATTTTGATTTCTGGAAGGTAGCATTTTTGACCATTTCTTAAATAATAGTCAGTACAAGGATTTCAACCAATAAAGGAACTATCTTCAGGATAAAATCTCATTAACTCTGCTGTGTAAGTTAACTCCCACGGTATCAAATCATTTGATTCATTGTAAACTTTACTTCCTTACAGTACCAGAAAACAAAGCCCAGTGAATTCGTATATCCTTATTGAATGTTATTTAAATCCTAATTAAATAGTTGGATTAAGGGACTAGAAATCCTCAGATATTACTCCATCCTCCTGTTATACTCTTTGCTGTGAATTTAACTGTAGAATTGTATGAGTCATAATCTTAAAAAGTCTTTGTTCTTGACTACAAGTAAGAAGTCATATTCGAAACTAAGGGGCAAATTATAAAAAAAGATTAAGGCCAATTCATAGACAAATTCTATATCACAAGTCATCGCTAATCTTCAATTTTCCCAATCTCACTTAGGGCGAAATTAATAGATGTGTTTGTAATACCTCTGTGGCACTAAGTCAGGGATTGCGTACTGTGTAAGATAGGGAAAACCAATGCTAAACAATGACTTAAGTCATTGATTTTGTCTATTAATTTCACCTTTAGTTTGCAATCTGTGACTTAGTGCCACAGAGGTATTACAAAAATGTCTATTAATTCCACCCTAATTTGCTAGACCCTCCTTCCAGTTGGAGTTTCAAATAATCACAGTGGACAGGTGCACTATAGCACAAATTGAGGACAGTCTGGTTTATCTTAAACTATCTGAAACCCAGCATTTTCTGGTCTGTAAGGTTTATGCGCACGGCTGACGTGCAATGTGGAATTTTTATATATTAAAAAAAATTGTTGGCTTTTTGTCAAACAACAAGTCATTTGGTCCAGCTGTTTCAGAGTTCTGTTGATAATGAATGTATTTTATACATTGAGATTTAAGCTTATTTTATATTTTGGCCCTTACTTTTTGGAGTAATTTTTTAGTGAGCATTCCAGTATAATTTTAGGGATTGAGTAATTTTGAAATCACTCTAACGGTTAATTGAAAAATATTAACATGTTTGACAAAGTATAGAACATGGGAAAATTAAGGAATGATCATTACTGGTCAATTATTTTATAACATACTGAATAGATGATTAATTCATTGTTCGTTATTCACAAAATTGGTAGAAAAATCTAAACAATTTTCCTTCCTATTATTTCAGCTCTTTTAGAATAAATTTCAACTATGCCACTCTTTGGATCCAACCTTCAACTGGGAGCATGTCTCTGGTTTGACAATGCCGGGGGAGATAAACGTAATGCGGTATCTGCAATGATATCGGGAACTCTGTTCTTCATTGGCTGGTGGTTCATCATTGATGCTGTCTCTATCACAAAGAGTTTTCCATTTTCTTACCATCTGATTGGTATTGTGGGTACAATTTCCTTGTTCATGATCAATGCTGTCTCAAATGCACAGATGAGAGGGGACTCATACTCAGGTATGTTATTGTCACAAGAAAAAAGGAAAACTGAATTTATATTTTATAACATTTAAAATTTATTGCATTCAAAGTAGGTAACATACCATTTAGTATTAAGAAGTGTGGAAAACACCCCCCGCATCGTGCATTGTGGCACCCTCAGTACTAGTATTACAAAGGAGTCTTCTCTCCTCGTCCCTCACAAAATTTCTTCACTGTATCAAATGTAAACATAAACACATCAAATGTAAACATAAACATAAATAGACCACAAGAAATATTCTACTCCTTTGCTATGGTGTCGCACTATGTGGTATTTCCATGCAACTGGGGTTTGTTTCCTCACTTCTTAATTCTACATGCTATGGTAGGTAGGTAATAAGAAAAAAAAAAGAAAAAAAAATAGAACAAAATTTGGGCTATTAATATGTACAATTTACAGAAATTTGAAACACAAAATCTCAAGTGACTTATAACATCTCTTCTTTACCATTATTCTCCATGCTTATTATTATTTTTCACATTTCACAGGTGGCTGCTTTGGACCCCAAGGAGCCCGTGTTTGGCTATTTGCCGGCTTTGTCATGGGATTTGCTGCAGTCATTGCTTCCTTCTGGATTCTTTTCTCTGGATTCATCTCCGTCAAGGGTGAACCAGTGTGGCCTGGGTTTGAACTGCTATTCCAAAATGTTTTTATCTTTGCTGCCTCACTTGTTTACAAATTTGGCCGACAAGAAGATCAATGGAGTTAGATTGGCTTGACTTTCATCCAAAGAAAATAAAAAGCAAGTAATATGTGTTGTGTAAATAAGATTAATTGGTTTTTTTGTTTTTTAAGTGAACAGCCCTATATTAAAAAAAAAAAAAAATCCAGTTATCAAAGGTCTTAGCAGGAATGCTTCTTTCACAATTGAACAAAGATTTAAAGAAAATATTGATTTACACACATTACACATTGATGATGTGTACTAGTTAAAAAAAATATTTAAAAGAGGTAAAATATTTAGAATCTATGGAGATATGTAAATATGTTGGTCATGTTGTATATTGTGGTTTAGCATTGTTTTTAAACATTACTTTGGTTATACCATGATGCAGGGATTAGGCCTTGCATGGGTTGAAAAATATATCCAGTTTCTCACCTCACCCAGTTTGAGTAGGCTTGTAATATGAGTAGTAACATTTCTGACAAAAAAATAATTAATTTCATGCCATGGGACACTATATAAAAAAAAAACAAAGCCACAATATCAGTGTGGCTTTGGTATGAGCTTGAATATGTCAATCACTGATTTGAACCATGGGAGAAACCAAACTTTAATGCTGTGTGCAAAGTGGATTCCCCGCTCTTCATAAAACACCTACTATCTAGACTTACATAATTATATTGTAATCCTAAAAAGCTTGAGTGGATAAATGTTTACTGAATTCACATCAGTCCAAGAGCTGCAAGCCTAGTCACAGCATAGCAAATTATTTTCCAATGGCTTTGTTACAAACATTCAAACAACATTGTCCCTTTAAATAATTCAAGTGACTCAAAAATAGATTAGTTGTAGTATAGCTCTTCTCTCAGAATTTTTCCTCCCTTCTTTTGCTTATTCATAGTACCTACAAGATTTTACAATTATTTTATACAATATTGCATTATTTATAGCTTATAATTATTAATAAATTCAGAAACTTTCATATAGTTTGTACCTAAATTTCAACTTTTCTTTTTTCAAGTTTGTTGGCAATATAAGTTTCCATTATCCTCTCCAATATTTCTTGAAATTTTCAAGTAAATAATTTGATTTCTTTGAGGTAAACTAAAAACTTCTTCAGAATATTGTGGATAGCACAGCATCAATAAGATCCTGTACTTGGCTAAATCGTTTACATTATTTTCTTTTGATTCGGGTACTGTCGCCACTTGTCGTTACTCATACCTCGTTCTTCCTCCCGAGGTATGAATGCACACTGGACATCCAAGTGCAGAGCAGAAAAACTTATAACCTGTCGGGGATTGAAGCTAAGTGCATGGAAGCGCACGAATAGTTCAGTGGTTAAGCACTCGCTTGCCATGCGGAAGGTCCCGCGTTCGAACCCCGCGCGGACAAAAATTGGTATTCAAAATATGGTTTTAGTTGTTTGTAAGGGATACCTTCCGGTGCGCTCGTGTTGACCCACCATCCACCATCTAAATGCGAAGTATTGTGTCACTTCTCGCCCATCAGAGGGGAGGCATACTACGGGATGGACAGGCTACAACACAGACCACAAGCGTCTACAGTAGCTCCTGTTTTATGGCTACGAAATCTATCTATTTAGATACTTCTTTTATGACGGTATATTATCACTACTCTCCAGAACTTGTGACGTCATAATATCTCTACTATTCCGTGACGTCATACTCCAGAACAGGCACCTCAGAGTTGGCATAGATGAGGCTGAAGTCCATATTCTCGAAGTATTTTGACCTGCCTATCTTTAGATACTTCTCTTATGACGGTATATTATCACTACTCTTCAGAACTTATGACGTCATAATATTTCTACTATTCCGTGACGTCATACTCCAGAGCGGGGACCTCAGAGTTGGCATAGATGAGACTGAAGTCCATGTTTTCGTAATGGGGGGACCGTCCTATCTCTAGGTACTCTCGTTGCGAGACTGTGGGTGGTTCGTGCTGTGAGGGCGTCTCTTCGAGCTTGGCTTTGTCCTGTTTGGAGTTGGTCTGGGTATAGAAGAAGAAGAAAAAATGCCTCTATAAGAAACATAATACTATTGACTATTGCCTTAACATATTGTGTGCCGCGCCGCTCATAATGAGAGACAGCATAGTATTCTGAGAGGCCGCGTTTCTTTGAGCTTGGCTGTGTCCTGTCCTGTTTGGAGTTGGTCTAGCTGGGTATAGAAGAAGAAAAAAAAAAATACCTCTATAAGAAACAAAATACTATTGACTGTTGCCTTAACATATTGTGTCCTTAACATAACGGTCTGTCCCGGTAGCTCAGTGGTAAAGGCGGCACTCTGTGAATCCAAAAATTCCAGAGGTCGTGGGTTCGAAACCCAGCCGGAACATGACAAGTTATCCTCCCTTTTGGGATTTTTACCACATAATAATATGTCTTGGGCTTACTGCTGGAATAATGGGACTTAATAGTCCTAATCGGGCAGTATAAATAAGGCGATATTATTATTATTATTATTGTGTGCCGCACCGCTCAAAATGAGAGACAGCATTAGTATTCTGAGAGGCCGCGTCTCTCATATTGGGCGACATTAGATTTTACTTTCGAGGTTAGTGTCTCAATATTGAGCCGCTGATGCCGGGACTTGAACCATCGACCTTCAGGTTACAAGTCCGCCACCTTATCGATCAAGCTACTGAGGTCGGTTTCTATTATAAAGAGTTTTCTGTATCCCGTTCTCTTATATCCAGGTTTGATAGTACCAGTATGTGTGTGTATGTATGGTTTTATTTGTGGTGAAGCACAAGACTTCTTCACAATTTTTGTGGGTAGCGTAGCATTACTAAGAGCCTCCTTTACTTTTCGAATTACTCTATTACATTAATTTATTTGTACTCTTGTAATGCCGTCACTGGTCGTTACTTGTACGAGTAACTACTCATTTTTCCTCACGAGGTATGAGTGGACCCCGAACATCCAAGTATAGAGCATAAAAATTCCTGCCCCGCTGGGAATCGAACCCAGGTCACGATGCGTGCAATGCCTCGCGCGCTAACTCACTCTGCCACGGTGACTACTCGATTGTACCAGTAGTAATAATATCGACTTACTTCTCCCAGCACCTCTCTCGCGTTCTCCTTAGGCATGGTAACCACCAGATGTTTACTCGCCTCGGACCTCTGAGCAAAACTCTTATCCGGCAACACTGTATCGTCGAGAGCCAACTGCAACACCTTGCTCTTGATAGTGACACGAACGTAGCCGGGTTGTACGTCCACGTCCAGCAGACTGGTGTCCAAGTATCTGAAATATTGAAGGGGTAATTTAACCAAAACTGAAGGGGTGTCCAAGTATCTGAAATATTGAAGGGGTAATTTAATTAAAACTGAAGGGGTAATATAGAAAATAGGGAAAGTAAAAGAGGAAGCAAAGACAAAAATAACTAATAGGTAAGTATGAAAAAAGTAAAAATATTATTTTAGAAGAATTAGGTAGTTTAGGTACACACTCCTTCGCGAGAGAAAAATTACTACAACTCCGGCACTGGTTTTGAAATCAGCTGATAGTCCCTACTGGACGCAAATCATGATACATCGGGTTCCCTCTATGTTATATGATCTCAGTGGTCAAAACATAGCTTTACAGACATTCTCTTCCACCCAACCACTCTCTCTCACCTGTACACATGCACCGAGAGAATATATCTGTCCTTTTCGTCTTCCAGATGAAACTCCACGCCCGCCTGATTCATATTCAACGGGCGGCCATCTTGACGGAAAAACTTCCGCCCACCATCTTGTGCTTGTTCGCCATCTTGTTTTTCTCCGCCATTTTGTTCCTTCTCGTGCAGAATCTGGTTGAGTCGCGACATGTAGACTCGTGACTCGGGAGAATGGTCGGTTGTGGACTCGTTAATCGTGTCGATGTCCTCCTTTGTGATGGGCGCCGTCAGGAGATAAGCGTTTTGTGCGCGTTGCTGAGCGCGGAACTCTGAAAATGAAACAAGACACCTTAAAAATGTCTTTGGATTATTTATTTTAAATATTATCCGAATGTTTATGTATTTTGAGAAGGCTGGTTTATATTAACACTCATTTTTTTGCTCTCATAATTTGACTTTTTTACCCTTTTTTTAAGCATCTACATTCTATACAGGGTGAGCATAAAGTCTCACCCCACCCCCCGTATCTCGAGAATGGCTGAAAATACAAGAAAACGCAAAAACCCGTATTCCTTAATTTTTAGGGGGATTGAGTTTCAGCAAAAAAAATTTGACTACACGGCCCCAGTCAGGCTGGGCATGGACCAACTTTGAAATCTTAAATAGAATGGTATGTCTTGTGGCATATTGTTTTAAAGTTCTTATAGAGAGAAGTTCATTACAACAAATTTCCGTGAGCTATGACTTACCGTTCTTGAGATACAGGGTCGGACGTCCTGCGTAATATCCATATATTTTGACCTATGACTCGTTAACCGTCAATTATAGAAAAAATAAAATTTGTTGATAATAACTCCTTATGACAAGCCCTGTCGAAAAAGGTACAACTCGACATACTCTGTTGATATTAGTTTCTGGTCGGTTTCGTCAGTGAGCCTGACGAACAGTCCGAAAAATTTCAACGAAAAAACAAATCAAGTTTTAACTTGTTCGAAAGTTCTTGCCATAAGGAGTTATTATTGACAAATTTCATTTTTCTGGAATTTACGGTCAACGAGTTATAGGTCAAAATATATGGATATTACGCAGGACGTCCGACCCTGTATCTCGAGAACGGTAAGTCGTAGCTCACTGAAATTTGTTGTAATGAAATTCTCTCTATGAGACCTTTAAAACAATATACCACAAGACATACTATTCTACTTAAGATTTTAAAGTTGGTCCATGCCCAGCCTGACTGGGGCCCTGTAGGCAATTTTTTTATTGACTGAAAATTAATCCCCCCAAAAATTAAGGAATATGGGTTTTTTCGTTTTCTTGTATTTTCAGCCATTCTCGAGATACGGGGGATGGGGTGAGACTTTATGCTCACCCTGTATATTGTACTAGATTTATATACGCTATTTCTCTCTCTTTCTCTATATCTCTCTCCCCCCCCCCCCCGTGCCTTTCTCTCCCTCTCTCCCCTCTCTCTGTAGTAAGGGTAAACTGGACGTTGTTTGATATAATCTGGTAAGTACATATAAAAAAAATCCTCACTCTTATAATCATCTTGATCTTCTTCTATTTGAGGTAGAATCGACTCGAAAATTCTTCCCGCCAATATTCTGTCCGATCTCTCGATAACCACACTGTCCAATTCTTGCAGACGCGGCAACACTGCGATGATGTAGCTGCGGTAGTGTTCAAAATCCGAACAGGGGTTACCTTTCAGATACCTTGGGAGGGAAAGGGTTAATCAAATAATTTCATTTTTACATTGTTAATTGCTTTTTTACATTGTTAAAAGTTTCTATTTGTTAAAACATGCAATAATTACAGTTAACACTTAGGCGGAATATTTTAGCAGAGGTAATGGCTCACCTATTTAACTCTGATATAAAACGAATGTGACATAAAAATAAAAAAATCTTTCAAATATATGTTTTATAGTTGTACTGCTAGGATTGGACGAAAACTATCCAAATTTCTATGAAAAAAAAACTCAGGTAAATCCCGCTCTTTGTTATTTATGTAAATAAATAATAATGAGTTTACTATTATTTATTACTATATTACTTACCGGCCATTTCCGGCCCTACCCAGGCTGGGTGAGGTTAATGTGGGTAGCTGGTACGATTCCCAGCGAATGGAGGGTAAAACCCCCGTCCTAATCCAGGACGTTAAATCGAATAGAATCGTTGGCGTTAGGAAGGGCATCCAGCCGTAAAAAAAAATGTGCCAAAACCAATCAACCTCAACCATGAGGTTGAACAACGTCGACCCTGCTTGAGCGGGATAAGACAGAGTAAAAGAAGAAGAAGATTACTATATTACTTACAGCTGTTTCAAGTGTATGTTGTGCTGTAAGGACTGAACTGAATCTATCTGGCCGATAAAATTGAGGGTGAGGTCCAGTTTCTTGAGGCTTTCACATCCCTGGAGGTTCTCTATGATTTCAATGTTGTTCAAAGTAAGGTTCAAATATTCGAGCTTCTTCAGACGGCTGAGGTTTTCTGGAAAAATCAATGAAACACATCATTTAATTATGAGTGCACGATTAGCTCAAAGGTCAAACCTTCAAGATCGTATTATTTTTTGTAAATATAAATTAAAATATGTGACTTAACGCTTGTGACTTCTGCCCGTAGTCCAGAGATCCCGAGTTCGATCCCCGGTTAGGACAGACTTTTCGAAGAAAAATCTGTTCCCTCTGTACATGTGGGGCTGGCATTTCTGGCCCCATCCAGACTGGGTGAGGTTAATGTGGGTAGCTGGTACGATTCCTAGCAAATAGAGTGTAAAATCCCCGTCCTAATCAGGATGTTAAATCAAATAGAATCGTTGGTGTTAGGAAGGGCATCCAGCCGTAAAAATGAGCCTCAACCAACCAACCTCAACCATGAGGTTGAACAATGCTGACCCCAAGTAGGTTTGGGAAAAAGGCAACGTGAAAGAAGAAGAAGATTACAGTAATAATAATATAATATCGCCTTATTTATACTGCCCGATAAGGACTTTTAAAGTCCCATTATTCTAGCAGTAAGCCCAAGACATATTATTATGTGGTAAAAATCCCAAATGGGAGGATAACTTGTCATGTCCCGGCTGGGTTTCGAACCCACGACCTCTGGAACCTCTGGATTCACAGAGTGCCGCCTTCACCACTGAGTACATTCTAATATTCTTACCTAGTTTAGATATAACGTTGGAGTGTAGCAGTAGTATTTTCAAGTGTTTGCACCACTTATCCAGGGCTTCTATCTTCTCAATGTGTTCCTGATGAAGTGCTATTTCCTCGAGAGTGCCTATTTCTTTGTCATTGTGCTCTGCGCGTTTCCTGACTAGGTCCTCTGAGACTGGGGGCGTGAAATGAATAGATGAGCGCACAATTAGCCCAGTGGTAAGGTGCTCGCTTGCCATGCGGAAGATCCCGGGTTTGAACCCCAAGCCCGGTACAATTTTTTTTATTAAAACTTTTGTTAGAGTTGTTTCGTAATTGAAACCTTCCGATGCGCTCGTGTTGACCCAGCACCTAAATGATAAGACAGTATTGTGTAACTTTTTTTATTTATTTTATTTGGTAAATTTGGTCGTGACGTTTCTTGCCTATCACAGAGGAGGCATATCACGGGCTGATCAAGCGTCTGCAGTATCTGCTTTTTCATGACTGAGAAATAAAAAAAGTCTGTGAAAAAATCATTTTAAAAATAAATAAAATACACGTAAAAGTAATTAAATCAAACACGAAAAAAATTAAATTCGGAGCAAAAATTTTTTTATTACAAAAATGAACACAATACGAGTACTTCCAACTTCTATTATTAGAAATTTATCGGAAGTAAAATGGAAGAGAAAAATGGGACTGGGCAGGTTATGTAGCCCAAATGTCATTAGAAAAATCGATAAAAGTAATTTATGAATGGTACGAGAGGTGAAGGAGCAAAAAAAAAGGAGGCGCCCAGCTACAAGATGAGAAAATGTAAACAGCAGGACCAAGCTTGGTCCATCTAGATTCTAGATGGACACAAGAGGCACAGGATAGTAAAAAAATAATTTAAAAAAGTAAGTTTATTTATTGAACGGGAATAACCCTATGTAAGAATACAAACAACAGAAACATGAAATGGTAACACTTATCAAAATAGTAAAAATAAATTACAAAAAGTTATCATATTTCGTGATATCACAACTACTCAAAGTCGCTGCTTTACTAAATCTATGCTGAAACCGGGACTTGAACCATCGACCTCCAGGTTAACAGTCCGCGGCCTTATCGATCGAGCTACTGAAGTCGGTAAGAGGCATGCATAGGATAGAAAACAATGGACAGCTCTGGGTTATTTAGAGGTAAATTTGATCAGGAAATTGTTCTCTTATATCCAGGTTCGACTGTAATGCATATTAATAATAATAATTCCGTGTCCATGAAATAGGGACAGTCACCTATATCACGGTATTGAGAGAATTATATGGACGCATTGGATAGAAACAGCTCTGGGTTATTTAGAGGTAAATTTGATCAGGAAATTGTTCTCTTATATCCAGGTTCGACTGTAATGCATATTAATAATAATAATTCCGTGTCCATGAAATAGGGACAGTCACCTATATCACGGTATTGAGAGAATTATATGGACGTCCAGATCCAATGTCTAAGGCTCCTTTCATATCCATTAATTCTATTTGGTTTTAACGTCCTGACTTGAGATAGTCAGGACGGGGGTTTTAGCCTCCATACGCTGGGAATCGTACCAACTACCCACATTAACCTCACCCAGCCTGGGTAGGGGCGGAAATTCCAGCCTCAAGTGTTTGGATGGAACATAATTTTCTTCGAAAAGTCTGCCCCAACCGGGAGTTGAACTCAGGAACTCTGGACTACGGGCAGTAGTCAGTAGTCACAACCATTATACGCCACGGAATTACGCCATATTGATATTGGTATACTTACCTTTATTGTACAGAAGCCTAATAATAACAGACCTAGTTTTATATTTAAGAAAATAGTGCATTGGATTTAACTTACTTCGGACCATTGTCCAACTCTGTCCCCGTCCAACTGGTCCTAGAATCAAATAGAATGTTGAACTAGATGATTTAGCTTGATATGAAAATAGAAACTAAAACAAAACTAGACGGATAAGAAAACTATTAAATACCTATCAAGATTTTCAAATTAATTTAATTCAACACCGAAAAAGTTACAATATTTATTTTCAGTCTCATGAATGGATAGAAGTGCGATTAACAACTAGAGCTTTCCGCATTGTGTTACCATGGTTACCAGTAAACAAAAACGTGTCGAAAAAGAAGAAGGTCTTGCAAGAATTTGTCTCGCAACGTTGCGATTGTATCTTTCCATGCTTCTCTTTTCCTTTAGAATTAAATGAAATCGAATCCCACTGATTGAAACCTTCGAATTCGGGACGATATGTTGCTAACCATTTGGAAACAAAATGTTGCACTGAATGGGATCCCGGCTATAAGTGTGTGCAAAACAGTAGGCAAATATAATTTCTACTCCTTTTATCAATTTTGAGTAATTTAATTGATTTCTCGGTGTTTTGTTGAAAGATCGAACGAGAATCGAATATGAACTGCAAGAAGTTTTGATTATAGCCGTTAACATGTATTGTTTGAGTGTTCTGCAATGTGCTGTACAAGATGTGATAAGATGTTGAGCACATTGCATACACATTTCAGAAGTACGGCGCAAGTTCTTCAAGTGTAAACAAACATCGAAATCTGGGAAATTTTGAAAATTGAAAAAGCCAAAAACGGCAAAAACGAATACCGATTATTTTTTGTGACAAAAATCTATGGACAAAATTTATAAACCAAATTTATTTTTACTTCTCTTACATTTGTCTTGTTGTTATTAATAAAGTAACTCTGGAAAAAATGGACGCATAGAGTTTTCCTCCTACCTTTCTTTCATTGTAGTGGTAAGTTTCTCCTTGATTAGAAATAAATTGCATTTTAACACTTGGACTTTCCTTTGCTATGCATACTCTTCGGAGGTGATCGAACCCGCTTTACAGGTATTGCAACCTTGTCCTCTTAACAAACGACATGGGGCATTGAATACACCAACCTCAGAAAATTGATGAGGGAGGGAGAATACTCTTAACGGAGGTGGATGGTTTGAGTCCTCAGGATTTTAGTAAGAAGCTATTGTTAGTGTAATGGGATTTCCTGTCTCGAGCCGACAGTCTAAAGAAAGCAGTACTATACTATACTTTCTGCATATTGGCTCTGAGTAGTTAACATAATTAGGTACCAGGTAATTATGAGATTGAGTCCTGAGGATTTTAATAATTAGGATTACCATTTATAATCATGATAATCTAGCAAGTTATATTATATGATTAAAACTAAGATAAGGAAGGATCATTCCTCAATTAAGACTTTCCAGTTTCCACCAATCACAGTGCATCATTTCTTGAATCAGTGACAGTCTACCCAATAATCTTATTTTATAATATACCCCTTTAACACAGACTTCATGATTCCTAGTTTGAAACACCTATCAAAATTAATACTTGCATTGGTAACTGTTGCTAAAGTGCTATGCTCCTCTGATCCTCATAGTTCTTGCAATGATGATGAAATTTTCACATAATAATATTACCTACTTGTTGATTTTGCTAAATTAACTGTTAACAAGCCTTGTCTGTGATATTTACTAGCCTTGCAGTTTTACTACCTACCTAATATCTAATCAAATTATTTATTGGAGGAAGATTTTGCAGCCATACCGGCGCCTACTGCGGCTAAATCAAATTATTTACCATGCTTCCAAGTCACTGAGTAAATACCTGAAAGTTTTCTTAGTTCCTAACAAATCCCCACAATTACAATATAAATAACGACTCCCAACAGTTACAATAAATAACACCTTAATTACAGAACCAATAGTTATATAAAACCATAAAGGCATAGTGCACATTTTGATTTTTCCTGATGTAAATAATTATTATTGAAAATTAATTTACATTTGGTTTCAGAAATTCCACCTCTTACCATCTGGAAAAAAACATGATCAGTGGAAATCAAGCTTAACCTGCCCCATCCCAGTAGAAGGATGAAGAAAGAACACGGACGTCCCTACAAGCTTGCACATCAAGTGTTGAGTTTGACTGGGATCAATTTTCAAAGAAAAAGTATCATAGTGAGTTTACTGTTGTGGTTTAGTTTTACCTTATCTGTTTATCATTCTGAAATAAAATTTATTTATCATATTTGTGTTAATCGCTTTTGTGATATCACATGTACTCAAATTTGCTTTACTAAATCTACACTGAAACCAGGACTTGAAGCCCCGAACTCCAGGTTACAAGTCCGCCACCTTATCAAAAAAGCTACGGAGGTCAGTCTGAAATAAAAATTAACAGGTAAGCTAACAGATAAGTTGGTAACTGTTTGGGGTGGTTTTTGCTTTTATGATATGGAAAAATTTCTATAAAAAAAAACAATATTGATGGATATAAATAGTCACTTGAAAGTACCACCTACCAAAATTATCTCCTAATAATTTGTTGAAATGTTCATTGCATTTTATTTAAATACTTTTTTCCAAACTTCACAGGGCTTGGTGGAGCTGACATTGATACCAACCAGGGACACTTTGAAGACCATCAAGCTCAACTCTAAGCAATGCCGTATATACCGGGTAGCATTGAATGATGAGATTGAAGTCCCATTTGACTACTGTGACCCAATGATCAACATTTGTAATGAGGAAATCAAGAAGTGAGTTGGTTGAACTTTGGTTAAAAAAAATAGTCTTATTTAGAATCTCTTTCATTTTGATTTTTTTTTTTAAATATTAATTTCCCTTTCTTTTAATTACCACCTTTTGTAAAAAACATGTAGTGTGATCTCATTTTTTAATAGGTAATCAGTTTCAAAATACTTGGAATTCTTCATTTGTAATCAATAAAAGTTTTTTCTACATTTTTATTTTTTGTCAGAGAGCAAGAAATGAAAAAAAATGACATCATGAAAAAAATTCAACTATTTATTTTGATTATCTGGTTCTTTCATAGCCGAGCTCTGGAGTTCTTCTCAGCCAAGCATGTCACAGCGGCCCAGTCCGTGGACCCAGATCACAAGTTCGGAGAGCTCATCATTAGCATCACACCTGAGGCAGCTCCGCTCATACAAACCGGTAAACCGGTGAGGGTCACTGTAGAGTTCTCCCTCGAGAATCCAGTGGGTGAGTCTATGCTTTTTGATATGTATTTAGTATGCATAGAAAACTCAAACGTTGGTAAAGGAAAAATAAGAACGAAGTTTATTCTTTCATAGTTACAAGTAGACTGACTACTGACACTCCCACAATCTGGCCAGTATCAAACTGATATCTATCACATATCCCCCCCATAATGTGTGGGCCGGATCTGGTCCACATGTCTTTTCCATTCTCTCCCATCATCCAACGTCACAACATAATGCAGCAAGCCTTCCCGTTTCTTCACCACTCCAAACTCCCACTTCTTGCTGTGCGTGTAGTTCCGCACTTGCACTCGATCATTCACATTGAAACTCCTTCCCTTGAACTGTGTTGTGTCCGTTTCCTTCTTCTCCGGTTCCGGCTTCAGGATAGCATCAAGTCTTGTCCTCGGGTCTCGCCCAAACATCAATGTGTACGAAGACTCCCCCTCGCTGTTTTTCACCTTCCTCAGCTGCATCAGCAATCTGCTGATCTTGAGATTGATGTCTCCCCGCTCCTCAGTCATAGCCTTGAGATGTTTCTTGATAGTTTGCACAAATCTCTCCGCTTGTCCATTAGTGGCGGGGTGGAAAGGTGCCGTGGATCTGTGGGTGATAAAGTTTGATTGTAAGAAATTTTCAAACTCATAAGATTTGAATTGAGGACCGTTATCGGATACACACATAACAGGTAAGCCAAATGTCGCAAACAATTTCCTCAGCTCTCTGATACAGAAATCAGAAGTTGTTGTTTTTGTAGGTATAACCTCCACCCACTTTGTATGGGCGTCAACAACAATGAAGTACCACAAACCATTCTCCGGCCCTGCGAAGTCTACGTGAATTCGCTCCCAAGGCTGTTGAGGCTGTTCCCAAGGATGAGCGTTACATTTGGATGGCTCATTTTGTTTCATGCAGCACTGCTTACATGCTCGTACCATATCTTCAATCTCCTTATCTATACATTTCCAGTAACAATAGCTTCTACTTAAAGACTTCATTTTTACAATCCCTAGATGGCCGACATGTAATTCTTGTAACACTTGCTTCCTCAAATTTCCTGGAATCACTACTCTCATACCTCTGAACACACACCCGTCTTGCAGTGTGTACTCACTGTCCTCCAGCCCTGCCGCTTGTAATGATCTCCCGCTGGTCAGCGCGTCCACAATGTTGCTCAACTCCACGTCTCGTTTCGTTTCTTCTTGTATCATTTGAAAGTTGATGCTGTTGAAAGAGTTGATCTGGTTTGTCTGGAATTTGTACGTCTCGTCCGTTGCGTTCGGGTCTGGCGTCTCATATGGGAACCGAGACAAGAAGTCAGCATTTCCGTGATCTGATGTTCGCTTGTATTCGATGGAGTAGTCGAAACCTGACAAAAATAGAGCATAGTGAAACATTCGGGTTGCAGCCAAGGTAGGTAACATTTTGCCAGGATTGAATATTGTGGTGAGGGGTTTGTTGTCCGTAATCAACACAAATTTGCGCCCGTACAAATACTGGAAAAACTTTTTTATCCCCCAGTAGATTCCCGTAGCTTCTCTGTCTAGCTGACTGTACCTTTGTTCACACCTTGATAACGAACGAGAAGCAAAGGCTATTGGGCGCTCAGTCCCATCATCATACCTATGAGACAAAACAGCGCCAAGTCCCACAGGTGACGCGTCCGTGGCCAGCGTTACTGTAAGGTCGGGGTTGTAGTGTACAAGTACATTATCATTTGAAATCTGTTCTTTTACTTCCTTGAAACTTTTCTCGCACTGATCATCCCAATGAAACTGTTCCCCCTTATGCAGCAAATTGTTTAGTGGATGTAAGATCGATGCTAGATTTGGAATAAACTTGTTGTAATAATTAGCAAGGCCGAGAAATGTACGTAACTCACCAACGTTCTGTGGTTGTTTCGCATTTTGAATAGCGAGTACCTTGTCCTGCGTTTTGTGCAGGCCGTCACTGTCAATCATGTGTCCCAGGTACTTGATGCTGGTCTGTAAGAAATTGCATTTGTTTCTGTTAAGTGTCAGGTCCTGTTTCCTCAATACTTCAAACACAGACTCTAGTCTTTGCAACATCTCTTCATGTGTTGCCCCTTGTATTACAATGTCATCAAAGAAGCATTGAACTCCAGCTAGTCCTTGCAGGGTCTTATCCATAAACTTCTGCCACAACCCGGGAGCAACTTTAACCCCAAACATGAGTCTGTTTACTTTGTACAACCCCTTGTGTGTCGACAAACATTGCATCATTGCACTTTCTTCGTCCATCTTGTAGTGAAGGTACGCCTTACTAAGGTCTAATGTACAGAAATACCGTCCCCCGTTCATTTGTGCAAAAATGTCTTCGATACGAGGAATAGGATAGTTAAAATCCTGAATACATTTGTTTAATGTTACCTTGTAGTCCGCACAAACTCGGACATCCCCGTTCGGCTTGGTGATCGGTACAATCGGTGTTCCCCACTCCGAATGGTCTACTTTGGTTATTATACCCTCGCCTTCCAACCGTTCCAACTCTTGTTCAATTTTCAATTTCTTCGAATACGGCACTGGTCTCGGGGCATAGTATATCGGAGTCGCGTCTGGTTTCAGTTGCAAGTGTCCTAGTTCAGTAGGTATGGTACCTATTTTGTCCTTGAATATGTCCTCATATTTCGTCAGTAGGTCCTCCAGTCGTGTCACCTCAACCACCTTCATGCTCCTAATCTCCGCCCAGTCTAGGTTCACTTCTCGGATCCAATCACGCCCAAAGATGGGGTCCACGCGCTGATTAATGATGATCAGCTTTCCTACAAACTGTTGGTTCTTGTAGGTACATTTTACAAAACACATACCTCTGGGCTTGATGACCTCACCAGTGTAGGTCTTCATCTGGATGTTCGTGTTGAAGATTCTGTTGTTCAGGTTGAGCTGCTTGTAGTCCTCGTACGCAATGGATGACAACGCCGCCCCTGTGTCAATCTCCATGTGGATGGGTCTCTGGTCCAGCTCCACCTTGATCATAAACTTGTCACTCTTGGTGTTCTGCAAGCTGTGTATTTTATACTGGTTATTATCTGAGTCTGAGTGTTGCCAGTCCTGTTGGTTCACTATATGGACCCTACGTTCCCCTCTACTGGATGCCAAACACACTTTTCCAATGTGACCCACTCTGTTACATTTTCTACAAAATTCATTTTTGAATTTACAAGTCGTGGCTCTATGGTTTGGATCCCCACATCTGTAGCATTTACCTCTCAAATCTACTGATTGGGTTCTTTTCTCTTGGTATGTAGGTCTGTTCTGTTCTCTATGTTCGTATCTCATAGGGTTACTTACAGTTTGACTGGTTGTAGGTAACTGGTTCAGTCCCGCACTTGTCACCTTAGTCTCGTTCATGTGTTCGTTCTCCTGCTTTGACATCTCAATGCTCATGGCCATGTTCAGCACATCCTTTAAGTTCTTGGTGTTCTTGTCCTGTAGGAGTCGTGTCCGGATATCTGGGTCACGCAGTCCTCTGATGAACTGGAGGGTTAGGAACGCATCCGCCGTGCAGTGCTCACATCGTTCACATTTGAACTCGCAGTACTTGGACAGTTTCTTCAGTTCTGTTGAAAACTGTAAAACAGACTCATTAGATTCTTGCGTTCTGTTGATGAATTTGTTCTGCAAGGCCCAAGTACTAGGTTTAGGCTCCAAGTAGTCCTGCAATGACCCTACCAGTTCGTCATAGTTTTTCTCTAGAGGATTTTCAGGCGTGTAAATATCGTACAATCTCTCATGTAGCTGTGGGGTTAGAGCATGTAACAGAGTGTAAACTTTTGTCTTGTTGTCGGAAATCCCTTTCAGAAACATAAATGTTTCTAGCCGCTTCACAAAATTGGCGAAACTCTCCTCTTCCTGATACGAAACAAAACTGATGTTCGATGTCGTGCATAAGGCCTGATGTTGTGATGTACTTTTCTCTGTATTTAATAGGTTCTTCCTGAGTTTAGAAATGTTCACAATCATACCTTTAATTTGTTCGTGCATGGCAAACCTGTAGTCCCGTTCCTCTTCCAGCTCCTCCTCCTCCAACATTCCGTCCAATATGTCCTGAATCGCTTCATACTGCTTTCTGTAGGTCTCGATGTTCCTCTCGTACGTGTCCAACTCCTCTCTAGATAGCTCCCCCGTCAACTTCCCACTTGTCCTTGTCAGCATCGACTTCACCGTCCCTCTGTTCTTCTTCCACGTCTTCACATCTTCTTCCGTCGTCATTTTCACCTCTGTCGCCACTTGATATGTATTTAGTATGCATAGAAAACTCAAACGTTGGTAAAGGAAAAATAAGAACGAAGTTTATTCTTTCATAGTTACAAGTAGACTGACTACTGACACTCCCACAATCTGGCCAGTATCAAACTGATATCTATCACTTTTGCTCTAGCCATTTTTAAGTATTATACCTTAATAAATAAATGTGTTTATTTGTGTTATTATATCACAATTTTGGGTTGGGTGGAAAAGATTGCCACAGGCAATAACCCCGCCCTTTAGGTAGGACAATATTGTTATTTTCTTTTTTACTTATTTATTTTTTCATTTCTTTGTTTTTTTTCTTCTTAATTTTATACTGTTACCATTGTACTTTGTCCTAATAAAGCTTAAAAAAAAAAAAAAAAAAAAAAAAAAAAATACTGGGTAGGGCAGAGTTATAGGACTTTGCCCTTTTCTTTGAATGTCCTAATAAATATCTTTCTCTTTACAAATTTACTGAGAATTGGCTGTGTCTAACTTCTTAAACATGGTTGAGATTGGTTGGTTCTGGCAATTCAATTACCTCAATAACCAACCATAGTAACTCAATAAATAAGGCAGCGGACTTCTATCATGGAGGTCAGTGGCTCAAGTCTCAAGTAGGTTTAAATTTAATAAGGCTGGTTTGAGTAATTGTGACATCAGTGATCAGAATTGTGATAACAACAAATTTTAATTTATATTTCTAAATTACCTCAGTATCAGTATAAACAGAAAAGTGAGAAGTTGTACTAGATGTACATGAATATAAGAACATAGTACCTGGACAGCTGTTTCGAGCTTATTTGCTCTCATCAGCAGGTAATAGTTCTGAATATCCATGCCATCAACTAACCTCTCTATTTTAATCAAACACCTCGGCCGAGGTGTGAAGAACGCCTATACAAAGAAAGAGACAGCCCGGCAGAGTGTAAGGTTACGGAAAACATAGTTCCCATGCATTTCATGTTCAGTATAAACAGAAAAGTGAGAGTTATCTTTATCTACCTTTATCTACCAGCTGGTTTCATTAACCTAACCTATGTTTTGTATTTTTTTCAGGCGGTGTTCATTTTGTAGTGCCCGAAGGAGATGGACCTCTAGTAGAGCGCAATGCCCATCTCTTCACTTGTCCTCACGAGAACTCGGCTCGCCTCTGGTTCCCGTGCATAGATAGGTAATGTGTAGTGCCGACCAGGAGCGGTCGGTGGGAAAATGTTTTGGGGGTGCTGCCACATAAACTGGACTAAAATGGTGTTTAGAGAGTGGGTTTCAGTATAACTATAAAGAGTTTAAGTTTGTTTACAATGCTAATCATAACAATATATAATATTAATTATTCTAGAAATGTGTGATAATTTTCATTGTGTACGAGCTAGGACTTGAAAAAATCCTCTCTTTTTCTTTTCCGTCTAAGGGTGCTGCAGTTCCGCAGCTCCTTAGCACCGGCCGCGCCTGGTGCCGACCATTTGAGCACAAGATTAGCTTAGTGGTAACATACTCGCTTGCCATTCGAACCTCAGAGCTGACACAAAATTGTACTAAAAATTTGGTTACAGTTGTTTGTAACCGGTTGGTGAGTAGCAGAGGGTACAGAACTGGTAGGTGACTAAAATAGAGGTAAGAGAGAGAGAGAGAGAAAGAGAGAGATAGAAAGAAAGAGAGAGATAGAAAGAAAGAGAGAGAGGGAGAGAGAGAGAAAGAGAGAGAGAAAGAAAGAGAGAGAGAGAGAGAGAGAGAGAGAGAAAGAGAGAGAGAGAGAGAGAGATGTTATTAGTGTTCACCCAGCACCTTAATGGGAAGTATTGCAATGTGGTCAAAAAAGGAAAAGGAGCCCAGCAGTCCCTATGGGCAGGTTGATTTTTTTTTCTTCTTTTGAAACCCATCAAGTGTGGTATTGAAAAAAAATTACCTCTATCTACCACCTGGTTTTATTAATGTAATTTCTGTAAAAAAAAATTTAAATCATGTACCTATAGCACAAATACAAGAATGTATAATTAAAAGCTAGAACAAATTAATAATAAAAAAAGAAAAATAAGTGAAAGTTGAGATAATCACTTTCGTGATGTCACAAATACTCGCTTTACTAAAAGTAAAGCATTACTTGAACTGAGACCGTTACTTGAACCAACGACCTCCAGGCTACAAGTCCGTCGCCTTATCGATCAAGCTACTGAGGTCGTTCAAATTTTAATAATAAGTTAAGTTTAGTTAAGTTAAAGTTATCATATTTGTATTAATCACTTACGTGATGTCACAAATACTCAACAAACTCGCTTTGCCAAAAGTACGCTGATACCGTTACTTGAACCAACGACCTCCAGGTTACAAGTCCGCCGCCTTATCGATCAAGCTACTGAGGTCGGTCAAATTTTAATAATAATATAGAATAGAATAGAATAGAACATTTTCTTGTATTTAAATTATAAATTTGTATACAAGGGGTTGGCTTGCTAAATATAAATGCAATAAAAAGTGTTAATATCCATTTAAATAAAATGAAATTTATCCTGAAAATTAGGTATTAAAGAAAAAAAAAAAGAAATATGTAAATAATTTATCCTGAATATAAGACAGTAGAAAAACCAAATAAAATATTTATCCTAAAAATTATACGTTAGAAAAAACCAAATAAACTTCTTATCCTGCAAATTAGACATTAAAATAAAACCAAATAAAATATTTATACTGAAAATTAGACACTAGAAAAAAAAAACAAATAGAATATTTATGCTGCAAATTAGATATCAGAGAAAAAAAAAACAATTTTAATAATAATATAATACATCGACAGCTACTCCGAGGTGTGTCCCTGGCGGCTCGAGTTCACAGTGGACGACAACCTGACGGCAGTCTCCTGCGGGGACCTGCTGGAAGTGGTGTACACGCCCGACATGAGACGGAAGACGTTCTTCTATCAGCTCAGCGTGCCCACGTCGGCACCCAGCATCGCTCTGGCTGTGGGTGAGTACTACTCTAGCTAGTAGTATTATAGTTAGATAGGAAGTGGTGTACACGCCCGACATGAGACGGAAGACGTTCTTCTATCAGCTCAGCGTGCCCACGTCGGCACCCAGCATCGCTCTGGCTGTGGGGTGAGTACTACTCTAGCTAGTAGTATTATAGTTAGATAGGAAGTGGTGTACACGCCCGACATGAGACGGAAGACGTTCTTCTATCAGCTCAGTGTGCCGACGTCGGCACCCAGCATCGCTCTGGCTGTGGGGTGAGTGGTTGTGCAAACAAATCATGGTAAAAATGAATATAAAAAAAAATGATAAAAAAACCCCCTAAGAGTACAAAAGATATTGTACTTCAAGGGGATTGTAATGAAAAAACTGTAGAATGAAAATAAATCAACTTATTATTATTATAATATAAACAAGAAAAGTACCCTAGCAAATAAGCTGAATTGGAATCAGTTGGTCTGATGTATACTTTTTGCTTTCATGTATGTATTATTTTTGTTCTAAATAAAGGTTTATTTATTCATAAACAAGAAAAAGATAAACAAAATAAAGAAAATATATATAGATGTCCTAACTAAATAGGGTTATTGCCTATGGCAATCTCTTCCACTCAACCTTTGTAGTGCTATATTTAGTTTGGTGCTCTAGCTAGTAGTACTATAGTTAGGAAGTGGTGTATAGGACTGACTTGAGGCGGAAGACGTTCTTCTATCAGCTCGGTGTGCCGACGTCGGCACCCAGCATCGCTCTGGCTGTGGGGTGAGTGGTTGTGCAGACAAATAAAATAATGATAAAAATTATTATTAAGAAGAAGAAGAAGAAGAAGAAGAAGAAGAAGAAGAAGAAGAAGAAGAAGAAAAAAAAACATCAACAGCAATGTAAATAAAACGAAAAAAATATTAAGAAGAAGAATAAGAAAAAAAAAAGAAAAAAAAAAAAAAAAAATCAACAGCAATGTAAAAAAACCTAAAAAACTTTATAGTGATCCATTTAAAGAAGATGATGTTGTTATTTTAAATTCATTACTGATGTCAAGGAAGAATTATTATATTTATTTATTTAGAAACTCTTTATTAGTAGAACATATGTACAGACAAATAATGGTAAAAATTAAATATAAAATTGACAATAATAATATAAACAAGAAAAAAAAATAAACAAAAAATATATACATAATATTATGTCCTAACTAAAGTGCGGGGTTATTGCCTATGGCAATCTCTTCCACCCAACCCAAAGAAATCTTTTATTGAATAAAATGCTTTTGTTTTGCAGTCCATTCGAAGTGTACGTTGACCCTTTCATGCACGAGGTCACCCATTTCTGTCTTCCTCCACTCAAGGATCTTCTCAAGGTAAGAAAATAATAAATTCTCAATCTTTAGATCCATAGACTTGAGAATTAGAGGATCAAGAAAAAAAATTAGACAATTTTCTGAATATGTTTAAAATATTAAAAAAAAAAGAATAAAAATCGATCAATTAATGTTTAAAAACACAAAAAAAATGAAATAATAAAATAAAATAAAGATAAATAGCTAGTTAGCTGTGTTATTATGTCACAATTTTTAGTGGGTACCATCGACATTACGAGAACTAATTGCAGTATCAATCTCGTAATGTTGTTGTTGTTGTAGCCAGCTTGGCTACAGCTGGAGGGGGGAGTGATGGTCCCCAGCCATCTTTATTTCAAAGTTGGCTCGTCCTGAACGACATATTTCTATGTACGATCAACCATTATGAGGACTTCTCGTAATGTCGCCGCCACTGGTCGATAACCACTCTACAACTACCCCAATTGTCTTCACGGACTGTCGGAAGCAGTGCCGGATTAAGGCTGCGCGGGGCCCTTGGCAATTTCAAGGCGCGGGGCCCCAAAATTGTACTGAGTTTATGATAAAATACTATTTTCAGAACCTTGAAATCGAAGCCAAGTGTCCTGAGCACCAATCCATAATAGTATCCATAATAGTAAAACGACGTTTATAACACCGAAGGCCACATTTTTTCCGAATACTAGTAGGAATATCTAAATATGTATTATGAAAAGAATATGTGTAGAAAGATGTCATTAGGTAAGATGTGTAGAAAGTAGATCATCTATTACTATGAAGATTTTATCGCTAGTATTGAATGCTACTTTTTTTAAAGTTAACTTTCCAAATTAATTCCAAACAATCAAAAGACACTTCGAAAGTGGCCAAAGATTTTTTTTCTTGCATGTCTTGAAAAACAATCTAAACAATTAAGATAAGTAAATTTGACGACGCCGCAGGCGAAATTTTTGCAAAGCTATGGGGTAAAGTATTCGGAAAATAAATACAAAAAGATATCTTGAAAAAAACATTAAAAGCGTCGCAGGCGACTATAATGAAGATCATTGGTTAAGATGTCGATAAAGCCGATCACTGAGCACTCAGAAGTCACTTTATGGATTTGATGGAAGAGATTACCGAAGCCGCAGGCAAAAGGTATAGAGATCTACCTATTTTCATATATGTGGTCGATTTTAAGGGGGGGCCCGTGGTTTTTCTTTTAATATTTTGCTCAACTGGCTGTGATTTTATTTAATATTAAAATGTAGAAAAACCGAGTTAAAGGTCATTCAAAAACATTTATAATATGTGTAAGCTGCCCGAAACGCGGGGCCCCCAAAATCGCGGGAACTTGGCATCTACCAAATCTGACATACTGGTAGATAATCCGCTAATGTCTATGTGGTTGATCATTGTTTATTCAAGGAATAGATAATAATAGGGAGCCCTGCGCTTTTGTTTCAATTTATGTACTTTGCTGTGAGTGTGTGATTTCACTTTTATTTCTTCTTCTTCTTACTCATTATCCAAAAGTACCTAGTGTAAGCTTTTAAAAAACCCATAATACTTATTGTAAGCTTTTTAAAAAACTCATAATATCTAGTGATTCTAGTGTAAGCTGCTCAAGCGCGGGGCCCCCTAAAGCGCGGGGCCCTTGGCATCTGCCAAATCCGCCATATGGGTAATCCGGCACTGGTCGGAAGAGAATGCCGTTGGCATTAGCACCACCCTTGATCAAGTTACGTTTTATTAATGTCAATTTCTATGTATGTATATTATAATAATAATTCCGTCTCCGTGAGATAGGGACAGATACCTAAATCACGGTGGTGAGAGGATTATATGGACGCCCAGATCCAATGTCTAGGCTCCTTTCATGTCCATTGATTCTCTTTTGGTTTTAACGTCCTAACTTGAGGTAGACAGGACGGGGGTTTTACCCTCCATTCGCTGGGAATCGTACCAGCTACCCACATTAACCTCACCCAGCCTGGGTAGGGCCGGAATTGCCACCCTCACGTGTTTCGAAGGAACAGAATTTTCTTCGAAAAGTCTGCTCCAACCGGGGATCGAACTCGGGATCGCTGGACTACGAGCAGTAGTCACAACCATTACGCCACGGAGGCTGGATATATGTATATTAATCATGATGTTTGTATGCTTGCTTTCTTCTCCCCTTCAGGTGACTGTGAAGCATGTGCATCAGATGTTTGAGTTTTTCGAGGAGACCCTGTCTAACCGGTACCCCTACCCGTGCTACAAGCAAGTGTTTGTGGACAGCACTGTACAGGAAGTGTCTGCCTATGCCTCCATGAGTATACTGAGGTAAGTGCGCGAACACAACTCCAGCTGATTCGGGTTCGAATACCGGCGGGGTCGGAATTTTTTCGGCTCTGTACATTAATATTAATTGATAACACTATTTAGTATTAATTGATAACACTATGTATTCATGTGTGTATTTTATAATGTCTAAATATCCTCTCATGTATTTGTATATTCTATCTGAATTATGTCATCTTTAAACAATAATAAAAATAATATAATAATAATAACACTCGTTAGTGGAAGGTAACCACCAGGCGAGGTTAATGCTCAAAGCATTTTCTACCACCTAACCCTCAGAGTCTTATTAATATGTGGTCACAAACTCAAATTAATGAGGAAAAATTCATGCACTGGGTGGGATTCGAACCAACGGATCCCTGCGATACCTGGATTACCAGACTAGCACGTTAACCACTAACTTGACTACTAGTACATTGGATGTTGGGGCCTACTGTCTGTCCCGGTAGCTCAGTGGTAAAGGCGGCACTCTGTGAATACAGAGATTCCAGAGGTCGTGGGTTCGAAACCCAGCCGGTACATGACAAGTTATCCTCCCATTTGGGATTTTTACTACATAATAGTGCGTCCTGGGCTTACTGCTGGAATAATGGGACTTAATAGTCCTAATCGGGCAGTATAAATAAGGCGATATTATTATTATTATTATTACTCTAGCCTCGTGAGGTTAATTGGGGTAGTTGTATCGTGGGCAACGACCAGTGGTGACATTACGAGATTGATACTGCAATTAGTTCTCGTAATGTCGATGCTACCCACTAAAAATTATGACACGATAACACAAATAACTAGCTTTAGGAACCCTCCCAATTCATGAGAAATTTGAAGAAGTTTTCATCACCTAAATTTTTTAATGTTTTTTTTTTTTTTTAATTTGGGTTTAACGTCGCTTTCAATTGCATGTTCATATCACTAAATATGTTTTACATTCTTTTTATATATAAAATTGCATTCATGTTAGAGTACAACTTATAATAAAACAAGCAGTATTAATGTTTTTCCTCAATCATTTGATTATGGGCATTTATTTATTGAGGGTAAAATTGGCTGTTTCAAAAACAGACGTTGTTTAATTAGAGCCCATATGAGAGGGTTTACCCTCTAACCCCCCCCCCCCCCCATTTTCTAGGCATTTGCACAAATTAATAATAATGTTATCAATATATTATTCATACACTGAGGCAAAAATTTAGCGGAACGGGTAGGTATTTTCTCATATAACGTGTGTATTTCTTGTTGGACAAAAGCATTTTTCATATTTTTTCTAATTGAGGAAATCACACAAAAATTGGTACAGAGATAGCAAAAACATGAAGGCCAATTTTCATAATTGAATGAAGTGCTTGTCATTGTCGACCTTTCCCATACAGGGTCTACAAAAAAACAGTTTCTCAATGATTTTTTCAAAATTCATTATTTTGGATTAAGAGTAATATTGTCTTGCTTTATGTATTGATCCTCATTCTTTCTTGGCTCAAAAATGTTGAGCCTTGATGGACACGTCACTATTCCTCTGAATCCAAAATAATGAATTTTAAAAAAAATCATTGAAAAACAGTTTTTTTCTACACCCTGTATGGGAAAGACCGACAGTGACAAGTACTTTATTCAATTATGAAAATTGGCCTTCATGTTTGTGCTATCTCTGTACCAATTTTTGTGTGATTTCCTCAATTAGAAAAAATATGAAAAATGCTTTTGTCCAACAAGAAATACACACGTTATATGAGAAAATACCTACCCGTTCCGCTAAATTTTTGCCTCAGTGTATATTATTACATTAAGTTATTACAAGTAAAATATCTCGTCCATAGATAGGGACTTGGGCATTGTACCCATGATAGAACTCACATTTCCTCTCTGGATGTCTATGCTGATCTTCTGCATGAGGAATAATATAATAAACAATAACATCCAAATTATACCCATTGTCATGTCAAGTGAAGGAGTTACATCACGCAATTTTAAAGAAAATTTGAAGCTATTGGATATGCGACACTCTGTAGAAACAACTATCCAGAAGAGTGTGATCCTGCAAACGTGTCACCTTGTGCGGAAATTTTTAAACAATTAATTTTAACATACTAGTTATAGTTTTAGTGAGATAGACTGAAATGTCTCCTCACTATTAACTTAGAAGCAAAAAAAATGTATCTACCTTGAAATATTATTATTTATTATTCATGATTTCTATTCCAGCATCAAGCTCCTCACTATTAACTTAGAAGCAAAAAAAAAAAAAAATGTATCTACCTTGAAATATTATTATTTATTATTCATGATTTCTATTTCAGCATCAAGCTCCTCACTATTAATTTAGAAGCAAAAAAAAAAAAAAAAATGTATCTACCTTGAAATATTATTATTTATTATTCATGATTTCTATTCCAGCATCAAGCTCCTCACTATTAACTTAGAAGCAAAAAAAAAAAAATGTATCTACCTTGAAATATTATTATTTATTATTCATGATTTCTATTTCAGCATCAAGCTCCTCACTATTAATTTAGAAGCAAAAAAAAAAAAAAAAATGTATCTACCTTGAAATATTATTATTTATTATTCATGATTTCTATTTCAGCATCAACCTCCTGCACCCAGCTCCCATCATAGATCAGGTGTACATAACGCGCCGAGCTATGGCCCTGGCGATAGCGGAACAATTCTTCGGCTGTTTCATTTCCATGCAGGCCTGGTCAGACTGGTGGCTTACGAAAGGAATATCTGCCTACCTGACGGGCCTCTATATGAAGAAGTGCTTCGGAAATAATCCGTACAGAGAATGGATTCAGAATGTAAGTTTATAATAACCTAACTGAGGAAATATCTGCCTATCTGACGTCCTCTATATGAAGAAGTGCTTCGGAAATAATCCGTACAGAGAATGGATTCAGAATGTAAGTTTGTAATTTGTAATTTATTTGCATCAATTGATATACATGATAGGTACAATATTAAGGCACAATAAATAAATATATTAAGAAGATGAAGGAAGATGAAGTTAAGCCTGACAATGCTTTCATCTAGTACAACTTTTTTGGTATTCTGAGGCTATGATTCATCCAGAAAACTGGGTAGGTCAAATTTTTGATGTGTACAATACTTTCCTTATTATAGGTTAAGGAAAGTAAAAAACTCCTTTAACCTAACCTAAAATTATAATAATTGTCTGAAGAGAACCCAGTCTAACTTAACTAAGGGAACATCTACCTATCTGACGGGCCTCTATATGAAGAAGTGCTTCGGAAATAATCCGTACAGAGAATGGATTCAGAACGTAAGTTTAGCCTGACAATGGTTTCATCTAGCACAACTTTTTTGGTATCTTGAGGCTATGATTCATCGAGAAATGTGAAAAACTGGGTACAATAAGGAAAGTATTGTATCCGTCAAATTTTTGACGGATACAATACTTTCCTTATTGAGGAAAGTAAAAAACTCCTTTAACCTAAACTAAAATTATAATAATTGTCTGAAAAGAACCCAGCCTAACTTAACTAAGGAAATATCTACCTATCTCACGGGCCTCTATATGAAGAAGTGCTTCGGAAATAATCCCTACAGAGAATGGATTCAGAACGTAAGTTTAGCTTGATCTAGCCTTACTAGACCTACATTATTTCAAAATCTAGGTAGGAAAAATGAACAAATAAAAAATAAAATGATCTGAAGAGAACCCAGCCTAACTTAACTAAGGGAATATTTGCCTATCTCACCGGCCTCTATATGAAGAAGTGCTTCGGAAATAATCCCTACAGAGAATGGATTCAGAATTTAAGTTTATAATAACCTAACTGAGGGAATATGTGCCTACTTGACGGGCCACTATATGAAGAAGTGCTTCGGAAATAATCCCTACAGAGAATGGATTCAGAATTTAAGTTTATAATAACCTAACTAAGGGAATATGTGCCTACTTGACGGGCCACTATATGAAGAAGTGCTTCGGAAATAATCCCTACAGAGAATGGATTCAGAATTTAAGTTTATAATAACCTAACTAAGGGAATATGTGCCTACTTGACGGGCCACTATATGAAGAAGTGCTTCGGAAATAATCCCTACAGAGAATGGATTCAGAATTTAAGTTTATAATAACCTAACTAAGGGAATATGTGCCTACTTGACGGGCCACTATATGAAGAAGTGCTTCGGAAATAATCCCTACAGAGAATGGATTCAGAATTTAAGTTTATAATAACCTAACTAAGGGAATATGTGCCTACTTGACGGGCCACTATATGAAGAAGTGCTTCGGAAATAATCCCTACAGAGAATGGATTCAGAATTTAAGTTTATAATAACCTAACTAAGGGAATATGTGCCTACTTGACGGGCCACTATATGAAGAAGTGCTTCGGAAATAATCCCTACAGAGAATGGATTCAGAATTTAAGTTTATAATAACCTAACTAAGGGAATATGTGCCTGTGCCCTGGCCTACTTGACGGGCCTCTATATGAAGAGCGCACCGGAAGGTATCCCTTACAAACAACTGTTACCAAATTAAGAATATACATTTTTGTCGGCACGGTGGATCGAACCCGGGACCTTCCGCATGGCAAACGAGTGCTCAAGCATTGAGCTAATCGCGCGCTCAATGGTTAAGCAATGCTATTTAGTTCTATTCCATTCTATTCTATTGTAATTCATTATCTTAGATGCCAAATAAAAATGGCTGAGGATGAGTCCTCACTCCTCTGTACACAAAATAATGGAAAATAAAACAAATGATTTATTTAAAAAAAATATATAAATCTATTTTCTTTTCCAGTCCATTGTATTTTTTTTTTTTTTTTTAGGTTTCCGTGTATTTATATTTCACAAATAAACATCTTCAACAAATAATGAGGGTGCTGAAGGTTAGGAAAAAAAAATCTATTCTTTTATGGATTGTTGTTTTTTTTAGGAAATTATTGTATTCTATTCTATTGTATAGGAAAAAAATTCTATTCTTTTATGGATTGTTGTTTTTTTTAGGAAATTATTGTATTCTATTCTATTGTATAGGAAAAAAATTCTATTCTTTTATGGATTGTTGTTTTTTTTAGGAAATTATTGTATTCTATTCTATTGTATAGGAAAAAAATTCTATTCTTTTATGTATCTATTATTGTATTTTTTAGGAAATTATTGTATACTATTCTATTTTTTTTTTTTTTTTTCAATTTTTATAAACTTTCAAACATTAACATTCCCGCCCCATCTTCACATTCAACACCTCGTTTTTTCTTTCTCATCCCCCTCATTCTTATTGATACAGCTCTGATTATTGAAATCTGGACTTTGACCCTCAGCCATCCTAGTGTTTGGGAATATGATTTATTCCAGCGGTCGCTTAGTTTGCTTGCTGTTTGTTTAATGAAGTTGGTGTATTCAATGCCCATTGCACCGTCGCGTCGCATGAAATTATAAATGGGGTAAATGATGCACGCAAATCTTCTGCAGCACGATTGTATTTGTTGTTTTTCATGTGAGTGGTTATTCTCAATAGATTTCCAGGGTCTGGTCACATACGAGAAGGCGTCGGCATTCACAATGCGTACATCAAAAAACGCCTTCCTTGCTGTTTCCCAAACTCCACTCATCATGAGATCACCAATCAGTGCAGGATTATCGGGGGTGGCTTCCTGCATGACTGGCTCCACTGTGGCTGGACCCCAGGCTAGTTGTGCCCAATCTTTTATATCATCACGGTGTTTGTCATGCCCGTGTTTCACTAGTCCGCCTTTCTTACAGTTCAGAATTATATTCTATTCTATTCCCAGGAGTTGCGCGAGGTGGTCGCCTACGAGAAAGAGTTCGGTGGCATTGTGATGGACCCGAGCCAGCCCATCTCCTCCATCCCCCAGCACCTGGCCGCCCTCGCCCGCCCCTCAGAGCCAGGCTTCTACTTCAGCGTCTATATTCTATTTTCTATATACTATATTCTATTTTCTATATACTATATTCTCTTTTCTATATACTATATTCTATTTTCTATATTCTATATTCTATTTTCTATATTCTTTTTTCTATATATGTACTATATTCTATTTTCTATTTTATGTATTCTATATTCTATTTTCTATATTCTATTTTCTATATTTTATTTTCTATATTCTATTTTCTATATTCTATTTTCTATATTCTATTTTCTATATTCTATTTTCTATGTACTATATTCTATATGCTATTCTATATGCTATTCTATATTCTATTCTATTCTATTCTATTCTATTCTATTCTATTCTATTCTATTCTATTCTATTCTATTCTATTCTATTCTATTCTATTCTATATTCTATTCTATTCTATATTCTATATTCTATTCTATTCTATTCTATATTCTATCTATTCTATTCTATTCTATTCTATTCATTCTATTCTATTTCTATTCTATATTCTATTCTATATTCTATTCTATATTCTATTCTATATTCTATTCTATATCTATTCTATATCTATTCTTATTCTATTCTATTCTATCTCTTTCCCAGGAGTTGCGCGAGGTGGTCGCCTACGAGAAAGAGTTCGGTGGCATTGTGATGGACCCGAGCCAGCCCATCTCTTCCATCCCGCAGCACCTGGCCGCCCTCGCCCGCCCCTCAGAGCCAGGCTTCTACTTCAGCGTGCTCAACATCCACACGATGAGTCCCCGCTACCTGGAGGTGGTGCGACGCAAGGCTCACCTCGTCATCCGGATGCTCGAGCATCGCATCGGCTTTGAGCTATTGCTGCAGGTAACTTTGTTTTAATCGACAATTATTTGGTAGTCTGGCTGGGGGACTATAAACAGGGAGGTGACATAATTAGTTCAGTTGTTATTTTTTTTCTTTTCTTTGGGGGGGGGGGGACTATAAACAGGCAGTAGACCAGAAGTCTGGCTGGGGGACTATAAACAGGGAGTAGACCAGTAGTCTGGCTGGGAGACTATAAACAGGGAGTAGACCAGTAGTCTGGCTGGGGGACTATAAACAGGGAATAGAAAAGCAGTCTGGCTGGGGGACTATAAACAAGGAGTAGACCAGTAGTCTGGCTGGGGGACTATAAACAGGGAGTAGACCTGCATTGGCTCGGTTCTGGGAGTCCTTGTCAATTATTAGCCTCCTTGTAAAGACAGTGGTAGAAGTTCTGAGTCATTCCTCCACTGTCTGGCTACCATCGTTCACGATGACGCCACCCTATGATGGGGTTCTACTTCAGCGTCCTCAACATCCACACGATGAGTCCCCGCTACCTGGAGGTGGTGCGTCGCAAGGCTCACCTCGTCATCCGTATGCTCGAGCATCGCATCGGCTTCGAGCTACTACTGCAGGTAACTTTCTTTTTTTTTAATCGACACTTATTTGTATCGAAATATTTTTTCTTTTACATTGTTAACCTACTATGAGATAAAAGAAAACCATTTTTAGAAATGAAACTACCCCACAAAACAAGAGGACTGTATCCTCTTAGTGTGGGGTGGTCGCATTAAATATATGTTATTTATTATACCTATTATGTACAATTATTAAGGCAAATAAATTACAAATTACAAATAATTATGAAATATATAAGTTCTTAGGAAAAACTTATAACTATACACAACTTTTGGTAAAACAAATAAACATCGAAATAATTTGAAGATAGAAAACACTTGGGCCGCTCTGGCCCGCCCCTCAGAGCCAGGCTTCTACTTCAGCGTGCTCAACATCCACACGATGAGTCCCCGCTACCTCGAAGTGGTACGCCGCAAGGCTCACCTCGTCATCCGGATGCTCGAACATCGCATCGGCTTCGAGCTATTGCTGCAGGTAACTTTCTTTTTTTAATCGGCATTTATTTGGTAGTCAGGCTGGGGGACTATAAACAGGGAGTAGACCAGCATTGGCTCGGTTCTGGGAGTTAATCGACATTTATTTGGTAGTCTGGCTGGGGGACTATAAACAGGGACTAGACCAGAAGTCTGGCTGGGGGACTATAAACAGGGAGTAGACCAGAAGTCTGGCTGGGGGACTATAAACAGGGAGTAGACCAGAAGTCTGGCTGGCTGGGGGACTATAAACAGGGAGTAGACCAGCAGTCAGGCTGGGGGACTATAAACAGGGAGTAGACCAGCAGTCTGGCTGGGGGACTATAAACAGGGAGTAGACCAGTAGTCTGGCTGGGGGACTAGTCTGGCTGGGGGACTATAAACAGGGAGTAGACCAGCATTGGCTCGGTTCTGGGAGCCCTTGTCAATTATTAGCCTCCTTGTAAAGACAGTGGTAGAAGTTCTGAGTCATTCCTCCACTGTCTGGCTACCATCGATCACGATGACGCCACCTTATGATGATTTATTTGGTCTTTAACATTTATATAAAGAGAAATTGAAATCGGAGCAAAAAAATATTTTTTTTTTTACAAAAACGAACACAATACTTCCGATTTTTAATATTATAAATTTATCGGAAGTAAAATATATTGAGTATATTTTTGGAAGAGTGTAGATGGCATTAGTACCTATGTATATATGTAATATTACTGTAAATTCCGACCTCAGTAGCTTGATCGATAAGACGGCAGACTTGTAACCTGGAGGTCGGTGCTTCAAGTCCTGGTTTCAGCAAAGATTTAGTAAAGTGAGTTTGAGTAGATGTAATGCGACCACCCCAAACTAAAAGGATACAGTCCTCTTGTTTTGTGGGGTAGTTTCATTTCTTAAAATGGTTTTCTTTTATCTCATAGTAGGTATCATGAAAATTGTTATTATGTAAACGAAAAAAATGTTTCTACATATTTAAATACTTTTAACAATGAGAAAATTGAAAAATATAAATAAAAAAAAATATATAAAAAAAAATATAAATTTAAATAGATAGGTAGTAATTTTGGAAACTTGTACAGTCTCAGTCTTTAGTCTTTGACATTTATAAAAATATATTTACAATGAACTATATGTCCTATCTATTTCACCATTAATTACATTAAAAAAATATCTATCTCCTTTTGAGTGGAAATATCTCTTTTGAGAGAGGGGTTGAGTGGATGACCCTTTTCTTTTCTATTCTATTCTATTCTATTCTAATTCTATTCTATTCTGTTCTATTCTTATCTAATTCTATTCTATTCTATTCTGTTCTATTCTATTCTATATTCTATTCTATTCTATATTCTATTCTATTCTATATTCTATTCTATTCTATATTCTATTCTAATTCTATTATATATTCTATTCTATATTCTATTCTAATTCTATTATATATTCTATTCTATTCTATATTCTATTCTATATTCTATTCTATATTCTATTCTATATTCTATTCTATATTCTATTCTAATTCTATTCTATATTCTATTTTCTATATTCTATGCTATATTCTATTCTATTCTATTCTATATTCTATTCTATTCTATATTCTATTCTATTCTATTCTATATTCTATTCTATTCTACCTCTCAGGTCCTGAACAAGCAGCTCGCTCTGGCCAGCAACGCGGCCACACAGTCCCAGGCGGCCGGCCTGTGGCCGCACCACATGCTCATCTCCACCGACGTGTTCCTGCGCGCCATCTTCACCGTGACCGGCAAGGACATGGCCGTGTTCCTGGGAGAGTGGGTGCGCACGGGGGGACACGCCCAGTTCACGCTCAGCTTCGTGTTCAACCGGAAGAGGTACACGACTTTCTGTTTATACAATCACTTCTTCTTCTTTTACTCTGTCTTATCCCGCTTGAGTAGGGTCGACGTTGTTCAACCTCAAGGTTGAGGTTGGTTTTAGCACATTTTTTACGGCTGGATGCCTTTCCTAACGGCAACGATTCTATTTGATTTAACGTCCTGGATTAGGACGGGGGTTTTACCCTCCATTCGCTGGGAATCGTACCAGCTACCCACATTAATATAAACACTGTTCCAGAATAAAAAAAAAAACAAGGAGTCTAGCCTTTGAAGATGGGGCCACATTTCCAATGTTGTAATGTTGAAAGGAAAAGGAAAAGCTTGATCGAAAGGCGGCGGATATGTAACCTGGAGGTCGGTTGTTCAAGTACCAAGTTCAGCAAAGATTTAGTAAAGCGATTTTAAGTAGTAGAAAATTTTAATTTTCTTGTTCAAGTACCAAGTTCAGCAAAGATTTAGTAAAGCGATTTTAAGTAGTAGAAAATTTTAATTGTTTATAATACTTTTGTATGTTAACAATGTGGAAAAACAAAAAGAAAACTAGAATACAATTTACAAAAGAATTAAAATAAAACAGGTACTAGATGCCAAATTGGTACCAAAAAAAAAGGTAGGTAATAATAATAATAATGATCTTTATTTTTTTATCTTTTGTATATACATTTTTGTGTTCCCATGAAGTAATGAAGTACTAGTGTACTTTCCGGAACTTTATCTCAGCAATTTTCAATCTATATCTTTTTTCCTTCGTTTCCATTTTCTTTCTTCTATTTTTTTCTGTTGTGGTTTTTTTTTTTTTTTTTTTCTCCTTTTTTTCTTTTTTTTTCTTTGTTTGTATAAAGGTACAGATGAAATAGTTGCAGATAAATGATAACTATTCCACCTTGTTCCATCATCTCTATCACAGGAACACCATCGAGCTGGAAATCCGGCAGGACGCCACCAACCAGCGCGGCTGTAAGAAGTACATGGGCCCGCTGCTCATCTCCCTGCAAGAGCTGTTTATAAATTCCAATTCTATTCTATTATAATAATCCAATTTTATTATACATTTTGAAACGGAACAGTGCGAAACGGAACGGAACAGTCTTAATAAAATGCACTGTTTCTCTCAAAATGTAAACAAGCCGAGGAACCGAGCCGGGGACTCGGTTCGTTTTGGTGAAACGGAATGTTCTAGCTTCTGATTGGTTCTCATTCTGCGTCTTTTTGATAATGGATTATTATATGAGAGCGCCAAATTTTGAATCTGCATTTTAAATTTATTTTTGAAATGAGATGAGCTAAGAACCAATCAGAGAAGACCTACACAAATACAGCTGATTACAGAAATTTCACTTCTGTTGATCTTTGAAATGACCGTGTTATATTTTCATTATCTTCAACCAATCAAATAGCCCGAACATGTAAATATGTTCCTACTGTTCCGGTTCAAATTTTATAATAAAACTAGCGGGTTACACCCGCCGCTTCGCCAGCCCATCAGACACACACAACGCACACACACACCCACCCACACACACACATCCACACACACACATCCACACACACCCACACACACGCACACACACGCACACACACGCACACACACGCACACACACGCACACACACGCACACACCCACACACCACACACACCACACACACACATACCACACCACACACACACACACACCACACACCCAACACACCACACACACACACACCACACACACACACACACACACCACACACACACCACACCACACACCACACACACACCACACACACACACACACACACACACACACACCACACAACACACACCACACACACACACACACACACACACACACACACACACACACACACACACACACACACACACACACCACACACACACACACACACACACACACACACACACACACACCACACACACACACCACACACACACACACACACACACACACACCACACACACACCACACACACACCACACACACCACACACACACACACCACACACCACACACACACCACACACACACCACACACACACACACACACACACACACACACCCACACCACCACACACACACACACACACACACACACCACACACACCACACACCACACCAACACACACACACACCACACACACACACACACACACACACAAAAATGTCATTTAGGTTTGAAAAAAAACCTGAATATTTTTTGTCGCCCATCTAATATCTGGCCTTCCCCGGCGTAGCTCAAGAATGGCTCATCAGAATTTCGCGATCAATATGTCAAATGAAAGCCTAAACCCTTGCCTAAAACTTTCTCGCTCTGAGTTGATAGGTCGTCACTTCAAATTTCGAGAAAAAATGTCATTTAGGTCAAAAAACGTGAATATTTTACATGTTACCCATCCATTTTTTTTACCTTACCCGGCGTAGCTCAAGAACGGCTCATCAGAAATTCGCGATCGATATGTCAATTGAAAGCTCAAGCCCTTGCCTAAAACTTTCTCGCTTTGAGTTGATAGGTCGTCGCGACAAATTTCGAGAAAAAATGTCATTTATGTCAAAAAACGTGCATTTTTTTGCGTCACCCATCCATTTTTATCCTTACTCATTGTAGCTTAACCTCAGGGAGATATAATCTAGCCTAGAAGAATTTCCTGATCCAAGCGGACCTATGTGCAAAATTTCAGGTTTCTCGGTCAAACGGTGTGGATTTGTATAAAGAACATACATACACACATACATACATACACACATACATACATACACACATACAGACAGCTTTCTTTTATAGATATAGATTCAACTAATGTTTTCCACCCAGTTACCGACCTCAGTTGCTTGAGATCGAAAAGGCGGCGGACTTGTATCCTGGAGGTCGGTGGTTCAAGTACCCTGTAAATGTTATCCTTAAATATTTTGTCATGAAATATTTAGCTCATATTGATCTTGGTTATCATTTAGTTATCATATTTGTGTTAATCACTTTCGTGATATCACAACTACTCAAACTCACTTTACTAAATCTATGCTTAAACCGGGACTTGAACCACCGACCTCCAGGTTACAAGTCCGCCGCCTTATCGATCAAGCTACTGAGGTCGGTGATCTTGGTTATCATTTAGTACGTATTTGTAATATAAAAAAATCACCTTGTTCCATCTTTTCTATCACAGGAACACCATCGAGCTAGAAATCCGGCAGGACGCCACCAACCAGCGCGGCTGTAAGAAGTACATGGGCCCGCTGCTCATCTCCCTGCAGGAGCTGTTTATATATCCCAATTCTATTCTATTTCTATTGTATATATCCCAATTCTATTCTATTATAATCTTTTCCACCCAGTTACCGACCTCAGTTGCTTGAGATCGAAAAGGCGGCGGACTTCTATCCTGGAGGTCGGTGGTTCAAGTACCAAGTTCCGCAAAGATTTAGTAGAGCGAGTTTGAGTAGTTGTGACATCACGAAAGTGATTAACACAAATATGATAATTATTTCACTCCTTAAATGTTTTGTCATAAAATATTTAGCTCATATTGATCTTGGCTCTGTAGCAAATAATAATAATTGCAACTTTACTCTGTTGCTAGATAAGGTTTATCTAGCTTTATTTGGGGGAGCGGCTCCTGTTTTTGACTTATCCGCTTCCCCCCTTATTTGTTGTTATTGTCCTGTGTGTTTTCTGTTTCTTGTTAAGTGTTGTCTTAATATCTGCAACAACTATTGTTCCGTCTCTCTGACAGGAACACCATCGAGCTGGAAATCCGGCAGGACGCCACCAACCAGCGCGGCTGTAAGAAGTACATGGGCCCGCTGCTCATCTCCCTGCAAGAGCTGGACGGCACGTTCCGTCACGCGCTCCAGATAGAGTCCACCGTGTCCAAGACAGACATCACGTGCCACTCCAAGTCACGACGCAACAAGAAGAAGAAGATCCCGCTCAGTACGGGGGAGGAGGTCGACATGGATCTGTCTGCCATGGAGTGAGTAGAGCCTTACAAGTCTTATAACATAAAAGTCTCGTTATATAGCCTAACAAGTCCCATTCCAAGTCACGGCGCAAGAAGAAGAAGAAGATCCCGGTCAGTACCTTACAAGTCCCATTCATAGCTTGGTTGTAAAAAAAACAACAACATTCTACTGAGCACGGTGAAGAGAGTGAGTAGAGCCTTGTAAGTCTAATAATCTAGCCTTATAAGTCTTATAATATATAAGTCTTGTAATATAGCCTCACAAGTCTTGTAATCTAGCCTTACAATTCTTATAATATAGCCTTGGACATCCTCAAAATCTTGTAATATAGCCTTACAAGTCTAATAATCTAGCCTTACAAGTCCCATTCCAAGTCCCGGCGCAACAAGAAGAAGAAGATCCCGCTCAGTACGGGGGAGGAAGTCGACATGGATCTGACTGCCATGGAGTGAGTATTAGCCTTACAAGTCTAATAATCTAGCCTTACAAGTCTTGAGATATAGCCTTACAAGTCTAATAATCTAGCCTTACAAGTCTTGAGATATAGCCTTACAAGTCTTATAATCTAGCCTTAGAAGTCCCATTCATAGTTTGGTTGTAAAAAAAACAGCAAGCTTCCGCTGAGCACGGTGAGGAAAGTGAGTAGAGCCTTGTAAGTCTAATAATCTAGCCTTATAAGTCTTATAATATAAAAGTCTTGTAATATAGCCTCACAAATCTTATAAGCTAGCCTTACAATTCTTATAATATAGCCTTAGACATCCTCAAAATCTTGTAATATAACCTTATAAGACTTGTAATATAGCCTTACAAGTCCCATTCTAAGTCCCGGCGCAACAAGAAGAAGAAGATCCCGCTCAGTACGGGGGAGGAAGTCGACATGGATCTGTCTGCCATGGAGTGAGTAGAGCCTTACAAGTCACGTCGCTAAAAAACAGACACTAGCAAGTCAAAGTGGCAGAGCGAAAAAAAAAGTTCATTTGAATCGTTCCCAGGAAGAAGGGCCTATGTGAAATTTTTCGATTTTCTTGAAAAAAATATTTTTAAGAAAATAAGTTTTTAGTTTTATCCTTACAAGTCACGTAGCAAAAAAAAAAAAAAAACAGACACAAAAGAGTCCAAGTGGCAGAGCGAAAAAAAAAGTTCATTTGAATCGTTCCCAGGAAGAAGGGCATGTGAAATTTATGTGAAATTTTTCGATTTTTTTTAAAAATATTTTTAAGAAAATAAGTTTTATTTTCTAAAAAAATTATTTTTAAGAAGATAAGTTTTATTTTCTTCCACTTCAAAAAACGTCTACATGGATCGGCTGGACTGCTCGTTGCTGTGCGCCGTGAGCCGGTGTATCTGGCTCTCGAGGACGCTTATCTTGGCCAGCGTGTCCAGGGCCGAATCGTCGCTGGTAGACTCGGCGGCGCCGCCGGCGGCGTCCTCATAGCGGTCCGCCTGCGGCGCTGACTCCACCCAGTCTAGCGCCTCCCGGAGCTTGACCATCTGGCACAGGATGGCGGCGTGCACCTGGTTGGTCGAAAGCTTCATCCTGCGAACTGGAAGAAATAAGAAATAAATAGTGGATTAGCTCAGTGGTTATCATTTTAATGTAAAACATATTATGATTTGTGTATTTTGGAGAAAAAATAAATAGTGGATTAGCTCAGTGGTTATCATTTTAATGTAAAACATATTATGATTTGAGTATTTTGGGGGAAAAAATGAAATATCTGAAGCACAGCGTGGAGATTCAATTTTTTTTTTTTAAAGATGAGTGTTTCACAGTCTTTTTTATTTCGTAGCCATGAAACAGGAGCTACTGTAGACGTTTGTGGTCTGTGTTGTACCCTACCCATCACGTAGTATGTCCCCCCTCTGATGGGTGAGAATTGACACAATACTACCCATTTACTTGCTGGGTCAACACGAGCGCACCGGAAGGTATCACTCAGAAACAATTGTAACCAAATTTTGAATACAAATTTTTGTCGACACGGGGGATCGAACCCGGGACCTTCCGCATGGCAAGCGAGTGCTTAATCACTGAGCTAATCGCGCGCTATATTCCAATATCAATCTCGTTATACCGCCACTGGTCGTTGGTCACTATACAAGCAACCAAATTGTCCTCACAAGGATAGGATAGGCATCCAAAGTACAGAACCGAAAAAATTCCGATCCCGCCGATCTATGAAATAATATACATGTGTGTTCAACACACTCTAGTATATGCTTTCAAGTTTTATTTTAAACCAAATTTCAAGTTTCTACTTCTTAACATTCATGAGATAACTTGTTTTCAGACACACACACACACACACACGGACCCATGTCTGAAATTTTGGATTTAGGGTCTGGGGACCCTAAAACTTGTTTTGGCACTGAAAACTGACTATCAATTTTTTTGGGTGATTCCATTACTTTCCTTTCTATAGGATAAGGAAAGTAAGTAAAAACCCCATGGTGACTCTCACCGTATACCGGTTGCGAAAAAAAACGAAGAACATACCTAGTTTCTCGGCACACTTCATAAAGGACATACCTAGTTTCTCGGCACACTTCATAAAGGACATACCTAGTTTCTCGGCACACTTCATAAAGAACATACCTAGTTTCTCGGCACACTTCATAAAGAACATACCTAGTTTCTCGGCACACTTCATAAAGAACATACCTAGTTTCTCGGCACACTTCATAAAGAACATACCTAGTTTCTCGGCACACTTCATAAAGAACATACCTAGTTTCTCGGCACACTTCATAAAGAACATACCTAGTTTCTCGGCACACTTCATAAAGAACATACCTAGTTTCTCGGCACACTTCAGTCTATCCTTAGCGGCGCGCACATCCCTCTCCTTTGAGTCCAGGATATCCAACACGGTCAGAATCTTCCCCTTCACATCCTGCGCGCAAAAGTTTCGCTGCCACTCCTCGGCATTATCCCGACAGCACGACTTGGCGATTGTCTGACGGGCGAAAGCACACAGGAACAGCATGCCGAGTATTGTCAACAGCGAGTTTGCGAACGTGGCGCTGTTGCCGAGTTGCTGCCAAGGGCTCGCGGTATCCACTTGTGCGCAGACGCAACAATCGCTGGCCGGCTGTGACGTCAGCGGTGACGTCACGAACACCTTCGTGTTCTCCTTGGTCAGGTTGCCAGTGTTGAAACAGGACGGGAAGGCATAGGCGGACGTCATTTTTTCGTACTTTTTCTGACTCTTTTTCTTCGATGTTTTAGGTTTGTTGGTTTTTTTTCTATGCTATATCCACTTCTTTTTTAGTCCTATGTTACTTATTTCGTATTTTCGTACCTTCTCTGACTTTTTTTTTCTTCGATGTTTTTTGTTTGGTTTTTTTTTCTATGCTATATCCAATTCTTTTTTAGTCCAATGTTACTTATTTCGTATTTTCGTACCTTCTCGTGACTTTTTTTTTCTTCGATGTTTTTTGTTGGTTTTTTTTCTATGCTATATCCACTTCTTTTTTAGTCCAATGTTACTTGTTTCGTATTTTCGTACCTTCTCTGACTTTTTTTTTCTTCGATGTTTTTTGTTTGGTTTTATTTTCTATGCTATATCCACTTCTTTTTTAGTCCAATGTTACTTATTTCGTACTTTTTCTAGCGGTTTTTTTCTTGGATATTTTTTGTTCAGTTCACAATAGTGTTCAGTGCACACTTCTGTTTAAGTCCAATAAAGGTTCGGTAATAAGTTGTAGAACCTGAAATCTTTTGATTTCTTTTGTACTTTTTCTGACGGTTTTTTTTTGTTGTTCAGTTCAATGTCCGTTCTTTTTTTTTGTCCTATAAAGGTCCAGTAATTATAGAACCTACGTTTTTACTGATTTCGTAATTCTTCTAATGCTTGTTTTTTCGGTGTTTCTTTGTTCAGTTCAATGGTGTTCGTCCTTCAGTCCACTGAAGGTTCAGTATTTAGTTTTAGCACCAACGTTTGAAAACTGACTCCTAAAATAAATAATTTTCATAACAGGTATCTGAAGACCATGAATTTTTTCCTTTTTTTTCAACGATATTTAAAAATTTACCGTGAATTTGGAGCAGCAAATAAAAACTACTTGGTTTACAAAAGTTTTTGAAATAAGTGAGTGATTATTAAATGTGGCTGGTATATCGTTAGATCATTAAAAAACATTTCATTGGCTTTACAGTTCAAGGTAAAAATTAAAACAATATTAATTTTATTGACCCAGTTTGATTGATAAGGCGGCGGACTTGTTAACCGGTGTTCGTTGGTTCAAGTCCCAATTTAAGCAAAAATTTAGTAAAGCAAAAGTTTTTGAGTAATTGTGATTATTTGATTAGCACAAAAATGATATGATAACTTTACTAACGAACTAACTCTTTGTATATATTAAGTATATAAGCGATATGATGTTGCTAGATTTTAGTCTAGCTTTAGATTCGGGATGCGACACCTGTCGAGACAACCAATTAAGTAGTAATCTTATTGATACCAAAGACATTTTGAAACAATAAGATAATTAAAGTCAGAAAAAATTAGTTTGAAACGGAAACGGTGCGAAAGACGAGCTGTTGTTAAAGCACCTTACAAAAAAATAACAATTCAATAACAGAAAATGAATGAAGAAAAAGAAATCAAGAACATTAATCAAGTTTATTTGTTTATAAAAAAAAAAGTTTATTTGATTTGAGGATAAAGAAGTAAAAAATGTGTGAATGAGCCCTCAAACTACGAAATGAGAACTATGAATGAGACCCTACAACAACAAAAAACACTCATCTTATATAAAAAAAAGATATTGCCATAGGCAATAACCCCCCTCTTTAGTTAGGACACCTGTATGTATTTCATTTATATTGTTTATCTTTTTTCTTGTTTATATTGTACTCAATTTTGTATTCTATTTCATCATCCCTTGAGTTGTCTATGTCCTATTAATAAATAATTCAATAACAATAATGTTAAAAAGAACCATTTTAGTCGTCACCGTGGCCGAGTGAGTTAGGGCGCTAGGCACTGCACGCACGGTGACCTGGGTTCGATTCCCAGAGGGCAGGATTTCTTCTGCTCTGTACTTGGGTGTTCGCAATCCATTCATACCTCGTAAGAATAAATGAGTAGCTGCTTTAATGTTAGCAGCGACCAGTGGCGGAATTATAGGCAAAAGTAAGATATTGGGATATTAAAGATATGGAAAAGTCCTATAATTCTGCGCAACCCACTAAAATTGTGATATATTAACATAAAGAAACACATTTATTATTATAAAAGAACCATTTTTATATTTTTTATTACATGATAGTGAAATGGTTCTTTATTATTTCTCTCTCTCTCTCTGTCCCCAGTTCGGACTCGCCAGTGCTCTGGATTCGTCTGGACGCGGACATGACTCTCCTACGCGAGGTCCACATAGAGCAGCCCGACTACCAGTGGCAGTTCCAGCTTCGTCACGAGCGTGACGTCACGGCCCAATTCCAAGCCATCCGTGCCCTGGAACGCTTCCCCACCTCATCCAGTCGACTGGCACTCACTGACACGATAGAGAGCGAGCGAGTGTTTGTGATGGTGCGCTGTGCTGCCGCCAAGGTGCTGACTAAGGTGAGTGTGACAGTAGTGTGACGGGTGTGTGACAGTAGTGTGACGGTGTGTGTGACACTTCCCTACCTCCTCCAGTCGACTGGCACTCACTGACACGATAGAGAGCGAGCGAGTGTTTGTGATGGTGCGCTGTGCTGCCGCCAAGGTGCTGACTAAGGTAAGTGTGACAGTAGTGTGACGGGTGTGTGAAAGTAGTGTGACGGGTGTGTGACAGTAGTGTGATGGGTGTGTGACACTAGTGTGACGGGTGTGTGTGACACTTCCCCACCTCCTCCAGTAGACTGGCACTCACTGACACGATAGAGAGCGAGCGAGTGTTTGTGATGGTGCGCTGTGCTGCCGCCAAGGTGCTGACTAAGGTGAGTGTGACAGGTGTGTGACAGGTGTGTGACAGTAGTGTGACGGGTGTGTGACACTTCCCTACCTCATCCAGTAGACTGGCACTCACTGACACGATAGAGAGCGAGCGGGTGTTTGTGATGGTGCGCTGTGCTGCCGCCAAGGTGCTGACTAAGGTGAGTGTGACAGGTGTGTGACAGGTGTGTGACACTAGTGTGACGGGTGTGTGACAGGTGTGTGACAGGTGTGTGACACTAGTGTGATGGGTGTGTGACAGTAGTGTGACGGGTGTGTGACACTTCCCTACCTCCTCCAGTAGACTGGCACTCACTGACACGATAGAGAGCGAGCGAGTGTGTTTGTGATGGTGCGCTGTGCTGCGGCCAAGGTGCTGACTAAGGTGAGTGTGACAGGTGTGTGACACTAGTGTGACGGGTGTGTGACAGTAGTGTGATGGGTGTGTGATAGTAGTATGACGGGTGTGTGACAGTAGTGTGACGGGTGTGTGACAGTAGTGTGATGGGTGTGTGACAGTAGTGTGACGGGTGTGTGACGGGTGTGTGACACTAGTGTGACGGGTGTGTGACACTAGTGTGATGGGTGTGTGACACTAGTGTGACGAGTGTGTTGTGACAGTGTGTGTGACGGGTGTGTGACAGTTCTAGTGGTGACGGGTGTGTGACACTAGTGTGACGGGTGTGTGATACTAGTGTGATGGGTGTGTGACACTAGTGTGATGGGTGTGTGACATTAGTGTGATGGGTGTGTGACACTAGTGTGATGGGTGTGTGACACTACTGTGATGGGTGTGAGACACTAGTGTGATGGGTGTGTGACACTAGTGTGATGGGTGTGTGAGGACATTTATGTTTTCAAATATTTTCTATTCTTTTTCATTTTTATTGTATATATTGTTTTTTTGATTTTTCACTGTTAAAATTATTATTTATATGTACATAATGTCCTTTTGTATCTAATAAAGAATTATATAATAATAATAATAATAATAACACTACTGTGATGGGTGTGTGACACTAGTGTGATGGGTGTGTGACACTAGTGTAATGGGTGTGTGACACTTCCCTACCTCATCCAGTAGACTGGCACTCACTGACACGATAGAGAGCGAGCGAGTGTTTGTGATGGTGCGCTGTGCTGCCGCCAAGGTGCTGACTAAGGTTAGTGTGACACTAGTGTGACAGGTGTGTGACACCAGTGTGACAGGTGTGTGACACTAGTGTGACGGGTGTGTGACGGGTGTATGACACTAGTGTGACGGGTGTGTGACACTAGTGTGACGGGTGTGTGACACTAGTGTGACGGGTGTGTGACAGGTGTGTGACAGTAGTGTGTTGGGTGTGTGACACTTCCCTACCTCATCCAGTAGACTGGCACTCACTGACACGATAGAGAGCGAGCGAGTGTTTGTGATGGTGCGCTGTGCTGCTGCCAAGGTGCTGACTAAGGTGAGTGTGACAGGTGTGTGACAGGTGTGTGACAGGTGTGTGACAGTAGTGTGACAGGTGTGTGACAGTAGTGTGACGGGTGTGTGACACTTCCCTACCTCATCCAGTAGACTGGCACTCACTGACACGTTAGAGAGCGAGCGAGTGTTTGTGATGGTGCGCTGTGCTGCTGCCAAGGTGCTGACTAAGGTGAGTGTGACAGGTGTGTGACACTAGTGTGACAGGTGTGTGACACTTCCCTACCTCATCCAGTAGACTGGCACTCACTGACACGTTAGAGAGCGAGCGAGTGTTTGTGATGGTGCGCTGTGCTGCTGCCAAGGTGCTGACTAAGGTGAGTGTGACAGGTGTGTGACAGGTGTGTGACAGTAGTGTGACAGGTGTGTGACAGTAGTGTGACGGGTGTGTGACACTTCCCTACCTCATCCAGTAGACTGGCACTCACTGACACGTTAGAGAGCGAGCGAGTGTTTGTGATGGTGCGCTGTGCTGCCGCCAAGGTGCTGACTAAGGTGAGTGTGACGGGTGTGTGACAGGTGTGTGACAGTAGTGTGACGGGTGTGTGACAGGTGTGTGACACTAGTGTGACAGTAGTGTGACGGGTGTGTGACAGGTGTGTGACACTAGTGTGACAGTAGTGTGACCGGTGTGTGACAGTAGTGTGACGGGTGTGTGACACTTCCCTACCTCATCCAGTCGACTGGCACTCACTGACACGATAGAGAGCGAGCGAGTGTTTGTGATGGTGCGCTGTGCTGCTGCCAAGGTGCTGACTAAGGTGAGTGTGACGGGTGTGTGACAGGTGTGTGACAGTAGTGTGACGGGTGTGTGACAGGTGTGTGACACTAGTGTGACAGTAGTGTGACGGGTGTGTGACACTAGTGTGACGGGTGTGTGACACTAGTGTGACGGGTGTGTGACACTAGTGTGACGGGTGTGTGACACTTCCCTACCTCCTCCAGTCGACTGGCACTCACTGACACGATAGAGAGCGAGCGAGTGTTTGTGATAGAAAAGTAGTGGACGCTGGAGACCCGCTGGTTCGAACCCCGAGGTAAACCCTAAATTTGAGCGCACGATCAGTAGCCCAGTAATAAAGTTTTGCTGTTGTCGTTTCGTTGCTGTGTCGAAGGTCCCGGGTTTAAAACCCAGAGTTGACAAACAAGTGTACTCGAAATTCGGTTAAAGTCGGTTAAATTTGGTTACAGTTGTTTGTAAGGGATTCCTTCCGGTGCGCTCGTGTTGACCCAGCACCTAAATGGGAAGTATTGTGTCACTTCTCGCTCATCAGTGAGGAAGCATACTGGGGAAAGCTTCATAAGAAGCTACAAAACAGGTCGATAGGAGCTGCTATTTCATGGCTTCGAAAAATAAGAGTTTCACATTTCATTGTGAAACTCTCTTGAAAAATTCTACTATAGAATTAAGCATAAGAAGAAGTTAGGTTGTGCTACCCACTAAATTGTGAAAAGATTCTCTGATCACAAGGAATAATTTATACTAGTACTAATAAAAGAAAATTCCCCTTTGTAAATCTTCATGTATTTGGATCATAAATGATGCGTTTGAAAATAATTAAAGAAAAAAAAAAAGATCTTGCATGATATACATGTATTTATTTATGTAGTATATAATAAGAAAAGAAAAGAACGTGCAGAATATAAAACAATGTCTCATACTCTTTGAGTAATAGAGAGTTTATTTATATAAATAGTTATCATATTTGTGTTAATCACGATGTGATATCACAACTACTCAAACTAGCTTTGCTAAATCTACGCTGAAACCGGGACTTGAACCACCGACCTCCGGGCTACAAGTCCGCCGCCCTATCGATCAAACTACAGAGGTCGGTCTCTCTCTCTCTCTCTCTCCCTCTCCCTCTTTTTCTTTCTTTCTCTCTCTCGCTCTCTCTCTTCTCTGTTATTTTTGTGTATAAGTATAAGTATTTTAATGTTAATCTATGTATTTTGTTCTTTATAATTATGTAACATACAAACAATTTGAATAAATTGAAGTATTATTAATAATAAAAAAAAATTCCAGATAGCCAACGCTATGGTGACCACCTGGTCCGGTCCTCCGGCCATGTTCGCCATCTTTCGCAAGCTGGTCGGGTCATTCTCCTGAGAGAGAGAGAAGAGAGAGAGAGAGAGAGAGAGAGAGAAGAGAGAGAGAAAGAGAGAGAGAAAGAGAGAGAGAAAGAGAGAGAGAGAAAAGAGAGAGAGAGAAAGGAGAGAGAGAGGAAAGAGAGGGAGAAAGAAGAGGAGAGAGAGAGAAGAGAGAGAAGAGAGAAGAGAGAAAAGAGGAGAGAAGAGAGAGAGAGAGAGAGAGGAAGAGAAAGAGGAAAGAGAGAGAGAGAGTTTATTTATATAAATATAAAAAAAAATACAATCCCCTCAAAAAAAAAAAAAAAAAAATGTCTCCCACTCTTGAATTCCAGATAGCCAACGCTATGGTGACCACTTGGTCCGGTCCTCCAGCCATGTTTGCTATCTTCCGCAAGCTGGTCGGCTCGTTCTCCTGCCCGCACATACTCCGCCAGAACGATTTCAGCAACCTGCAAGTCTACTTCCTTCAGAAGACCATACCCGTGGCCATGGCTGGGCTACGCACCGCCCACGATATCTGCCCGCCAGAGGTGACACATAATTAGTTCAGTTGTCATATTTTTTTTTTGGGGGGGGGACTATAAAGAGAGAGTAGACCATAAGTTGGGTGGGTGGAAAAGATTGCCATAGGCAATAACCCCGCTCTTTAGTTAGGACATATGTTTTCAAATATTTTCTATTCTTCATCATTTTTATTGTATATATTGTTTTTTTTCATTTTTTCACTGTTAAAATTATTATTTATATGTACATAATGTCCTTTTGTATCTAATAAAGAATTGTATAATAATAATAATAAGTCTGGCGGGGGGACTATAAACAGGGAGTAGACCAGAAGTCTGGCTGGGGGACTATAAACAGGGAGTAGACCAGAAGTCTGGCTTGGGGACTATAAACAAGGAGTAGACTAGCAGTCTGGCTGGAGGACTATAAACAGGGAGTAGACCAGTAGTCTGGCTGGGGGACTATAAACAGGGAGTAGACCAGCAGTCTGGCTGGGCGACTATAAACAGGGAGTAGACCAGAAGTCTGGCTGGGGGACTATAAACAGGGAGTAGACCTGCCCGTAGTCCAGAGATCCCGAGTTCGATTCCCGATTGGGGCAGACTTTTCGAAGAACATTGATCTTCACACCAGTTTATCATATGTATTTTTTTCTCTTCAAAATGCAATTATTTTCATTATTATTGATAAAACGTCTTATTTACTGTCAACAATTTCTTTCCAATATTTTCATGTACTGATTAAAATAGAGAGGTTAGTTGATGGCATGGATACTCAGAACTATTACCTGCTGATGAGAGCAAATAAACTCGAAACAGCTGTCCAGGTTTGTTCTGATATTTATGTACATCTAGTACTTTTAACAGAGAAATGATCTGGTATATATTTATTTTTAAACATTAGTAAAATTAATAAAACATGTAACAATATTTTTAAAAAGGTACTCCTGCTCCATCTTCGATTAAACCATAACTGCGTGGGTGGTATCTGGATCCACTAAGCCTCAAAGATACCGCTCAAAGTACAACTTCTCACTTTTCTGCTTTCTGTTCTGTTCTGTTTATACTGATTTCCTCTCGTTTTCTCAGGTGATTCGGTTCCTTCTGGACCTGTTCAAGTACAACGATAACTCCAAGAACCGGTTCTCCGACGTGTACTACCGGGCAGCCCTTGTCGAAGCTCTTGGTAAGTGAAGAGGCAGAATTTTCCACTCGTCTCGGGACTCCATACGAGAGACGGTCTGTCCCGGTAGCTCAGTGGTCAAGGCGGCACTCTGTGAATCCACAGGTTCCAGAGGTCGTGGGTTCGAAACCCAGCCGGGACATGACAAGTTATCCTCCCATTTGGGATTTTTACCACATAATAATATGATTAATATGTCTTGGGCCTACTGCTGGAATAATGGGACTTCAATAGTCCTTATCGGGCAGTATAAATAAGGCGCTATTATTATTGGTAGGCAATGCCATTCCATTCAGCCAGAATAGATATTCCAGCGGTTGTGGGTTCGAAACCCAGCCGGGACATGGCAAGTTATCCTCCCAATGCCTTTGAACACCATTACCATTAATCACAGCTACTCAAACTCCCCGTAGTATTTGTCCCGGTAGCTCAGTGGTAAAGGCGGCACTCTGTGAAAACCTTTTTTTTTTTTTTTTTTTTCCTTTTCTAAATTAATCTTAACGCCGTCTGCCCATGCCCTTTTGCCGACCAATGTATTTTATGTAAATGAAACAAGGAATTAATACAAACATCAGATATAATAGACCAATGGCACTTCAGTAGCTTGATCGATAAGGCGGCGGACTTGTAACCTGGAGGTCGGTGGTTTGAGTCTCGGTTTTAGAGTAGATTTAGTAAAGCGAGTTTCAGTAGTTGTGATATCACGAAAGTGATTAACACAAGTATGATAACTAATAGACCAATCCAAAGGTTGACTCAAAAGTTAACCCAATGGCTTTAGTTCACTGCACCAATTATTAGGTCAAGCATTAGTCTCTTGGTTTTAGCTTCTTCCTATTTTTTTTCCCAACTAGGTATTTGGGGGGAAAAATTACTAGATTACTAGGAGAAAAAAAAGTGTTTAGCATGAAATTTTAAAATCAGTTCAATATTTTTTCGTAAATTTTATTTATTTTATGTTTTACAATTGACAAAATAATACACAAAGGTCTTGCCTTCAGCTATAAGTCAAAATGTTTTTTCATCCCTCGTTTGTATTCTATTGTCTTGTACTTTATTTCATTTACCATGTAATACTTGTTTCTGTGTAAATCGGGCTTGTCCCATTAAATATATACAATATATCCATCGTCATTGTCTACTTCAAAACACAAGTAACAAGAGTACTGTGTCTTATGGCAATCATCGATAGTGATGTCAGTTGTTTGTAAATAAATTTTACTTTCTTTCTCTCAATAAACTAGCTTCTAAAAAATAAATAAATTATCACTATTTTACAACCCAGGCAACAGTTGTAAAATAGTCATCTCCGTCATGCAGCGCGACATCTCCCCGGACTCTCTGAGCGAAAAAAAAAAAAAAAAATACATTCTACTCATCATCATCATCATCATCATAGGGTGACGTCATCGTGAACGATCGCGATGGTAGGCTTCTAATAAATAAAAAAAACTAGCTTTTAAAAAAATACATTATATGTATATTTGATTTATTTGTATCAACAACAAAGTGTTATTACAAAACAGTAGGCAATTACATTACAAAAGAGACAAGTTAAAAATAAAAATAAATTATAAAAAAGGATTTTTTTTTCTTCTCTTTCCTATTATTTTCTTTTTATACTAAATATATGCAGAGAGGTAAAATATCATTTTTTTTTCTTCATTTTTTTTTTTCTTTTTTTTTTTCATTTACTTTTGATAGAGAGAAAAAAAATACATTATCACTATTTTACAACCCAGGCAACAGCATCACCCCAGGTTTCTAATAAAAATATAATAAAATAACTAGTTTAAAAATACATTATTATCATATTTAAACCGCACCATACCCCAGCTTTAATAAAAAATATAAAAAAATAACTAGCTTTTAAAAAATAATTATTATATCACTATTTCACAACCCAGGCAACAGCATCACCCCAGGCTTCTAATAAAAAATAATAATAAAAATAAACTAGCTTTAAAAAATACATTATTATGACTATTTCACAACCCAGGCAACAGCATCACCCCAGGCTTCTAATAAAAAATAATAATAAAATAAACTAGCTTTTAAAAAATACATTTATTATGACTATTTCACAACCCAGGCAACAGCATCACCCCAGGCTTCTAATAAAAAATAATAATAAAAATAAACTAGCTTTTAAAAAATACATTATTATCACTATTTCACAACCCAGGCAACAGCATCACCCCAGGCTTCTAATAAAAAATAATAAAAATAAACTACTTTTAAAAATACATTATTATCACTATTTCACAACCAGGCAACAGCATCTATACAATTATTATTAATACTCATAATAAACTATCATTATTTACACCAGCAACACACACCTCATCTATATTATTTCAATTTAAACCCCCCAGGCAACAGCATCACCCCGGTCATTTATTATTACCCTAATTCAACCAGCAACACATACCCGTCATCTCATGAGCGGAATCTCGCGACTTTAGCGAGACATCGTCTGATTCTCGGAATCGTTCTCTAATGGACAAAACTGCCCACGTGCTGAGTGGGGCGTGGCACTGTACATCTCTCCATATCTCACCAAGCGATATCAAAACACTGGCTTTTTTTTTTTTCGTTACCGGGATACAGTTTTTAACATATTTCTACATCCCATTGTATTATTGTCATTGTCTCTCCAGCCTTCGTCAGCAAGGTGATCCGTCCCTCCTCAACTCAAAATACGCACTCAAAACCATCTATAAATAATTAAATAACTTGCTTATTTATGTTTTTTGGGATCAATTTTTTTATTCTACATCCATGTATTTCAATACAGTTTACATAATTCATAATTTTAACTATTATTTCTTTTGCGCGTACCACACTAACGGCCCCTAGAAGTGCCTTGTTTGGACAGCCTTGTCTTTTGTGTAATATAATTGAATGGTGTAGAAGAACAGAATGTCAAAAATAGATTTTTTTTCTTCGTAGAATAGAAGAATTTTTATTCTATCTCTGTAATATAATAATACCCTAAAAGTTAATTTTTCGATTTAAGTGGGGGACAACATTAGTGATAATAACACCCTTATTTTGTTCCGAAGGCATTTGACATTCGGTTTCACTCACATTCAATTCTATTCGTTCATTCTATTCTTTGTATAAAATAATTTCTTTGTTTTATTCACTATTTCACACCCCAGGCAACAGCATCAACACAATGTATTATTAACGTCATAATAAACTAGCATCAAAATAAATAAATCATCACTATTTCACACCCCAGGCAACAGCATCACCCCCGTCATCTCCGTCATGCAGCGCGACATCTCGCCGGACTCTCTGAGCGAGGACATGCGTCTGATTCTCGAGGAAGTCGTGCGTCTCCTCAACGTGGACAAGAAGCTGCCCTCGTACCGGCTGGCCCTGAGTGGGGCGTGGCCACTGTACTATTCTCTCTTCCAGTATCTCACCCAAGGCGATATCAAAAAATCAACTTGGCTTTTTTTTTTTTTTCTGTTTACCCGGGGGGATATCAGTTGTTTTTGTAAACATATTTTCTACATCGCCATTGTATTATTGTCATTGTCTCTTCCAGCCTTCGTCCAAGCAAGAGGTGATCCCGTCCCTCCTCCACACTCAAAATATCCTGCACTCAACACACCCACTACTATTATTATTATTATTAAATAATGAACTTGGCTTTTCATTTATGTGTTTTTTTGGGAGGATATCAGATATTTTTGTATTTTCTACATCGCCATTGTATATTTCTCAATGACAGTTTACATAATTCATAATTTTTTAACTTATGCTAGTTTCTTTTGGCTGTCGTCATCTCACACTAAGCGGGCCACACCTATGAAGTGGTCCTTGTGTCGTGGGATGCAGCCTTGTTCTAGTTTTTGTGTTAATTATAATTGAATGGGTGAGTAGAAGAACCAGGAATGTCAAAAATAGATTTTTTTTTCTTTTCGTAGAATAAGAAGGAATGTTCTCTATTCTATCATCTCTGTGAATATGAAGTAGAAATACCCCTTAAAAGTATAATTTTTTTCGATTTTAAAGTGGGGGAAGCATACTCATTAGCATGATAATAACACTCTTATTTTTGTTTTCCTGAAAAGTCGATTTTTGACATTCCTGGTTCTTCTACTCACCCATTCAATTACTATTCTTTACATTTCTATTTCTTTTTGTATAAAATAATTTCTCTTTGTTATTATTATCACTATTTCACACCCCAGGCAACAGCATCTAACACAATGTATTATTATTATACGTCATAATAAACTAGCATCTAAAAAATAAATAAATCATCACTATTTCACACCCCAGGCAACAGCATCACCCCCGTCATCTCCGTCATGCAGCGCGACATCTCGCCGGACTCTCTGAGCGAGGACATGCGTCTGATTCTCGAGGAAGTCGTGCGTCTCCTCAACGTGGACAAGAAGCTGCCCTCGTACCGGCTGGCCCTGAGTGGGGCGTGGCCACTGTACTATTCTCTCTTCCAGTATCTCACCCAAGGCGATATCAAAAAATCAACTTGGCTTTTTTATTTTCTGTTTACCCGGGGGGATATCAGTTGTTTTTGTAAACATATTTTCTACATCGCCATTGTATTGTTGTCATTGTCTCTTCCAGCCTTCGTCCAAGCAAGAGGTGATCCCGTCCCTCCTCCACACGCAAAATATCCTGCACTCAACACATCCACTACTATTATCATTATTAAATAATGAACTTGGCTTTTCATTTATGTGTTTTTTTGGGAGGATATCAGATATTTTTGTATTTTCTACTTCGCCATTGTATGTTTCTCAATGACAGTTTACATAATTCATCATTTTTTTAACTTATGCTAGTTCCTTTTGGCCGTCGTCATCTCACACCAAGGGCCACACCTATGAAGTGGTTCTTGTGTCGTGGGATGCAGCCTTGTTCTAGTTTTTGTGTTAATTATAATTACTATTCTTTGCATTTCTATTTCTTTTTGTATAAAATAATTTCTTTTTGTTATTATCGTTATCATCGTGAATGATAATAACAAAAAATAATATAATTGAAAATGTGTCTAATGATAATAACAAGAAACCTTTTTTTTTACGAAACATTGAAAAGTTAAAATAAATCTTTCCTTAGAAGCCCACATTTTTTGTATTAGCTTAGGGAAAGTGTTGCTTTGTAAACTATATGTATATTGATTATAAATAAAACAATTTATCTTATCTTATTATTCTACAACCCAGGCAACAGCATCACCCCGGTCATCTCCGTCATGCAGCGCGACATCTCGCCGGACTCTCTGAGCGAGGACATGCGTCTGATTCTCGAGGAAGTCGTGCGTCTCCTCAACGTGGACAAGAAGCTGCCCTCGTACCGGCTGGCGCTGAGTGTGGCGTGCTTGCGAGTTCTGAGGACGCTGCAGAAGTTCGGCCACATTCCGAACAACCCGGCCCTGTTCAAGAGCTACGCCGCGCCTGGCAACTTCATCGGTTAGTATGGTGCTGTGTTTTGTTTTTTTTTTAATAATAATAATAATATGTCTGGCTGGGGGACTATAAACAGGGAGTAGACCAGCATTGGCTTGGTTCTGGAGGTCCTTGTCAATTATTAGCCTCCTTGTAAAGACAGTGGTAGAAGCGCTGAGTCATTCCTCCACTGTCTGGCTACCATCGTTCACGATGACGCCACTCTATGATGAATAATAACATCGCCTTATTTATAGAATAGAATGTACCTTATTAATACTGCCGAGTTAATCTTGAAAAGTCCCTTTACTCCGGCTAGAAAACCCCTGCTTATTGGATGATCTAATTCAGGCAAACGAAAAAGCCGGAGTATTGGAAGTACAAAATTTGACAGAGGATGAAAGAGAACACGGAAAATTAATAATATACTTATACCCTAACTCACCCTATTCCTCAGACTTCACCTGTCTGGATCTCTAATACCTACCCTGTCTTATAGTTATACCCTCACTCACCCTAACCTACCCTGTCTTATAGTTATACGGGTTATACCCTAACTCCCTCTTTTTAACCTTTTTCTAATTTTTCCCTCCTTTTTCCTAAGTCAGTCTCTTCTTCTCTTCTCTCCTTTCTACTTCTCTTCTTTATTTCTTACCAACTTAAGTGTTCATTTTTAATTGAATTTTAATGAAAAAAAAAAAAAAAAAAATGTGTAAAACGTACAGTGTATAATATTATCACACAATAAAATATTTGATTGATTGATTGATATTCCCCAGACGTGCGTCTGGCAGCACTGGAGGCCCTGGTGGACTTATTATTATTATTATTAGGGATATTCCCTATACAATGTTATTATTGTTATTATTATTAAATATTATTATTATTAGGGATATTCCCTATACAATGGAAAACATCAATTGTTGTTCCTGTGCCGAAGAATAGTAATGTTAACCTTGTACAGAACTATAGGCCAATATCACTACTCTCAAATTTTTCTAAATTGTTTGAAAAGATCATTATGAACCATGTAATTTTTAATGTTAAATCTCAGCTTTCTCCTGACCAGCATGGTTTTCTGAGTGGCCGTTCTACTGCAACAAATCTGGCATCATTCATGCAGTTTACTGGCACTGTTGTGCTGGACAGGAGGCAAGTTGACACTGCTTACTTTGACCTTAGTAAGGCATTTGATGTTGTCAATCATAAACTGTTGATAATAAAGTTGCAAAAATTTGGTCTTTCACCTCTTTATGCCAATTTTTTTGAAAGTTATTTACAATGTCGCCAGTTTAAGGTCAAAGTTGGCAATTTTTTCTCCTCTTGTTATGCTATTCCCTCTGGTGTGCCTCAGGGTTCCAATCTTGGTCCCCTGTTGTTTATTCTCTTTTTTGATGACATTAAAAATGTCATATCTAGTAATTTTCAAATTTTTGCTGATGACCTCAAAATTAGCAGAGCGATCAATGACCCTCATGATCATGAAATTCTTCAAACTGATATTAATTCGGTAATATGTTGGTGTTCTGAGAATGGAATGCAGTGTAACAATAATAAAACTGTTGTTGTTAGTTACTCGAGGCAACATGTTGTAAGGTACCATAACTATAAGATTAATAACATTCTCATTAGCAGAAAACATGTACATAAGGACCTAGGTGTTCTCTTTGACAATAAATTAAACTTTGATTACCATATTCAGAAAATGATAGCGAATGCTAAAAGATCCTCTGGTGTTGTCTTCTGGGCCACTAAAACCTTCCGCAACCCTTCTTCCTATTCGGTACTTTTTAGTGCTCTTGTTCGCTCGAAATTAGAGTATTGTTCGGAGGTCTGGGGTGGTCTTGGAGATGTCACCACCGGTCAAATTGAGCAAGTGCAGAAGAACTTCCTTAGGAGAGTTTCTTTCCGTGCCTTAGGGTTTTCAAATTCATATAATATTTCTCTTCAGACTTATGGTCTTACAAGACTAGAAGCTCGAAGGAAATACAAAGACATAATGCTTATTTACAAACTTCTCAACAACATCACTGACTGTGATTTTCTGTCATCCCAAATAGTTTTTAACATACCTAGTTTAAGGAGGTCTAGTCGCCGTCAACATACTCCATTTAAGGCAATTCCTTCAAATATTGTACCCATATTGAGGGTTCTGAGTCTCTGTAATAGTCACCCTGATCTTGACTACGCTCAGACTTTGAGTGTTTTTATTTCTAACCTCAAACGGATGTTTTTTGAGACAGATTCTTAAGTCTTGTTTAATTTATTCTAACAAATTGTTTATAATATTCTTTTATTTATTGTTAACTTCTTTTTTTTAACTTACTTTTTTGTTCCTCTTTTTTTTATATAGTGTATTAACAATGTCATTGGTTTTTATTAACTGTTTTGTATATGCACTTTAAATCAATAAATAAACATTTGAATTTGAATTTGAATTATTATTCCCCAGACGTGCGTCTGGCAGCACTGGAGGCCCTGGTGGACTTCACCTGTCTGGACGGCCAGCTCTCCGACCTCTACTATCTGCTCGACCTGGCCGAGTCCGACCCCGACCCGGCCCTGCGCAATGCTCTCGTGCGCATGCTCTGCTCGAATCCCCCCTTCACCAAGTCGACCCCGGGGGGTCACCGGCTGGACCGCGAGGAGCTGGCTCACCGGCTGTGGAGAAACCTGCAGCGCTACGGCAACGACGACCGGCTGCGATGCAACTTTGTCGATTTGTACTATACGCTGTATGGTGAGTTTTTATTTCGGGCGAAAGTAGACCAGCCAGCGTCGATGGCATGTTGAATACACCGGTTCCCTTCAGAACACCGAAGTTAAGCGACATCCAGCGAGGTTAAGACTTGGATGGGTGACCATTAAATTTCTAACTCTCGTGACGCTGGCTTTTCCCGGCCCCACTCAGGCTGGGTGAGGTCAATGTGAGTAGCAGGTTTGTGAGTTTCCTGCGAATGGAGGGTAAAACCCATGTCGTGATATGACCATGGCAGTTGAAAGCGACGTTAAACCCCACTTAGAAAAAAAAAAAAAAGTAGACCGCCATAAGATAAGATAAATTGTTTTATTTAGAATCAATATACATATAGTTTACAAAGCAACACTTTCCCTAAGCTAATACAAAAAATGTGGGCTTCTAAGGAATAAGAAAGAGAGAAAAAAAAAGAGAAAATTGAATGTATTTTTTTTCATGAAACCATAAAAAAACGAACACAATATTTCCAATTTCTAATGTTTTTTATAAACTTTAATCGCAAACAGGTTGCCTTATTATTTACAATATTTGGACATAAGTACATAATGTACAAAATAAACAATAGAAGCTGAGTTGGGGTATAAAAACAAAAGAAATGTTACAGCTTACTACAAATAAAAGAATAAGAATTATTACAAAATGTTTCAAGTAAAAAAGAAGTAATTGTGATATCACAATTGTGATTAACACAAACAGACTTGAGGGACAGTCTGGCTAAATTTAATCCTGTTTTATAACTCGGCCCTTAATCTTTCTCTCGTCTACATCCTCCACCCCCCAGGCACCAAGCAGCCTCTCTGCTTGCCCAACCCGACTGTGGCCAGCCTCTTCAAGCCTCAGAACATCAAGATGGAGCGGCTCTTCGATTCGTCCGACCATCAGCGCGACACAGACCGTGACAACATCTACGGCGTGTCGTCCAACGATCGGGGGGATCGGGATAGTGTTTTGGGCGTGCCCTCGCACCACCGCGATCGGGATAGCAACGTGTTCGGAGGACGGGATAAGGACTTGTTTGGATCGAGTGGGAGGGACAGAGATAACGTGTTTGGAGCGAGCTCCTCGTTCAATGCAGGGGGAGGTCTGAAGAGGAAGCACTACTCTCCGCCCCGGCACAATGCTTCCTCGCTGGATGTGCACGCGGGTGGTGTCGACCCTATGGACTCAAGTTAGTATGCTTATGTTTATTGCTTTTGTTTTCTCAAATTTTGCATGCTAGTTTTACATGCATAAAGTAATAGAAAAACACTGAATATATCTACTTTATTTATTCATTTATTTGTTTATTTATATTTCTATTTTAAGAACTCCACTGTATTATTCTCTCTTCCAGTCTTATCATTCCGTGTCTCGCCCAAGGTGATATCAAATAATGAACTTGGCTTTTCATTTATGTGTTTTTTTGGGAGGATATCAGATGTTTTTGTATTTTTCTACATCGCCATTGTATGTTTCTCTCTCTTCCAGTCTTCTCATCCAAGCAGGAGGTGATCTCGTCCCTCCTCCACACGCAAAATATCCTGCACTCAACACATCCACTATTATTATTATGTGTTTTTCGGGAGGATATCAGATGTTTTTGTATTTTCTACATCGCCATTGTATGTTTCTCTCTCTTCCAGTCTTCTCATCCAGTGTCTCGTCCAAGCAAAAGGTGATCCCGTCCCTCCTCCACACGCAATATATCCTGCACTCAACACACCCACTACTATTATTATTATTAAATAATGAACTTGGCTGTTCATTTATGTGTTTTTTTGGGAGGATATCAGATGTTTTTGTATTTTCCACATCGCCATCGTATGTTTCTCTCTTCCAGTACACTATTATTATTATTAAATAATGAACTTGGCTTTTCATTTATGTGTTTTTTTGGGAGGATATCAGATGTTTTTGTATTTTCTACATCGCCATTGTATGTTTCTCTCTTCCAGTCTTCTCATCCAGTGTCTCGTCCAAGCAGGAGGTGATCCCGTCCCTCCTCCACACGCAAGATATCCTGCACTCAACACATCCACTACTATTATTATCAAATAATAGTAGTGGATCATCTACATCATCTACCTCCCGAAAAGTACAAGAGTACTTAAGAGGAGGTAGATGATGTGATATTTTATGAAAATATGAATAAAAACAATTATTATTATTAAAAAATAATGAACTTGGCTTTTCATTTATGTGTTTTTTTGGGAGGATATCAGATGTTTTTGTATTTTACAACATAGCCATTGTATGTTTCTCTCTTCCAGTTTTCTCATCCAGTGTCTCTTTCAAGCAGGAGGTGATCCCGTCCCTCCTCCACACGCAAAATATCCTGCACTCAACACATCCACTACTATTATTATCAAATAATGAACTTGGCTTTTCATTTATGTGTTTTTTTGGGAGGATATCAGATGTTTTTGTATTTTACAACATAGCCATTGTATGTTTCTCTCTTCCAGTTTTCTCATCCAGTGTCTCTTTCAAGCAGGAGGTGATCCCGTCCCTCCTCCACACGCAAAATATCCTGCACTCAACACATCCACTAAAATTATTATTAAATAATGAACTTGGCTTTTCATTTACGTGTTTTTTTGGGAGGATATCAGATGTTTTTGTATTTTCTACATCGCCATCGTACGTTTCTCTCTTCCAGTCTTCTCATCCAATGTCTCGTCCAAGCAGGAGGTGATCCCGTCCCTCCTCCACACGCAGGAGAACGTGGTCAACATGGAGGTGGTGGGCTCGTCCCCTCCGCCCCCCTCGCCCTCTCCCCCTCCTCTCCACTCGTTCGCCAAGAAGGCGCGCTTACACCACGACGAGGAGGCGAAGGAGGGGGAGGAGGAGGAGGAGGAGGAGGGGGCGGGGTCAAGGCGGAGCCGCAAGGAGGAGACCATCTGCCCGAGTTTATGTCTTCCGAGGACAACGCCGTGTCACTACCAGGTGAGAGAATAGAATAATAAAGTTGAAAAAAAAAAAAAAAAAAAAAAAAAAAATGAAAAAGCTGAAGCAAGAGCTTCTTCACAATCTTTCCAAAAGGGTTGGGTGGAAGAGATTGTCATAGGCAATAACCCCGCCCTTTAGTTAGGACATATGTATATATTTTATTATTTTTTCTTGTTTATATTATTATTATTGTCAATTTTATATTTAATTTTTACCATTATTTGTCTGTATATATGTTCTACTGATAAAGTGTTTCTAAATAAATAAAAAAATAATCTTTGTTGCCAACTAACACAGCTTATGTTTATTATCAAGAAGATCACTTTATTTATTGAATAAAGGTAAGTTAATATGTGGGCTTAACAAAGCAACACATAATAATAAGTACATAAATACAACTATCTCTCTCGATCTTTATATTTGGCGGCGTAATTGTTCGTATTATTATTATTATAGAAAGCTTTATTAGGTAGAACAAAAAATATATATAGTAGAATACAATGAAATATAAAGAAAAACAAAAAGATTAAGCAAATATACAAGAAAAAAAAAATGAAGTTAATGTGCTACCTAAAGGGCGGGGTCATTGCCTGTGGTAATATCTCCGCCACAGGTAATAACTTTTATTGAATTTAATTTTTAACTTTTAATTTTTTTTTTAAATTTAATAACAAAAATTTATTAAATTTTTGTTGATGAAAAACATGTTAGAAGGATTGGTCTGAATTGATAAAAAATATAAAAAAATGATTTCTACACATCTATCATTCTTATTGTTATATTTTATATAAAACTAGGATTTTTTTAATTTTCTCTCATGATCAAGAGTAATTGTGATCAAGCTTACGAGCCTAGGCGAAACTCGAGTCGGGAGTGAAAATTTAAAGAATCCTACTTGAATTTCTAATATTTAATTAATTCCGTGTCCGTGAGATAGGGACAGATGCCTAAATCACAGTGGTGAAGGATTATAAATGTCTAGGCTCCTTTCATGTCCATTGATTCTATTTGGTTTTAACGTCCTGACTTTAGATAGTCAGGACGGGGGTTTCACCCTCCATTCACTGGGAATCGTAGCAGCTACCCACATTTTTTTTTTTAATTAGGTAGAACAAAAAGTATATACAGTAGAACACAATGAAATATAAAGAAAAACAAAAAGATTAAACAAATATACAAGAAGGAAAAAAAGAGAGAAATGTCCTACCTAAAGGGCGGGGTCATTGCCTGTGGCAATCTCTTCCACCCAACCCTTTAACATTAACCTCACCCAGCCTGGGTAGGGCCGGAATTTCTAATATGAACATTATAACAATCATTCTTCCCCAGGTCTCGCCTCCCCCAGCGCCAGCTCCAGCTCCGGGCCTGCCAACTTCGAGCCTGGCATGTTCTCCAAGCCGCCCCCCGCCACTACTCCCTCACTTCCCAGCCACCCTGTAGCAGCATCATCGCACGGCGCTCCGTCGCATCTCGCCCACCCGGTACCCGCTGCTGCTTCCCCCGCCGCGTCGAGCAAAGAGAAGCTCGGCGAAAACCGATCGCACGATGCTTCCTCGTCGAAATCGCACCACAAACATGGCGACGGAAGCGGTGTGAAAGTGAAGAAGGAAAAGAAGAAGAAAGAGAAGAAGAAGAAGCACCACAAGAAGAAGCACAAGCACGAGCATCGCCACAACAAGGAGAAGGGGGAGAAAGCGCTGGTGTCGCCGCCTGTCGGAAATTCGGCAAGTGTTTCGGCTAGTAGTTCGGCCAGTGGAAATGTGGCTAGTGAGAGCAGGGAGAGGGAGGAGGAGAAGAAAGGGGAGAGGGAAGAGACAATGTCCACGGGTAGTAGTTCCAATGAGAGTTTCATTTCCGTTCCTGGAGATGATTGAGAAGTTTTTTTTTTTTTTTTCTTTTTTACTCAAAATTCAAATCCCTTCTCTGGATATTTTTTATTTATTATTATCACAGATAGTATATTTCTGCCATTTGCAATCCAGAGGGCAAAGTACTCAGAATACTTGAGCAATTTCCTCTCTGGATTACAAGTGACATTTTTTGGAAAAGGTATGCTCGTGCCTAGAAGTGATGTGTGAAGAGGAAAAAGAGTTTCATTTCCGTTCCTGGAGATGATTGAGAAGTGATGTGTGAAGAGGAAGAGAATAAGAAGGGTAATGGGAAGAATCATCATCATAGGGTGGCGTCATCTTGAACGATTGTAGCCAGACAGTGGAGGAATGACTCAGCACTTCTACCTCTGTCTTTACAAGGAGGCTAATAATTGACAAGGCCCCCAGAACCAATGAAAAGGGAGATACCGCACCATGTTTTTAAACCAAAATTGTTGATTGGAGCTATCATTAAGATTGAAAAAAAAATCGGAGCAAAAAAAATTTTCTTTACATAAACGAACACAATACTACCGATTTCTAATATTAGAAATTTCTCGGAAGTAATTGTTGGTTGGAGCTATCTTAATTTTTTTGGGTGATTATTATATTAAACGAATTCAATGAAGTTTTATTTACAGCAAGAATATAAACAAAGAATATTTACGAAGTGGAGCCGACCTCAGTAGCTTGATCGATAAGGCGGCGGACTTGTAACCCGGAGGTCGGTGGTCCGATTTCAGTGTAGATTTAGTAAAACTAGTTTGAGTAGTTTTGATATCACGAAAGTGAATAACACAAATATGATAACTTTTTAACTTTTAATAGAATATTTACAAAGTGAAATTTTTAAATAATTACCATTCCGTCCTACAAGACAAAGAAAGTGATAAAATATACCGGGTTAAAAGAATCTGTGAAAAACTAAAAGTATTTACTCTTCTCTTGACGAGACAGTTTTAAATAAATAAAAGATGGGAAGAAGAACATGGTATAGAAAGCAAGAAATCTTAGCTCCAGGATACCAAAAAAATATTTACTATGATTATTTACATACGATACACAATTGGAAACAATATAAGAAAAAAACCACAATTTAAAATATATACATATGTCCTGAATAAAGGGTGGATTTGCCTTTGGTAATCTCTTCCACCCAACCCTTATTTAATATTCTTAAACAGCAAAAGTGCTTTGTATAACCGTAGAAGGTGACATGCACCTCTATAGTCGACGTAAACTAAAAACAACTTCCTGTGTCTTTGTGCGATTTAAATGCAACCTATTACTATTAAACCAGTCCTGTGCCCGCTGTAGAGTTTCCCTACTTTTGGCCAGTAATGAGTTCTCATTTGTACTTTGTACAAAAAAGGGTGGAGTCATCAGCAAAAATCATTTCATTAGCCGACTGGGACAGGTTAACAGGAAGATCATTGATGTACAACAGCGGTTCCAAAAGATGGATCCTGTGGGCACGCGTATCCTGAAACATTTATTTTATATTGATCCTCATATGTGAATTCAGGAGGAAAAGTGTTCATAATTTTTGTATATTTTGTAATATATTTCAATGGAATTATTATAAATAAATTGCGATGTTCTTCATTTAGTAAATGAATAATTGTTTTTGTTGTAGCCAGCTTGGCTACAGCTGGAGGGGGGGAATGATGGGGGAATGAAGTTGGCTCGTCCCAGTGATTGATCAGAGTTTGTTGGGTTCAGTGGTTCGAATCCCACCCAATGCACGACTTTTCCTCATTGATTTGAGCAATATTTGACCACATAAAAGACTGACTGTCAGGTGGTAGAAACTGCTCTCAGCTAGAACCATGTCTAGTGGTTTCCTTTCACATCGTCCCATCATTCTTATTGTTATTATTATACTAGCAGTTTGCCCGTTCTTTGCAACGGGCCTTGATTCCATTAACACACAAACTGTCTCAGAAACGAATTGAATAGATAAAATATGGACGGAGAGACAGACTATGATGCTAGGGATTCCTAGGTTTTCGTCATTGAAACAGCTTGATTTTCATGAAAATTTCGATATCGGTCACCGTCTTTGACATTGGTACCAGACAACCCCTCATAGTCAGGAAGATAGATGGGGACAGATTTGTAATAATAATAATATCGCCATTTTTATACTGTCTGATCAGGACTATTAAGTCCCATTATTCCAGCAGTAAGACCAAGACATATTTTTATGTGGTCAGAATCCCAAATGGGAGGAAAACTTGTCAAGTCCCGGCTGGGTTTCGACCCATTATTCTAGCAGTAAGCCCTAGACGTAATATTATGTGGTCAAAATTCCAAATAGGAGGAAAACTTTTCATGTCTCGGCTGGGTTGCGAACCCGCGACCTCTGGATTCACAGAATGCCGCCTTTATCACTGAGCTAACGGGATAGATAGGAGATTCATGTATAGTTGTATAGAGATAAAGGTAAATATATGTACAAACTAACATGTGTACTGTTTTGTTGACTCACATGCATACATACTTACATACCTGTTGACACTATTTTGATACCCTCAGAGCAGAAAGTTGATAGGACGTATTGTTTATCAGTCCTAGCTCCTTTTGTTTTCGCCTCCTCACAGGTTCTTGTGTAAACAACAGTCGAGCCACCTTGTTGTGGTCTCGAGGGTCAAAGGTCCCGGGGTTCGATTCTCAGAGGTGACGGAAAATTACTGGCTACATTCATGGGCGTAGCCAGGATTTTGGCTAGGGGGGGGGGGGGCACCTGATGATTAATAAAATCAATAATGCCTAGTGTTGCATACTCCCTGGATTTTTCTAGGGGGGGGGGGGGGGGGGGGGGCAGCTACGCCCATGGTTACATTTAAATTGATTACAACAAGATCCCGACCTCAGTATCTTGATCGATAAGGCGGCGGACTTGTGAGGTTGGTGGTTCAAGTCCCGGTTTCAGCGTAGAATTAGTAAAGCTGGTTTGGGTAGTTGTGACATCACGAAAGTGATTAGGTAACACACATATGATAACGGATTACAACAAGGCCGTTGGTTATTTTAAGAACAGTACACTGGTAGTCAGTAGTCTGGTAATCCAGGTAGTGTAAGGATCACTTAGTTCGAATCCCACCCAGTGCATGAATTTTTCCTCATTAATTTGAGAGTTTGTGACCACATAATATTAAGAGTCTGAGGGTTAGGTGGTACAAAATGCTTAAAGCATTAACCTCGCCTGGTGGTTACCTTCCACTAAATAGTTTTATTATTTATTTCTTTTATTATTTTGATCGGTCTTATTCTTTCTATTATTTATTTTCATGATAATCTATCTGTGTTTGGGGTGCAAACACTGTACAGGTAAATATGTATGCAGGTAAGGTACCTCTATTATTTCTTCTCCCTGTCTAATCAGTGAGCTGTATTATGTGTATTATCAGTCAACCTGCGGACGTCCAAGATTACAGCAACCTCTCCTATGCGTGAGTCCGGAAATTGTGAATAAAATAATTATTGTGAAATAATATTTTTGCTATTATCAGACTTAGCTAACAATGTACGTTTCATAGCGAATATTAATTTTAAATAATAACAAATAGTTAATACCGACCTAAGCAGCTTGATCGATAAGGCGGCGGACTTGTAAAATGAAGGTCGGTGGTTCAAGTCCCAAGTTAATCAAAAACTTAGTACCTAAAGCTAGTTTCAGTAATTTGTGATATTATTATGATTGTGATTAACACAAATATGACAACTTATTAGAGATAGTTTTAAAAACGAGCTCAATTAATTGCTTGGCCGTTCATGTAGCGGACTCGCAACCTGGAGGTTGGTGGTTCGAGTCCCAAGCGCGGATAGTTTTAGTAAGGCTGGTTTGAGTATCTCAATTCTTCTGACTGACGGAGAACTGATGACTTTTTTCACATATTTTTTTCCGTTTATTTGTTAGATCATAATACCTAATATCACCATATTTAATATTTGTACTGCCCAATCAGAACTAATGAGTCAAATTATTCCAGCAGTAAGCACAAGACTATTTGTGAGGTCAATTCCACAAATAGGAGAATACCTAACTTGTCATAAGTCATAACTGGACCAACTGTGTCTTTTACACTGTGCTTTTTGTTTGTTTGTTGCTAAGGACCAAATTATAAATGTTACAACAAGGATAAAAAAAAAACTGTCCTTGGATCGAGTTTTTTTTTTTAAATGGAAACGCAGTGATTGGTCGAAAGAACTATTCGTATAATGTACAAATCACTGCGCAACATACAGAATAAGGGATGGTCTCCCCTTACGTATTCAAAATTTGGCCCTTAAAATTAAATTAACGCCCTTAAGAATAGACTGAGATTCGCACAAGTTTCCGGCAGTAAAAAATCTGGACTCTTACCACCGCACCGGTAGTGGTCAACTTCTCAAAAATGCAGAATTACCTGCCTGATTTTGGTGGCAGCTCAACAGTACGGGCATACACTGCATACAGTACTCGTAAACAATATTAGCATTACCATACTGCGACGTTATAAAAATACATAATTCATTATTAAAAATGATAATTACATTCATGCTGAATAAGAAAATGTAATGAGTTCTGGAGCTCAAAATTGAGTATAAAGTAAATCCTCAATTTCAGACTAGGACAATAAAATTGCACTGATAGTCAATTGGTTAACGCGCTAGTGTGGTAATCCAGGTAGCGTAGGGATCCGTTGGTTCGAATCCCACCCAGTGCATGAATTTTTCCTCATTAAATTGAGTTTGTGACCACATAATAATTAGACTCTGAGGGTTAGGTGGTAGAAAATGCTTTGAGCATTAACCTCACCTGGTGGTTACCTTTCACTAAAGAATGTTATTATTATAATAAAAACCGCAGTAGGATTCCATCAGATAATCTTCAATTCCGAAGATAAACATCGACGTCTAAATCGCCGCTATTCTTTTAACAGTATCTATTTACACATCATTTTAGATTTTTTTTTTAATATGAATAATAAACAGTTAACAAATATTTCTATTGGGTACATAAAAATTAAGTAAATGAAAAATACATAAGCGTGAGCGGAAAAAAAGGTGTTGCTTTCCAAAGTACGTATTTTCCGGCTTGGCGTCCGTCTATTGATACAGGTATGCTATGTACAGTACGCACATTTCATCTCTATATATAAAACAGAAAAAAGGACTACCTACCTACCTATGTTTGTTTGTTTGTCCGGAGTTGTTTAGCCAAAACGGTAAGAGATAGCGAAAAATGTCTCAGAATTGACCCCCCCAAAACCACTATCGCTTTGTCCAGAAAAATTATAAAAAGTTCAAAAAGGCATTGCTGTCCAGCAGTACGGCCATGCCTTAGTAAATTTGAAATTTAATCCCGTTGCAAAGCACGGGCAAACGGCTAGTATAAACATATAATATACACATTAATAATAATAGCACCTTATTTATACTGACCAATTAGGGCCAATGTGGTCAAAATCCCAAATAGGAGGGTAACTTGACGTGTGCCGGCTAGTTTTCGAACCCGCAAACTGTGAATTACCAGATCGACGCGCCACGACATAACCACTGAGCTGCTGGGACTGACTGACAATAGATGACCGTCCTCTTTTAATTTCGGTTTAACGTCGCTTTCAACTGCATGGTCATATCACGACGGGGGTGTTACCCTTCATTCGCAGGAAACTCACAAGCCGGCTACTTACATTAACCTCACCCTGCCTGGGTTGGGCCGGAATGCCCGCATCACGAAGTCTTCACCTTGCTGAACGTTGCTTAACTTCCGTGATCCTACGAATACCGGACTATAGAAAATCCTACATTCAACGCACAATCGACGCTGAACCATCCTTCTTAGTCTTCCTTGTAAAAAATAACCCAGCCAAACTATTTACAGAATGCCTCCTATATGTGTGCAAAATTTCATCAAAATCCGTCGAGAAGTTTCCGAGATTTGCGCGTTACAAGGAATACTTTTAACAGACCGACACAAAACCAAATTAGCTCAGGAGGTTATGAAACGAGCAAAAAAATATTTTTTTTACAAAAACGAACACAATACTTCCGATTTCTAATATTAGAAATTTATCGGAAGTAATAGTTGGGTCTCTGTTTGGTCCACCAGTCACACTACTAGTACTTTCATTATTCCAATTTCATCAGCCAGACGACTATAACCTCACTATTGCAGTTCCTCAAGCCAGACGACTGGTCTATTCCTTATTCATAGTCCCACAGACAGAAATCTCAAGTGGAAAATAACCAGCAGATAAGATTGTTTGTTTTTTGAAGAACTCAAAACTTCTATACTGGGTTAAATTAACTACACTACTTAAGACACAGAAGTTATTAACCCTAAGAGCAACAAAAATATTTTGTTGGTGTTGATATCAACAATCTACATCAAACGTTATTCATATGATCCTAACTAGACAATCTTAAAGTGGATTGAAAATGGGATCTATTGGTAAGTGCATAATAGTTACTAGGATCCCATACTCAAAAGTTTTATCCAAGAAAATTAAAATAAAATCCATGGGAATCATTTTCAACCCTCTTTTTAGCTCTTTATTGTTAAATAATTTTGTGTTGGTTGTGAAATTTCCAGTATTTTTTGTAAATAATTCAGACAAATTGATAAAAAAACTTGTTAAAAAACATTCACTAGGTATTAAATTTTCTGTCTTGATGTATGTATAAAAAAAAATAACACTGAGAATGGGGAAGAGAGACTTGGAAAAACTGATACATACAGCTTTTGATCAGTTTAATGAGATAACATTTACAGACAGAACTAAGAGGCAAAGAAAAAAGAAAACAATGGACAGCAATGAGATAGGTCTTTGCTCCAGTTGGGGATGTTATGGGCTACTGATGATGAATAATTATTATCAAGTCTCTGAGTGTTCTCATCATTACATATTGCTGATTGCCAAGATTAATAAATATACTGACTAACCTTGAACTAGAAAAAAGGAAAGAAAAACTAAATTAGAAGGTAAAAAATAGTAATAGATTTCAATGTTCCCTATCAAATAAAAGGCTAGTCTTGCAATAAATTACATAAAAGAGCTTGAAGTACCTATGTAAATAAAATTGAGGTTGATAACACAAGCCACTTTACAAATTTAAGAAAAAGAGGATGTTTTATTTATTGAAGTTCAAAACATGAATAATTGTGTACAAAAACAACTCACAAGTAGCATAGTCTTCAGACTATTAAATCAAATAGAGTGGGTTGTATAACATATTTTAATGTATGGCCATTACAATTTTTGCTGTCCATAAAGATGGTCTAAGCATGGCTCTTTTGGCCCAAATTTAGAATGATTTATATGAAACTCTTACAAAATGATGATAAAAGAAATTAATTAACACAACTTTTGAATTTCCACCAAGTTATTCACATTAATATTAATTAATGTGTTGAAACACATGAAATCTAACCTTGAATCATGAATTTTACCCATTATTTCTGTATAATATACCACTCAAGTCAGAATCAAGGGACAGTTGAAAAATGTATATTTTTCAGGGTCACAATATATCTCATTTACAAGTCAAAGACATGTTTTATTCTTGACCTGGTGTACCATACTCGGCAATCTCCCAGTTTCCTGTGGACAAGAATGGACCAAGCACTTCTGATCCATCATTTGTAATAACCCCAATGTTGTACTTGGCTCCTGCTCTTCCATCTCTCACGTATAACATATTCATAGACTTGTGAATCACTTCAATTGCTTCATCCTTTGTCATGCTTGGATTTTTTTCTGTCTCTTGCCTCAAGAATGGAACGGAAATGTGTGTACCAAATCCAAAGGACAAGATTTTATCTTCATATGCTGTACCTAGCTTATCAACTGTACCAAGGAATGGTTCACCATTCTGCATACCTGCTACAAAAGCATTTATCCACAGTGGGTCAAACTGACTTCTACGATTATAGAGTACTCGTGTTAACCAACTGTGTAGAGATTTTGGCTTCAAAACAAACCCATCATTGTGTAGATCATCATCCAGGATTTTTTGCTTGATAATATCATTCAAGTATTGGAAGTCAGCATAGTCATTACCTGCTCCGAGAATGGTGTATTTGTTGATTTGTACAATACGTGGGCAATCTGCAAACCTCATCATGGATCCGTAGAATCCTGCAGTATCCGCTGCTAGAATGACTCCTCCGTTGAATACTAATCCCAACACGGAGGTTCCTGTTGTAAGAGGTGTGTGGTAATGTTGCTTTCCATTTGAAGACGCCAAAGATGCCTTTTTCTGGGAGACATTGGGAAAGTCATGGAACTTGCCAAGAGTTGGGCCATTCTGCCAAATAGGAGGTGCCGAGTAGTCACTGAACATTTTGAGAAAACTGAACTCTTACTCGATAAAAACAAAAAAGGTTCCCTGGTATATTTTAATAGATATTGACAGCAATACAAGTTAATATTATAAAGACTGAGTTAATTTATCAGTAAATATAATTCAAATTGCAAGTCACCAAATCGCCGATTTATTTCTTTAATTTTGTTTTGTTTTCATTTTTCAAATGATGATGATTGGGTTTCTTGAGAGTGCCGCTAGTGGCGCTATATTCACTACAGTGTTGCCGGTAAAGCCCAATTCTTTTCACAGATTTTTATACGTCTGATAAATTTCATGATATCGTTTTGAATGGGAAATATAGGATTCAGAATTTGAATGAAATATTGGATGAAGACAAGAGTTTTACTTTGTGGGTCTTAAAAAAATCGCCACATCCGGAAATTGGTCGTGGGGTCTCACCTTTAATTCCTTTAAAATACCTTTTATGCCAGTGATAAGAACAGATTGATGAAAATTTAATAATAGCCGATTTTATCATCCAAGATTCACCCCGGATTCGCTCGAACTCCGGATTGGCTCGACGAATCGGGTTTTATCATCTCCAATCTCTGATTCGCAGGTGATTCGGAGCACTCAATTTGAGGAAGTAACCTTGATTCACGAATCAGTGATTCGAGGACCGATTGGCTTCCCAAAGAGAAAAAAATATTGAAAATACTATAGAATTTCTTCTTTGGAATTTTTAAATCGTAAACAAAGATAAAAATAATGTTTATCTTTTTCAAAATTCAAATACTTGTTTATCTTCATGACATCTTAATTCTTTTGCCCATTATTTAATTATCCTTGTCCTTGTTCTTCATAAACCTGTCATCTTATCCTGATGTGCTAAGTTTATAAAAGTTTTGTAATAAAGACTAAAATAAATTTGAATTATTCCTAAAAATATACTTGAAAATTTTTCAAACTGGCCATTATCACGCGATTGCTATTAAAATTAATTAATTAATACTTATTTTTGTGATATTACATCTTAACCAAAAGGCCGAGAAGTGATTTGTGAGTAGTCACCGTTGCCCAATGATTTAGCGCTAGGCATTGCATGCATGGTGACCTTGGTTCGATCACCAGCGGGGCAGGAATTTTTCTGCTCTGTGCTTCACCTGTGCTTTTTCTGCTTGTGCTTCACCACAATTTGAATTTCTAAGTCTATATGATATTTCCTGAAAACGAGCTAATCCCAGGAAGATAAAAGCTCATTCGGGAACATTCTGAATTTGTCCGAATCTCAGTTCCTACAAGATTTAGGGCGGAATTAATAGACAACATCAATAACTTAAGTCGTTGGTAAGTGTCGGTTTTCCCTATCTTACACAGTACGCAATCCGTGACTTAGCGCCACAGAGGTATTACAAAAACGTCTATTAATTCCGCCTTTAGACTTTAAAACACATGTACTAAAACTTCTTGGTGACTCTGGGTATGAGTGCAGGTCCCATATCATCTCTCCACACCAGTATGTACAAACTCCTGCTGAAAACCTCGCTAGCTGAAAGTACATGAAATGCATGGGAACTATGTTTTCCGTAACCTTACACTCTGCCGGGCTGTCTCTTTCTTTGTATTGGCGTTCTTCACACCTCGGCCGAGGTGTTTGATAATATTTAGAATTCTTAAACAGCTAGGTATGAGAACTATAATTATAATTCTAGTACACAACATTAATGAAAACGTGATGGAAATACAGTGGACATAGGGCAGAAAAATTTCTGCCCTGCTGGGAATAAAACCGAGATCACCATCTGTCCCAATATCTTATTTTGACCATAATTCCATCCCTGATAGTCACATTGAAACAGCATTCTTACTCATAAGGTAATATATTATATCTTGCCCTAGTGAGAATTGAACCCAAGTCACACAAAATGATAAATGATCAATATGAAACTTATGAAAAGACCATGTGGACGACACAAAAAAAACGTTCAAAATGCTTTCAGAAATGTTAACATTCAAAATGTAAAAAGTTAACAAAACAACATCGCAATTTCCGAAAAATCAGAGGCTTTGTTGAGGTTTTCGTGTAATTGCGATGTTGCCGTAACGCCAATCATGATTCGCGAACTCGAGCTTGAATTTTCGTGATAAAACCCGATTGGTGGATTCGCGAACCCTCGAGATTCGAGGGTGGTTGCCGAATCAGTGATTGGTGGAGTTGTGATAAACTCGGCTATAAATCTGTTCTGATAACATTCAACTTGTGCGCATGTGCAGAAAGAATTGCGTCTTTTTATGCAAACAGCTGATCATGGAGTAAACAAAATTTGATTTTATTTTTCAAAAATTATTTTCTACCCTGAAGGCCATACGAAAGCATGTCAGTGTTACGTAATTAATTTGATTAAAATTAGTTCTTAATTATAAAATTATTCAGTTTCAGTTGTGTTTTATTTTATTTGTTTACTCGTTCTTTTTATTTGTAAGGAGATTGCTAACGTAAGTTCAAGAACATTCACATTAATTTGACTTTTTGGTGATGGTCTCTATTGAGCTACTCAATCCAACTAAAAACATGTTTACATAATCACTGATTTCCATGTAAAAATTTCATTCAAATTTTCGTATTCTACTGATAAATTATTCAAGTTTTTGCCCTGCTATCGATCGTGAGGTGTTTTATTTTTGTGTTTCAAAGAATATACAATTGTAGGGTTTCACAATTTATCCATTTCAAAGGTAAGCAATTGTTTCTGTAACATTCCTTATCATGTTTTTTCCTGCCACTGAAGAAGTCCTTCATGGAATTTTAGCATTGAAATTCTCACTACTTCCTGCTCCTGGTATAATTTCCTAGTAGATTCCTTACTAGCTTTATGTATTTGACTTCTTGTTAACCTTTTACCAATTTCCTTTGAAGTGCTAAAAAATTGTTGGCCTGGAATAAATTCAGGTCCAAGTCTTGATCAACATAAGTGTCTGCCTACAGTCAATTAAAGTCTCCCATAAAAAACATGATTACTGAAAGAAACCTTATAGTTCTCTTATCAACCTTGATTTCATGGTTATGATTTTCTATGAAAGTATGAAATTTGAGATGACTGAAATCATGTTGATCATGTCATTTATGCCTATGGTACCGGGCTGGCTGAAGCTACTATTATGTAACCTGATATTTATGTAACAGGTGAGGCTGTTTATTAAATTCCTTCTTGGTTACTTGTTGGGTTTTCCCTTTCATGTTAACCTTCTGCCACTTGTTTACTCAACTATGATGTTATTTACTCAATAAAATTGTATAGATTTCCTGAAGAACTTATAGCTATACAAAATTGATTCATAGAAAATGTAAATAATTTACACATAGACACTTAGCTTTTTTATCATACTTTCTTTTAAAAATTGTAAAACAAAAAAGCCTGACCTAAATCTTCAAATTATTTAGTCAATTATCACTCCATTGTAGTTTGTATACCATTAAGTTACTTTGAGGTTTAATATGGATGTTCTTGTGAGCAGGATAATCCCACTATCTCACCAATTTTTATTGCACCTTTTTATGCTCATCCTGTGATTTATATTTTATGTTGTTACTATTGATAATGATGGCATCTATAAGTACTCCTAAAACTCCAGACAAGGGCGTAATCTCACAGGTCATTCATAATATTTCATGTACCCTCAACATTGTTTAACATAGGGACTTGAAATTACAATGATCCTCTATTGATTCAAATGTGAGAAGTAAGTTTCTTCTCAATTCCCTACTCCAACAGAAGGCATGCTTTAATTTAGGTTTGTGCAAAAAATGTGATTGACTTTGACCGAGATTTGTTTACATGTGCTACTTAGTAACTCTTTAGTTAATAATAATATTCCCTGTCAAAACAGAGAACAAGTTGTTGAAACTTTTCTTGACAGGATACCCATATTATCCTTCACCAGCCCCAGTTTGGTTGAAATATTGACCTTATTAGAAATAAAAAAAATCACTTCTTTTGATTATTAGACAAACATCTCTGTCTACTTGATTGCCAATTTTGTCATATATTTACTCTTGTGCACTGTCTGAATGCTTGAAAGTTAGTCCTACTCCTATTTCTCAAGAAATCTTTTGCGTAGGTAAATTTGTACTTTCACTGTGCTTCTATCTTGTCAGTCTAGACCAGTGGTGCACAACCAGGGTGCCATGAGCCACTTTCAGGGGTGCCGCATGAATTAGAAATCATCATTTAAATTTTGGTGTTTTTGAATTTTTGATGTTTCATAAAAGAGAACAATGAAAGTTTTTGTGATCTTTTGACAATGAGTGGAGAACTGAATTGGCCAACTTAGCTGACATTTTTCATCAACTGAATATTCTCAATACAGGCCTGCAAGGTCCCTCTGACCTTTTTTCTCTCATGGTGTTCTGCTGGGCTAAGAGAGGTCAAATTAAGGCTGCCGTGATGGAGAAAAGGTTATAGACCACTGGTCTAGACTCTAGACTGACTGGAGAATCTAAATTCGGAATACTGTCTGTGGTTTGAAACCACAATCCTTTTTGTACCAGCTGAACCACTCATGATTTTTTTTCTACACCAACCTCTGAGGTTTAAAATTATTAATCAGATTTATCTCTTAAAAGTATCAAAAAATTGTTATAATGTATGCTGTTTTATTTTAGTTTCAAGAAGATTGTGTTTCAAGTGCTCAATTGAAAGAAAATAAAATATTTGATTGAAGTTTATGTGTTTGGTGATGATGTACTTTCATAATATATGGGGATCACACACTTTTTATGCTGATTTTGTAATCATCTGTCAGATAAAATGTTGTTAACATCATCTAATTGATCAAGGCTTATGTCTTATCAGTTCTAAATATAAATACAAATCTCTTTTTCAAAATCTCAGGTATATTATATTTTTCATTAAAATTCATAATCAATTTTATTATCAATTATCAGTTCTGATATTGTAGGTCATAATAATTACTATTAAAGTGTTCAGTCATGACAATGTATGCTAATGTTTATTTTGTCAACCTGATAAGTGAAGTGAAAGTGAGAGTTTCTTTGGAGCCTAGTATACCTGGAAGTACTGTAGGTATCGGAAATCACTCAACAGAGCATCATATTGTTGAGTATTTCTATTCTTTAATTTATTGTGTAGAATAGCCATCATGACTAAGGTTTGAACCTGGGAGTCATCCACCAAGTCTTCACCACGCTAGATGTTGTTTAAAATCAGCAACTTCACATGTGAAACTGTGAGATGTTAAATTAAATTAATGTACCTTCATTTGTACTACTGTTAATGGTTTTTTCCCATATAAAATATCTAAAATCTCACTTAAAAAATAGAAATGCCTTTTAGCTCCACGTAAAAATGTTGAGTATCAGGTCCACATAAAAAGACTCAATCATTTCTAAGATAAAACGTGATAAATTCTATCATGTTATATTATTATGTAAAAGCCATTTGCCTTGAATCATTCAAAGGAATGCAGGAAAAAATATTGCCAAGCTATGCAATATTCTTTGCGTTTGCAATTCCCAATGAGCAGAATCATTAGAAATATTAGAATTGCAATAGTTCAATATTTGTTTGATTACTCTGTGAGTGATGCTAAAGTTATTATTATTATTTTCCACTGATTTAAATGTTTGTCAATGCCATACTCGTCTTTGTGAGCAGGATTTAATGAGCCTCTAAAAAATAATATTATTAGGTGAAGGTCTCGGAATTTTCTGCTTCAACATTAATGGGTTAATTGTTTTAATAATGGGTTGGTCATTTTGTTAGGTCTTGGTAGGAATTTATAGTTATCCTGAATAATACACACCGATTTGATTACCGATGAAGACGAATTTTTTGTTTCTTAACGAATGCTAGCCAAATTATGAAATAGGATTAAATATAAGCTAAGCCTGACACACCCTCAAGTTGGAGTTTCAACCAATCACAGGGGACTATAGTCCGAGTTAAATGAGTGTGTTCAGTTCGATCAAATCGAATCCTGTTTTATAATTCGGCCCTAAATATTAAGTGAAGGAGAAGTTCTTGGAATTTTCAGCTTCCATATTAATTGGATGATTGGTTACTTAACCTATTGCTTACTATGTGTATCATATATGATAGACACCTTATTTTTTCTGGGTACCTGGTTATCAGATATGACAGACGGGGTTATCCTTATCTTAGAGGCTGGTTATCAAATGTGATGGACAGCATAGCAAAATTTCATGCTTCGCGGATTCCTTATTTGGGTATCACATGTGATATAAATGGAGTCCTATGTAAATAAAAATTATTAATTAGGTATCACAGAAAAGTTGTGTATCATATGTGATACACAGCTGAAATCGATTTTGTCTGGGTACCTGGTTATCAGATATGACAGACGGGGTTATCCTTATCTTAGAGGCTGGTTATCAAATGTGATGGACAGCATAGCAAAATTTGCATGCTTCGCGGATTCCTTATTTGGGTATCACATGTGATATAAATGGAGTCCTATGTAAATAAAAATTATTAATTAGGTATCACAGAAAAGTTGTGTATCATATGTGATACACAGCTGAAATCGATTTTTTCTGGGTACCTGGTTATCAGATATGACAGACGGGTTATCCTTATCTTAGAGGCTGGTCATAAATGTGATGGACAGTATAGCAAATTTACATGCTTCGCGGATTCCTTTATTTGGGTATCACATGTGATATACATGGATCCTTTGTAAATAAAAATTATTATTTGGTATCACAGGAATCCTGTGTGTCATATGTGATACACAGCTGAAATCGATTGAATTGAGCCGGTCTCCTGGGGTAATCAGTTTAAAAGGTTCGGTACGCAATGGGTTAACATTTTTTTTTTTAGAAAAAAAAAAAAAAAAAATGTTTAAAAAAAATAGAATATCAATGTAGTTTAATAATTGGATAAGTAAATTGACACCTAGTGCTCCTATGTATTTATCCTCGGGTTAGATTACAACCAAGTCGATGTGGTTAATGCGCGAGACTTGTAATATGTAGGTGCGTAATTATGAAACAATCTAGAGCAAGTGAAGTGAACCCGTGGATCGAGTCCCACCCAATGTTTTGGATTTAATTTATTTGAGATGTGACCACAGTAAAAAGACTCTGAAGTTTAGGTGGAAGGAGATGCTTTGTGCATTAACCTCTGCTAGTTAATGCTCGCCGCTGAATATAATAGGAATCTTTTAGGTAATTATTTGTTTTAGCACTGAGTCCCAATTATTAAAGCTACCGCTATCCCTAAAGCTGTGGTATAATAAAACAAAGAATACATAACTACATATATGTTGTTAAATTAAGAAACTACAAACATAATTATATGTGCATATAGTCGTGATCTTGAATATCTGTTAGGTTTCGATGCAATGTCTCAGATAATTGACCATTATAATATAAATTAATATGGTATAAAAATCATAATAGTGTCATATTTTTGTAATCACAATCGTGATATCACAATTCTCAAACTCGCTTTTAAGTTTTTTTGTTTAACTCTGCTACTGGAACCACCGACCTCCAGGTTACAAGTCCGCCGCCTTTTTCGATCGAGCTACTGAGGTCGCTAAATTATTCAATGTCATCTGTCATGAAGGACTAGGTCTTGTTATTATTATTATAAATTTTTATTAACAGGACAATAATGTACAAATAAGTAATTATAAAAAAAAGAATACAAAACTTAGAACGATATAAACAAGAAAAGAAAAGATGATAAACAACGTAGATAACATAGATAAAATATTTACAGATTCCTAACTAAAAGGTGGGGTTATTGCCTATGCAATCTCTTCCAGCCAACCCTTGTTTTGTCACACCTATGTAAAATAGTGTCTATTCCACTGATTATTATTTCTAGCATATAATTAATATTAATTGTTATTATTTTTATTTATTTTTCCGTTATTAGGCGCTTTAACACCACTGGTATAGTGGGTCGTTCGCGCCAAATATTAATTATTAAAAGGAAGTATTGAATCTTGTACTGATAAGTAACTAATTCATACCTCATTATTCCAGTCTAAATTTAGATCACGTATTAAGAGACGCATAAAAAAAAAAACTCATTGATAAGAGACTTCAGGCACGAGTTGTGCCTAGAGTTGAAACCTATTTATAGACGTGGTCGATTTTTTTACAATCAATGGACGGAAATTGCTTATAGGTGTGAAATTCATGCATTTTTGTTATTATTATTTTTTTATATATGAAATTGTATTAATTCAATACGAGAACTTTAATGAGTTGATTACTGTAATAATAATATCGCCTTATTTATACTGCCGGATTAGGACTATTAAGTCCCATCATTCCAGCAGTAAGGCCAAGACATATTATTATGTGGTAAAAATTCCAAATTCCCGGCTGGGTTTCGAACCCGCGACCTCTTGTATCTCTGGATTTACAGAGTGCCACCTTTACCACTGAGCTACCGGGACAGACGTTATGTAATGAGGACGTTGATTAGGTAGTTACAATTTAGGGGCTTCAAAGTGCGTGAATTATTGTTGGGTGTTTTGTGTCATTTCAAAGACCTTTTGATTTCAAATGTTGATTTATCGGGCAGTATATAAATCGGACGATATGATTATTTTTATATCTTCTGGTCGAAAAACTATGGAAGTGCTTTGAGATGTTTATGTATTCTAATCGAATGCCGAGCTTGAAAGATATAATAAAATAGATTTTGTGATATGACTAATTGACTATGCAGTTGAAAGTGACGTTCAAAAAATAAAATAAAAAAATAAAATAGAATCTAAATTATGAAATAGGAGTACAAAAAAGATTAGCTAGGACCTTCCCTCAAGTCGAAGTTTTTCTAAGATACTCCCGTGCCATGCGGAAGGTCCCGGGTTCGAACGCCAGATCCGACAAAACATTTTATTAATTTTTTTGGAAGGGATACTTTCCTGTGCGCTCGTGTTGACCCAGCACTTAATAGGAAGTATTGTGTCACTTCTCGCCCATCAGAGGGTAGGCATACCTACTATAGGATGGGCAAGTTACATCACAGACCACAAGCGTGTACAGTAGCTCCTGTTTCATGGCTACGAAATAAAAAAAGGCTAGAGCCTAAAACAATCTTCTTAAAAACAATACTTTCTGTACCTCATAGGTATAGTATAAAAAGTATTCTATACCTTTTAAGGTATAGAAAGGTAAAAAAAGATATCATATTTGTGTAAATTATTTTCTTGATACCACAACTACTCAAACTCGTTTTACGAAATCTACGCTGAAACCGGGACTTGAACCATCGACCTCTAGGTTACAAGTCCGCCGCCTTATCGATCAAGCTACTGAGGTCGGTTATAAAATGGTCATAGAAAGTAGCCGCCTTATCGATCAAGCTACTGAGGTCGGTTATAGAATGGTAATAGAAAGTGAAAATGGAACTCTAGTCCTAATTGAGCAGTAAAAGAGAGAAACAATTTTATTTTTTTATTAAACAAACAAAATGAACTGCCAGCCTTTAACTGGTTGCTTTATACACAGCATACTCATCAAAAGATCTTGTCTTCATTTCCTTTCATTGATATTTACTAATTCTTGCATTTGTAAATATATGTACATATTATATATATTTTTTATCCATATATGTGGTGTTGTATAATTCGAATTGAATTTTTAATGATGGTTTCGCTTATTTCTTTTAATTGCTTTTTTTGCAAGTTAAAATGCTCGAATAAGTCTATGACAGTGTTAGCAATTGCTCCTCTCGAACCGAACTAAGAGTCACTTCTTCTTCTTCTTATTTCATCTAGCTTGCCATTTTGCCTTGTATATTATCATATGATTATATACATATATTATGGTTATATGTATATGCACGTGCATGCGTGTTTTAAGACCAAGGCCTAATTAATAGTTAATAGCCCTAAGCGGTTTGACCTACTGAAATACAGAGTTATGCATCTGATAATGAAATCTACCGAATTTTTGTTTAATAAAAAAAAAAATCGTCACATTTTTTTTAATTTAAAATTTAAAAACGAACACAAACTTCGCATATCTATGGGATGAACTTGGAATTCTAATATTCCTCTATGAATACCTACCGTTTAAAATATTCATGTAAATAATAAGTATATATTTTTGAGAAAAAAAAACCCTATGTATACTTATGGACATCTTGGGGACCCATATGTACCGCTAAAAATATTTATATATATCAAAAAAATTATATGAGAAAAAACCCTACTTATGTACATTTTAGGGACCTCGATTCCAATCAACCTTGCGGTTTCACATCAGTATCGATCCACAGCCTTCGGAAAAGCGGTGCGCCTTTATCAGTCATTAGCCTTCGTGCTCTAATGTAGTTCAGTGATTACTTCATGATCATTTGATCATTAAATAATACCCCAGAAAAACCATAAATAATCAAATCAATAGAATTATTGAGCTGTCATAATATTCAGTCCGTCCCGGTAGCTCAGTGTTAAAGGCGGCACTCTGTGAATTCAGTGATTCCAGAGGTCGCGGGTTCGAAACCCAGCCGGGTCATGACAAATTACCCTCCCATTTGGGATTTTTACCACATAATAATACGTCTTGAGCTTACTGCTGGAATAATGGGACTTTAATAGTCTTAGTCGGGCAGTATAAATAAGGTGATATTATTATTATTATAATCAAATCAAAGCATCAATGAGTATGCGATAATTAAAGCATCACGGAAAACTTTGTGTGTGATTTCATTTGTGTACGAATTTGGCCCCCCCGTACTGCTTTTAGTACAACCGCGTTCATATAATATGGGTTTGATGGCAGAGATTGCCTCAGGCAATAATCTCGCCCTTTGTCAATATTATTCTTGTCAATAAAGAGTTATTATTATATAATCATAATATTATTATTATTATATAATCCTCTCACCAACCTGATATAGTATAAGTATATGTAGTGCTTTATTTAGACTGTCAGCGCAAGACAGGTAGTCCTATCATGCCTGAGCCTCTGAGGCTCCTATATCACAGTCGTTCCCCTGTAACATTCCCCTAGATAATTAGTCCCCCCAGATTTCCCCCTAGATGATCAAAAATCCCCTAAATCTAGGAGATAATCACCTGATCTGACAACACTGGTCTGAGGCTCTGAGCCTATCTTACGAACACGGAATTATTATTGGAAGACCAGAGTCTGTAAGGGAGACATTTTCTGACAGTTACTGCGGCCATGCCTCAAGCACGTCAAGCTCGTGTCGACCGCTAGTGTTATTTGCAAAGAACATTCCTTATGCTACGCATACAAACTAAATGTAAAAGTGAGATTTTGTAATCGTCCAAAGGCTCAAAAATTAATAGGGGAGTCAAAGTTTATCATACTGAACTAAATGATGTTCGAGACGCGACGTATATGCTCGTCTGTCCCAGTAGCTCGGTGGTAAAGGCGGCACTCTGTGAATCCCGAGATTCCAGAGGTCGTGGGTTCGAAACCCAGCCGGAACATGACAAATTATCCTCCCATTTTTTACCACATAATAATACGTCTTGGGCTTACTGCTGGAATAATAGGACTTTAATAGTCTTAATCGGGCAGTAAAAATAAGGCGATATTATTATTATATATGTATGACTACCATGTAACAAAGAAAAAAAAAAAAAGATTCTCACTTATGTATGTTGTCAATAAGATATTTAGCAAGATCCGATCCTGCTATCTTGCAGCGAGGACGCTGGTTCAATTCCCACCCTTAGCTAATTATTGAGAAAAAAACGAGCAAATATGTATATGAAAAAAAAAAAAAAAAAAAAAAAAAAATACAGATCTGACATGAACCCCTTAGTTTTTTTTTTAAACATTGCTGTTAAAAAAAACCCGGTTATCGTATGTGTTACTGTTACTGCTAATTGTTTAAATTTGTGGCAACTGTTGCATTGTATCATCTCCTGTTTCATTTCAGATCCCAACACACACCCCCCATGTGAAACACTTGCTTCCTGGTGCCAATGGAACACGATGAAACAGTAAACGGCGAAACATCTCCAGTACAAAACAGCGGTGCAACAGCTGCCGTACTGAATGAAACAGCGGTACCCGTGCAAAGCGAAACAGGTGCTCTCGGTGACACAGGAAAGTCTGCTAATGAAACAGTTGCAGTTAAATCTGTTAATGACACAGCGGGATGTGTTGAAACAGTAAATTCTGTTCACAGTGAAACAGTTGATTCTGTTCCTAATGAAACACCTATCACGAGAGATGGGCCCGGTGAAACATCTTCAGCCGAGGCTGCTAAGAAAGAAACACCGGCTGTTCGCTTGAAAACAATCTGGGCCTCTTTTGTGACGTCAGAAACCAATTCTTTCACCGTGAGTACCTTCTGTTTTTTTTTTATTTTTTTTTTTTTTTTTTTTTAAAGACGAGTGTTTCATAGCCTTTTTTATTTTGTAAGCACAAAGCTTCCAATTTCTAATATTCGAAATTTATCGGATGTAATAGTTGTTGTTGTGTAGCCAGCTTGGCTACAGCTGGAGGGAGGAGTGATGGTCTCCAGTCAACTTTATTTCAAAGTTGGCTCGTCCTGAACTACATATTTCTATGTGCGATCAACCATCATGAGGACTTGGACTTTTCTTATAAGCCATTAACACATTGTGTACGGGGGATAAAAATGCAAATTAGCTCTAGGGACGGGGACCTGATTTGGGTGATTTCCACTGACATACACATCTGAATGACGCCGCTCTAAGTGACTTACTACCATGTCAATGTCATACATATGTGTATGACGCCCCGTCCCTAGAGCAATACTACCGTTTGACCAAGTTCTTCTTTTATTACTTTTCATAGATTTGGCGCTATTCTTTTTTTCTTTTCATGGATTTGGCTCCTTCGTTTTGTTTGTTTTGTTTTACGATTTCTTTTTATTGCTAATTTTATTGTATTGCATGTTACAACGAAAAACATTAGACGATTTACTTGCTATTGATCTAGTGGTTGCTTACTTTTGTTTTGCTTTTTCTTAGCTTTTTTTATACATATTTTTCTCTATTCGTTTCAACATAAATGTGTACCAAATACACCCATTGTGTAATTATTTGCTCTAAAAGAAGATTCTGTTGGTTGGTTCATATTGTTCAACTCTTTTCTTTGTTTTTTTTTATATACTTTTCCTTCTTTTTTCAAAATATCTTACTCTTTCTCTAAAAAAAAGACCTTTTTATTTTTCCCAAATCTTTTGAACCGCTAGGAATTTGCGAGCACCTGAAGAAACGCTAATCATACTACTGAGTATTGAATATAGTGATTGGATACTCTACAATGTCATTCATTTTAGTATGACAGCCTATTTTGTGAATAGATTCGTGTCATACAAATATGAATGACGCCGTCTATTCTGCGGTGTGACAGTCATACAAATATGTATGACGCCGTACACAATGTGTTAAACCCTGAAACTGCAAGCTAGCCTGGGTTGGCTAGTCAGTTCTCTGTTTATAATCCTCTAGCGAGACACTGGTCTTCTTCCTGTTTAACGTCCCCCAGCGAGACACTTAGCAATTCATGACATTATGCCAATAGTGAACTATGGTGGCATAATGACATAAATTGCAAAAAAAATGGCATCTTCTCATTCGTTGACACTCTAAATAAAAACATTATTATAGTATAATTTTTTACCTCTGTGGTTCAGTGGTTAAGAGCATTGGTTACTGACCCGGAGGTTGCGGGTTCAAATGCCGGCCGGAGCGGAAATTTCTGACCGAAATTTTCCGTTTCCGGAATGGCATGGATGTAAAGGTAAAGTGCCCTGAAGTAAAAAAAAAGTATAATTTTCGTGGGGAGATGTCTGGAGGGAGTTTTTTTGTAAATTGATTAATTTTTATATCATCATGAAAAATAAAAAAAAAGGAAAATCCCAAATCAATTTTTTTTTAACTAATTTTTTTTTTTAATTTCCGATAGACAGAATCAATAGCTCACCCGAAGAGTATAGCGCTGCAAACTGTGCCAGATAGACTGAGACAACGCCTGGCCATGAACCCTCGACCTCAAGGCTGTCGAGACCTTCGCATTAAATTACTCCTATCAATCATGCCCCCCGCACCACTCGATCAGTCTGCGAAATATTCGCGATGTTCTCTTTTCTCTACATAGACTAGTTAATGGGTTTTCTGATATGAACACGGGAATTTGCGAACCATTCAACGCGAATTTATTCTATTCAAAAATTCAATATGGAAACGAGCTGATGTTTGACGATGATTTTTTTTTTTTTGCTCAGTAGCTTGATCGATAAGGCGGCGGACTTGTAACCTGGAGGTCGGTGGTTCAAGTCCCGGTTTCAGCGTAGATTAAGTAAAGCGAGTTTGAGTAGTTGTGACATCACGAAAGTGATTAATACAAATAATATGATAACTTTTACTATTTTTTTTTTTCCTTTTTCGAATTTATTTTCTTGGCTGCAATAGGGTTTCTTATGAACCAAGGAATTTGGGAAACCATTAAACATTTACTGTGCACTGGTAGTCAAGTAGTTAACGCGCTAGTCAGATATTCCAGGTAGTGTAGGGAGGGATCCGTTGGTTCGAATTCCACCCAGTGCATGAATTTTTCCTCATTCATTTGAGTTTGTGCCACATAATAGCGACTCTGAGGGTTAGGTGAATGCTTTGATCATTAACCTTGCCTGGTATTATTATAAACACATCCTAGTGAGCTGAGCAACTCAACCTTGTTACCGGTTACCTATAGGTAATCAATGTTTACACTTTTCGCGTTCGTTCTGGATCACCGAATATTCATACGTTCGTTTACGCGAAATTCTAGGAAATCGGAAATTTTGAACTTGCCATTTCTTGTCTCGGGTCGATGTTTTGTTAGCTGGGCCTTTGACTACAGATAAGCCGATAATAATTATTAATTATACAATGTAATTAAGTGGAATTGCTCCAAAAAGTTTAAATAGTTACCTTGTTTTGTAGACATTGCCTCTATGACGTTGATTTTTTAACCGACCTCAGTAGCTTGATCGATAAGACGATGGACTTGTAACCTGGAGGTCGGTGGTTGAAGTCACGGTTTCAGCGTAAATCAGTATCAATATCAGTATAAACAGAAAAGTAAGAAGTTGTACTAGATGTACATGAATATCAGAACACACCTGGACACCTGCTTTGAGCTTATTTGCTCTCATCAGCAGGTAATATGTTCTGAATACCCATGCCATCAACTAACCTCTCTATTTTAATCAGTATAAACAGAAAAGTGAGAAGTTGTATTAGATGTACATGAATATCAGAACATACCTGGACAGCTGTTTCGAGCTTATTTGCTCTCATCAGCAGGTAATAGTTCTGAATATTTAGT